>JAFIDM010002131.1:34146913-34175583 GCA_023159025.1 Thereuonema tuberculata
TGATCAAAATTACAGACGTTTCGATTTGCTACATTATACAAATCTTTGTCAATGTGATCGTTAACATTCGCAAGAAAAACACAAACAAACGTTGTGTTTGTTTGTTTGTGTTTTTCTTGCGAATGTTAACGGTCACATTGAGAAAGATTTGTATAATGTAGCAAATCGAAACGTCTGTAATTTTGATCATCATTAATTTAAATGCATTAATTTTGTGTGTCTGGCCTTTTCTATCTTGGTTAATCCATTTCAACACACGTAAATTATTCAATCATATTATTAAACTTTAGGATTTTTTTTTTAATTCTTCTTCTGAATTAATTATAATCAATAGTCCACAAAAGAATAATATGATAATACGGCCAAATGAAGACGTAAATAATAATTATTATTCTTTTAATTCTATAATCAGTTTCTTCATTTATCCCAAAAGAATTTTAAAAATATAATATTTTGTTTTAATTGAAATCTAAGTTCCATATGTCACACATATCTTTAATTAGTCTACCAAAAATCAGGAAATGTAGGACGCTGTTCGGAAATGTTTTGTAAGGGCTGACGTTCTAAAGCTTACCATTAAATATTTAACAATTTTAGGCTATCTTCTGATTGTCTAGAAACATTCTAAACCATTTTGAAGAAGATCCATGGAGCAGTTTCAAAAATTAAAAGTGAAAATTTGATAATATATAATCATATATATTTTTTCGAATAATTGAATTTTGAATCTAATTGACTATATTTATTTGACAAGTAAAAGAATGATATTTAATTAATTCTAAACATTAAATAAAATGGGAGGGAATGGTAACTACTATCCAAAAGTAAATAGTCTTTGATAGGAATTCTATCAGTTTTAATAGAAAGAATAACTGATTTATCATTTATTTTATTACATAAAACAAAAATAAAAGTTTTTCTTCATATTCACAAAATTTACATAAAATGACCATGGTGTAAAAATCAAACATACAGAATTAACGAATATACAAATCACAGGGAAATTTTTACATTTAGTTCATCGAAGAATGCCTTTTATTTGTTTGTTGGTTGGTTGGTTGTTTATTTTCTTATTTTTTTGTTTGTTTGTTTTTATTATCTTACTTGAATTTTCGAAGCTTTCTACGAAATGCTGCTGTGGTAAATAAAATAGGAAGTATTTCTTCCTTAAAAAAAGCCAATTCATGATAAAGTACAAATTGAAATATAGCCAAAAAGAAATTCATAAAATATGCACGTTAATGCACGTTGAACCTTCTTACATTTCGCAGCCCCGCAAGAAAAGTGATACAAGTCAAAAAACGAATCTTTTCAGGAGAAGCATTGGGAAATTGTAGCTTTTTTAAAATCGATGAGATTTTCTGCGACATTTGTGAGATTTTCCGAAGAAATGTTGTTATTTGACTTGTGTCAGTTTTCTTGATTGAAAACCTATTTGCTATGAACATAAAAACGAAAAATTTCATTTTATGGACTTGTGTCACTTTTCTTGCGGGGGTGCAATATGCGCTTGGCTTATTCTTTTATTAAATGCCTTTTGTGCCCAGCGCTTAGCGGGCTATGGTAATTGCGCTGTACTGGTCACAGAGATTTTTCTATCGTCTATTCTATTAACTATTGTATTCTACGCTTTCCTGCATTTCAGACCGTCGATACTATCCACTATTACTGATTTCCCAATGGCCTATTGTACAACTTCAAGAATTTATTAATGGCCGTAGATACCAGGAAAAACGATAAAAGAAGAAGATGACAAACATGGCTAAGACAGGTAACATTAATGCATGTCTCGTTATAACTATATATAACTTTTAGAACAATAATTATGTATTGGTCATCAATGGTTTTGTTTTCGTAATAGACATACCTAACTATTCATTTCATTGTGTTACTAAACGATTAGACTAAAAAATTTTTTTTAAACAAAATGCTACAAAAAAGATACGTTTTGGGTTTTAATTCTTTGTAGATTCTTACTTGTTGTACAGTATTTCTCGTCATCTAAACAGTCAAGAACACCATCACACCATTTATCTTCAGGTATGCAGATTTTACTAGTCGGACAAAGAACGGTTCCATCTGGACAGGGTTCACATTCACACGAACAGTTACGCTGATCGACCGGCTTCTCTCCCTGTAAAAAGACATGACATTCATATCAGTTAATTAGAAGCTAAATATTACCATTGATAGTACTATAATCTGCAGCTGAAGTTATCAAATTCAATATTTCCAACAGGAGAAATGATGAGTTGGAAGTGAATAACTAAATTTTACATCTGTGGAGATTTTAAGTCTTTGAATTTTAATAAGAAAAATATGAGACAGCAAAGCAATGAGGATCTCAGGAGAATAATTGTTCTTTGAAATGATTACTAAGTTGGTGTGACTTCTTTTCAAATATATCATATGCACTCGTTTGTTATAGACCTCGATGAATATGAATAACAGGCACTCATATAACCTAATTATAATTATTACAAGTTATAAGCATGTCTTGTAATACTTCTATATTTTGAAACAGTTTCTATACTTTGAAACAGTTCTCTTTGAGAAGAATTTGTTACAGTTTAAATATAAATGTAAATTTTGTCATTTAGATTCAATCCAAAATTCACAAAAATATTTCAGTAAGAAATAACTTAAGGACATTATTCAAAAGAACTGTACAGTCAATATCATATCACGTTATAATTAATTACATTAGATATTCTATCACTATCAAAAAATAATTACAACACTGAAAACTTTTGGAGTTTATTTCCGAATGAAATACTGAAAAAATACTAACATACTGAAAGATATTTTGATTGGTACATCAATAATGTATTTCAAACTCATATAAGTAGATTACTGAGATTACTCTGGCTGAGTTTCTAATGAGGAAGACAATTTTTAAAGAAAAAAGTTTCCTATCTTTTAAAAATATTGAGCTATTTAAGAAAAACAAAAATTAAGCAATTTAATAGCGGAAATCAGAAGAATTTAAAAGCAGATAGTTCTTTGATATTGTTTGAAGGCCTTTAACATATTTTTGCTAAATGAAGTCAAATATTTCAAATATGTAAAATAATGTCCATACAGCACTGAGAACTATTGATAAATAGAAAGATGATGGATAAATAAATCTAATCAAGAGAGATTTCGCTTATATTTTCTATAAACATTTAGATGACCATCTCTTGTATTCATAGCATTATAAAAAAACTTTAAATACAGTATTTATATAATCACAAAATATTAATCCACTATCAAAAGAAAATTTGTTTTACTATTACTTACTTCTTCACAAGGTGGACAAACTCGATCCACACAGTGCGAATGACCACCCATCCAACAAGAACATTCCAGGCATTCAGGATTCAAAACTTTTTCTCCAGGCTGAAATAAATAAAAAGGCCTTTTAATGGCAAGTGATTAAAATCAAATAAATATATGATACATAATGTATAAGATGTTTTTTATCTTCCTTACAAGGGTTGTTATATTTTGTCATGGGTTCGGCATGATTCTTTGAAACATTTCCTTTCCTGTGTTTGTCTGCTTCTTCATCTTTCTCTTCACGTCTCAAATCATTCCTTAACGATTTTCTGAGGAAGGCAACGAGAAAACACCTCAGTATCTGTCCAGTGAAATTCTATGGGCTGTTCTAGGGTCGCCATATTGGTACACTTAGAGATCCGTAGAACACGGACCTTCCGACACGAAGATCCCACTACGGTGCGAACCGTACAACAACAAATTTTATTTAGTTACTTGCAATTTTATTCTTATTATGGTAATTGGAATGGAGAAAGCATTACTGTGATGATAAGAGAAGACAACTTTAGGATCAAAGATTGTATCACAAATCAAACTAACTTTGCATAAATAACTACATGATGTTTCGAATTCTTTATTTGTTAAAGGTCAAAGTATCTGAAATGATGAAATTTCAAATAATTTTCTAATATAATTGGTTCCAAGTCTCTTATCAACTTGAAAATATATTATAAACGAAATAAACGAAGCTGAAGTAATTTAAAATGATATGGAAGTCACACACTGCCACACAAATCACTTAAAAAAATCAGCCAAAATGTATTGTACGGAGCAAATGACTGAATTTTCGTTAAAATTGGCACATGGATATTTAGTTTGATTACTGCTCTGTTTTATGTTGTAAAGAACTAAAATAATTTGATATAATAAAAAATATATTTTTATTTTTATTTCATTATGACTTGTGTAATTTCTAAAATTTTTGTTCAATAATTTCATTAAATAATAATCAGTTAGAGTGTTCAAAAATAAAGCCGGCACACCTGATTAAAAAGCAAAGAATTTACTTGTTAAAAAACATATATACAATCAAAAATCACGACTTGGTTTCGTTCAAATAAGTTAGAACATTTTTAAATGACACAAACAGTAAAATATTTTTTACTGTTTGTGTCACTTGAAAATGTTCTAACTTATTTGAACGAAACCAGCTCGTGATTTTTATTGCATATATTTTATATATAATTTAACAAGTAAATTCTTTGCTTTTTAATCAGGTGGGCCGGCTTTAGTTTTGAATACTCAGATTATTTCAACACACGTTAATTATTATTACTGAATAATCAGTTAGACTTGATTTGAATGGAGGACGATTGATAATCGCAATTTTTTTTTTATTCTTCATTGTTCTTTTTAAATTTTATAGTCGCATTTATATGACATTTGCTTATTATAGGATTGTCTATAGTGTAATAGTTTCCAATAGATTTTCTTATAAATGCTGCATATCGCATTTTACTTGCTTTACATACTGAAAAAGAATTCGACATATCAGTTTATATATTTATGTATTTTAATTTGTTGATGTCTATTTTCCTTTAGTTCTCTATGACATTTTTATTCTTGGATGTTTTATTACCTTTAATGAAATAAGAATTTATACAGATATGTATTTTTTATCTTGAGTGACTAAGTTTTTGTATAAGATTGTACATGATTGTACATGATTGCAACATAAGATTTTTTTAAAATGCTTTCTAATGTTGCTGTAAATTTTATTTTGAAAATAATAAGTATTCTTATGAATTCCAGTTTTGACCGTTAACTTTTTAAAGAATTACAATTTTTTATGCAGTTAAAAAAGATATATTTAACAAACGAATTATGTTATATACTAGCAAAATACGAAGACAGCCAATATTTGTTCAGAGAGGTAATATGAAAACAGTTTCCTACCATAAACTTCTTTCCGTCTTGGAAACACGGGCAGTCAACGATGTGAACACATTTTTCGCCATCGCAAAGGGTTCCAGGAGCACAAGTTGTTGGGCATTTGTAAGCAGATTCTTGTGGAATTTCCGGACAAGTAGGAGGAGGTGGAAGAGCGGGAGCGGTAGTTTGATTAACTGAATAAAAAATAAATAAATCTTCTTTCATTGTTTCATACTCACGATAAGCCTTTCTACATCTTTAAAAACAAAATAAACATCAAGGAATGTACGAGTATTTTTTATGATATATATATATATAATCGAACCGGCAAAACTCAAATCTGGTTCTTCGAGTTCCGCAAAGCAAAGATTTCAATCATCTGCAATTTAGAAAAATTTAGAAAGTATAGAATATAAAAATAAAATTAACTTAAATTACTAAACATATAAAGCCGGACAGTGATGTGAAACATTGATTTGAATTTTGTATTGGCGCCGCACCCGTTGGTTGACATTTATGTTTACTGCTCCGCTCCTATTGGCCGTAGCGTGATGTTTTATAGCCAATAACCTTCCCCAATAAACTGGCTATCTAATACGAAAAGAATGTTTCAAATCGGACTGGTAGTTCCGGAGATTAGCTCGTCCAAACATACAAACTCTTCAGTTTCATATTCATATATTAGTATGAAATATAAGATATTTACTACATTCAATGTTTTTATTTTTTATCAATTTTTACAGTTTTTATTAATGACTTAATTTCTTGTTAATTCTTAATATCGGAAATTCTTCATGAAAGAAACTTTGGATAATAAAAGTCCTCTGAATTTTCACAGTTCTCTGTTTCCGCAAGAAGAGTATTGTAAATTTTCCTACAAATTGATATCATAGTTGTGTTTGTAATTTGAAATGATAAATAATAAAAGTATATTTTATTAGATTGCATTACAGACGAATTTTATGTTGCTCTTGAGATTCAGCGATTAGACAAACAAAACTAAATGAATAAGAAAGTAGCAAATCTCAAAAAGGTTTAACGGGCATTACAAGAAAAGAAAACGTGAACTCATGAAGTTACTTACAATCATGTTTGCATTTACACTAATACTTGCCTTACAATGCATATTAGCTCTTATGAAGTAAAATATGGTAATCTCCTTTCAAGCAAGATCTGCATTAGAAAGGTTTTCTGCTTTAATTAAGCATTAATGTCTGATTCTTGTTCAGTTTTCTTTTCTGTACGTATAGTCCCTCAATATGATGAGCTATCGGCAAATGTGACTCACAAAGGTCTTACAGCTCGCAAAAATTGTTTTAACTAATTCGAATTAGCTAAAAGAACGGACTACGGTTGCAGAGTTGCCAGTTTCTTTCATTAGGACTAAAAAATTCTCTTATTGTTGGAGGTTTGTTTATCTATCTTTACATGCGTATTAAAAAACTTACTTCTTGTGATCGATGTTTCTACAACTTGGTTTACAGGGTGTACCTGAAATGTCCTGCCAAACTTAAAGGTTGTATTCAATCAAGCAAAAAACGAATAAATGTCATATAAACATAGTCTGGAAATGCTGCATTTCCAATATATCAACGATGCAATAATACAGAGGTGTTGACCGTACAGTCACTCAGTTTCACAGAAAGTGCTCGAAATGTCATCCACCGGTCGCAATGCAAGCAACACAACGTCGTTCCATCGACTGCCGAACACGGCCGAATTGTGTTGCACCCATCCACTACGCGATCATGTAGTGCGTGGGCGTCAGGAACCGGTGGTGTACACTAATGCTTTAAGATAACTTCATATGAAAAAGTCCAGAGGGTTTAAATCAGGGGAACGAGCAGGCCATGCTGTTGGTCCCCATCTTCCAATCCAACGACTCTACGATGCGACGTAAAGACCAACACCTCTGTATCGTTTCATCGTTCGTAGCTTAGAAATAACGCATTTCCAGACCCATGTTTATATGACATTTATTCGTTGTTTGCATAATTGAATGCAACCTTTAAGTCTGGCAGCAAGTTTCAGATACACCCTGTATAATGAGATAAATGAAATTTAATTACCAAATCAAGTTTCATCATGATCGGATAAACCTTAACAGCCAAAATATTTTCATTTTTTTTAGCCTTTCATAACTAATGCTGCTTCTACGAGATCGTATTTCATCTAGTGACTTCCTAAATTTCTTCCTAAATTTCGGCTCTGTATTGATATCACAAAACCTCCATAAAAGCATAGCAACAACGAACAGTGAATGTACCTGTTTTTTCTTTCTCTTATCCTTATTTTTGTAGAAATTATTAAGATTCCCAAGGATAATGTTTAATGGAAAATATCCTTAAAATCTTGTGGGAAAATTAATCAAAGAATAGTTAGCGATTGATAGTCGTGTTTCATCTTATTTACTTAAACATTCTGAAAAGCTTCATGGATACGCAATAGGCCTGTATGATACTAAAATAAATGTGATATTTATTTATTGGTATTTATATTTTAAGTAATATTGCATTGGTTTTTATTTGCTTTTATATTTTCATTTTTACAATTAATTCTTAATTAGCTGAAAAATGAAATACTTAATTTGCTAACAAATTTATAGAAAAAATGCATATAGAAAAAATGACCATGATTAAATCCTCTCAGGATTATTTCTCCACACGAAAAGAAACAAAAAGCTGGAAATCTTGAGTTAGATTTGCCATCGATGTGAGATATTTATTTATTTATGAATAGTTTACTTATACGTAGTTTAGCTTTTGCTGTTAAGACTGAACTGCTTTAATAAAACGAATATTTAAAAAAAGTCCCTGTATCTATTTTCATAATGTTTTTTCACTCACCTGCACAAGTATAACATTTGATTCTAACTTCGTAATCATAGCAGTAGTGCTGTTTCTGATCTGCATGGCGACACCGCAATCCGTGATCCAGATCACAGATCATATTCTGTCCACTTTTAGTGTAGTCTTGCTGGTTCATTGCTTCCCTACATTCGATTTCTATAGGATATTCGCAGATCTTAGACTGGATTATCACCTCATTAATTGGCTCATCATCACCTTCGTTAGACTGCGTCGGATAATGAGTATTGATCCAAGGTCCATATTCGAGACACTCTTCTGTAATCATAACAAAAAAAGCTCATATAATGCAAAGTTTGCCTTAATACAGTCTTTTTCTTAAAAAAATGAAAAATGCAATATAACTTTTGCTAATTTAAAAAAAAAATCAAATTTGAAAGATTTCAGTTTTCAGTCTGGACTTAACTATTCAATTAGCACAATTAATTAGTTTTATCACATCTCCCATACTTTTTTCTTTCAAGTTTAAAAAGATAACTATTTGAATAAATTCTACAAAAGATGCTAAAAATTAAGTAAACTTCACCAATATTAGCAATTTTAATAGGTTCTTTTACTGAATATCTTTACGTTTAATAATAATGAATGAGACCAAATTATTTACAAGTGACTTCCTGGAACAGCTGTTTCACGCTCGTTGGCGATCATCAGCCAGGAGAAGTCACTGTAAATAACAAGGTCTCGCAACTGAGGTTGGTATGAATCATACATCGGAAGCGCAGTGGTGCCTCAAAAGATAAAATAAACAATGAAAAACTAATGGTTCATTGGTGAGTTTTTCATTGTTTATTTTATCATTTGAGGCACCACTGCGCTTCCGATGTATGATCTTTACGTTTAATTTTGTAGGATACATGATAATAAATTAACAAAAAACCTAGGAAAGTCAATAAAGCTACCGCTCAAGAATCGTCGAATCAATGGATTTTTCAAGGGATACTATTTTTGATTTTCAAATTTAAAACAAAAAAAAAAACTTTTTAAGAACCCTAACCTGTTGTAGGCATAGTAGTTGTAGGAGCCATTGTTGTTGTTTTCGCTGGTATTGTTGTTGTTTCAGGTGCAATTGGACGTGTTACGGAAACAGTACCTAAGGAAAAGAATACTCCAAATTTTAATTTTTCAATAACAGTAAAAAAGCATTTCATATTTTTGTTGCTTTTAATTGCAAATAGTAACAAAAAGGAAAGCCACAACTAAAATTACACATTAAATTAGTAGCTATTTGTAAAGGATCACTGTGATTCTTTTGTTATTTTACAATTTTAAATGAAATTAGATGAATGATTTTTTTTTAAATTTCCGTCTTTTAGAAGCAATTATGTTATTGTTTTAAGCAAAATAATAATAAACAAACAGTTTACTGAAGAAAATTTTTTAAAAGAAACAATTTCTAAGAGTAAAACTTAAAAAAGGTTGAACATTTTTTCCATTTTTAATTTGTAAGTTATTTATCAAATAATGAAAGATTCGTAAATCTATTCGATATAAAAGTTTATGTTCACATAATAGTTAACTTACTGGATGTAATTTCTCTGCAGCCAAGTACTTCGACTCTCATTGCAATCCATTTATTCCAAGACACAGGACGGATGCGAATATATCGAGCCATGATGGAGTTTTGGAATAAGTTCTTTACTGGAGTATTTTCATCGCTGTTGCCTATGAATACCTAAAAACAAAAAGAAAATAGTTTCAATTACAATTTTTAAGTTTAGATGAGAAGGTATGTGAATTGACAACAAATAACATTTTCCAGGAAAAATGAAAAAAAAATTCAAAATAGAAATTTTATTGCAGCAATTGACTTTTACACGTAAATCATTAACGTTAGTGTAAATATTATAATAATACACCGATAACGTTTTGAATCAGGAAAATTCCAGAATTCTTTAATATTCTCTACAATTCTTAGCATTCCAATAGAGTTTGCTGAGTAGGATACTTTATCAGATGATTGTGCTGTGTTAAAAGAGCGTTTGGTATTTTAAATACATCAAAATCTTTGTGTACATTTAAACTTTTTTCCTCTGATATTTCCGTTAAGAAATTAAACCATTTTTAATAATTTACTTTTTTTAAAAAGAATGTATTAAGTTGCTTGAAATAATATTGAATATTTCTAATATTAAGTTATGCAAATATGTAGTTTTTAAATTTTGAAAAAGAATGTAAAAGCTTGAAAACACATTTTTTTCTTTATTTGTTTTTTACTACTTAATTCGCATGTGAATTTGAAGAATAACATTTTAATAAGAAGAGTTGGAAGACTTTAAAACTATGTAGTTCAAATACTTTTTCTATAGGATGATGATTGAAGAACTATCAAACTATTGGATAATACTGGGCAATAATTGAAGAGAATGAAGTGCTTCTAATTAAAAACGTGAGATTTCAGAATTAATTTATATAGAAATTATCTCTGATTAATAATTATTGAACATTTATTTTCAGGAAGAAAGATCAACAGTAGTAGGTCATTGTAGTCTATGATAGTAAAACATAGTACTAAAAACGATAAATGGAACATTATTCAGAACTCTGCTATATGTTTTGTAATCTATTCTTTTATATCAAAAGGGTATTTTGGTGCTATGTCATCATGGTACTGTCCATATTTAAGCCCATTTCTAGTTTGGATAGACCAATATCAAAATTAGCAGAGACTCCAAACATCGGAAATTAGTAAATTTTCAATGGAATTGATATTCGAATGCTGTACAATTCCGAGCAGAATTTAATTGTTCCTTGACGAAAATCCTGTTTCTCTGTCTTTGCTTTTCAAGAAAATAACAACATTATCAGGTTAGAATAACGTATTTAGTTTGGATGACTTTAACATATTGGTAAAAAGCTTTTTCATTATCACTAAAATTCTTTATTTTTCATCTCATGTAATCTTATACATGTCGGATAGAAAATCAAAAGTAACTACCTCTTCTGAGTTGAAAGTGCAGCGTGGATGCTGAACCGTGTTTAGCTCCAAGTTTAGCTAGACAAATAGCCTATCTAGGAGTCTCAAATATCTCTCTACAAGCTATAGATCTTATTACCACATTTTTAATAAACAATCCTGAGGAAATATATTTTAAACGAATACTTTTATTTTAGTACTACCATTGTTGATCTTTACTTCTATCTACTTTAACAGGTGCTAATGCCATGCTTATTCATGATCCAAAACTGCTAACTAGTAGTATATGCTATATTAGTAAAGTAAACAAGTATTTCATCATATCTGTTCAAAGATCTATCATGTACAATACTAAGTTTAGCTATAATGCTAAGAAAAAACATTCGTGGTTTTTCCAAACTAACTACTGCACTGTAGTTAACCAGTGAAATGGTGCTTATTATCAAAACATCGGTGAGCATCTCAATCACTAAACATATTATCAGGACTGTTCTCTAAACTTTTGTAGCGGTTTATCTTTTGCTTAATATAGAAAACGTTTGTCATCATTATATAATATTACGTTCACAATCATGGTTTTAGGAATTTGAACATATTTATAATATATGAAGTATCAATAATTCATTACTAAATAAGTCATGATTAATTTCAACTAACGATCTGAGAACAACAGAAACTCCTCCTCAGATCAAAGTAAAATAAACCTTCAAATTCCTATATACAATAAAAGTTTGTAGACATGACCAAAAGAAGATAAGAATTTGACCTGAAGAAAAAATTTCAAAATTAATTCATGTAAACTTCATAGAGTTAAAGATCTGTTGAAAAGTTTACCTCTCCACCAGTTTTGTCTCTGACATCTTTCCATACAGTTCCATCAATGCTGGAAAGCACCCGGTATCTTGAAACCCATTCCTTATGTCTGTTACGCCCTGAAATTGTTCCAAAAAAATTATCTTATTTCCAAGTAGTTTATTATCTCTGAGAAGTTGTCATCATAATAATTATAGATATAATAAAATGTATTTAAAGTTCCAGGTTTCCATGATTCCACAGCTCTAATAGTGACCAACATATAAGCTTAATTCTGAAAATTTGTTGTCTAATATACAGTAGTGTTTATGGCTAAAATATTATGATAAAAATACTAATTCTTTTTCATAATTTCGTAACAACATGAAAAAAATTCAGTATGTAACTAGTGAAAGTTAAACAAGTTCTGCATTTATTTTAAATTCCTAGCATTGATTACTGCTAAAGAATGTAATGGATCAGAATTCAAAATGAAAGTATCTTCATTAAAATTCTTTAGTTGCCATTTTCTAAGAAGGGTTAATTTCTTTTTTCGATTCAAGGCAAACTATCTATAAAGAATCTATAAAACAGCATTTATAAATTATATTGTTTTCCTTCAAGTAAGAGGGATTTAACTAAGATTAAATTGAGTTTAAAGTCCTCGTTCAAAGGAAAGCCAACAAGAATTACAGAAGCTACAAGTATTACTGAAAAAAAATGATTAATTAAAATTATATACCATTATCATCTTATTAAAATGAATACGTTGTTGATTTTAAATGAATAGCTCAGTTTCATATTAGAGTACTCGAAAAGTAAGTGTACCAGCTGGTTTTGAAAAGATTGCAAGACTTAGACTAAAATGTGAACAGGGAAAACAATACTACAGAATTTTTTAAAAAGTGAGGAATATATAACTAAGTCTTCTTGTGAACATACCTGGTACTCAAAACTATACAGCCCATTTTGATTTCTAATGGACAATTTCGGTATTATTTCTAATGGATAATTTTTTTTATTATCGATTTTTTAATTATATGTGTTTTTTTAATATATATTATTGTTAAACCTTGTAACTAAATTGAGAGTAAGGAATTGGCAAAATAAAATACAAATCCTAAATATTTCAGTAGAAAAATCTGAAATATCTAATTGTCAGGAATCTATTTAAAGACACAAACTCTCCATCTTATTTGTATAAGTTTTATACTTAATTCCTCTTTTGTTATTATAAGCTTTTCATTTTTTCATATCGATAACTTAACTTTCCAGTTTAACTGATAAAAGCATCTGCAGAATAAATTTGAAATCATGTATATATTTACATACCTTGTGTTATAACGCCTGTAATATTCACTGGATGCCAGAAATCTATTTGTACAAACTGATTCATGTCTGCTCTTCCTGCCACCCACCCTCCAGTATCATTTTCTTCCAAGGTATTCAGACGAACTCTTGTGCTTCCACTCTGATCACCAGCCAGAGAAGTAGAGACAGAGATTTGGGAGTCAAGAAGGAATTGATCCTCTAGACCCATGGGTTCTTCACAAATCGCTGCAAAAACATGAAAAATATTGTGTATATTAATATTGTGCATAAAACTATTAATATTAGCTTAAATTATTTCTTAAATTATGAACATTCTTTATATGGATTCTGAGAAAGAAATTCCTGATTGAAAACATGCTATTTTCGTATTTACTTTTTTGACGTTTTTGATTTACATGACAACAATCATAGAATTCCAACCTCATTTAACGAATTAAAATAAAATAAGGCTAGTTGTCAAATTTCCTTCTACTTGTAGAATTTGTTGAATTAATGATTAATTTTTGCAACGAAATTAATGGAATGAAAGAGATTAAATTATTATAGTCATTTACAAAGTAAGATTTTTGAAGCACTGGCTATAAGGGTTCATATCAGTTGAAAGCTGAATTTAGCGGGCATTTTCTTGAGTCAACCTTTCTTATTTTCGTGATACTTGGAAGTATTCTTGTTTATGGGCCAAGTTAAAATATGTATAGGACATTTTGGTGTTGATCCTATCCATCCATCAAAATCGTATCCCATGCATAATGTTGCTAGATAATATTTAATTTTAATATACTGAATATTTGATTTCAGTTTGGGGAGGTGACATCATTTAAAAATTAAATATCACATTATATCATTATGTGTTTCACATTATGTCGTATTATATCAAATTCTGTCATATATTATTAAAATCGCCTTATGTGATATGATATATAGTTTAACCACTTAGTGCTGTTAATGATAACAAAATAAACTTGATGATAATGAAAAGATTCTTTCTTTAAATGATTATTAACAATATTCTATTGCATATTGTAACTTTTCATTCTCTAATGTTCATGTCGACGTTCAGATGAAATGTGATTGATTTGGGTTTTTTAAGAAAGACAGTATTCGTATTTTCGTATTCTCAGAAATTCCTATCTGTTTACAGCTTTTGGTAATTTTGCACTGAAATAACCAGTCTTCAACTAACATTCAAAATTTCATCTCTACTACAGTAGATTATGCTTAGAAAAAGAAACAAATGACTGAAATCTTTTGTGTGAATTGTTGCAGCAATAGCAGTACATTGAATTTTCTTCAGTAACATTGCCTGTTGTTTATGATCTACGAGCATTGTAAATGCACAGCCTTGTTTAGTATCATTGTAGGTAAATAGCCTTGATGCAGTTTCACTTTACATACATGATTGAGAATCTCGTGGTATCTAAAATAGTAGACTAAAAAAGTTTAGCCAACCCAGTTATGTTAAATTTAGGAATTGTTATTATACTTCGGTCATATTGACGAGTTTATTTCAAAGGCAATCCTACTAGAATGGGTATCACATGGCTTATCTTTACATTTAATGCGACTCCTTAAATAATAACAATACGAGATCATTCAAGAGCAGATCCTGCCTTTCGGGCACAGCACTAGTGTAGACGGAATCTTCGGTGCTTGGTTGTTAAAGGCATTTTAGTAAGAGGTGACGGGAAAAATGCCCAAGTCTCCAATTCGTCTAACAATGGTGCGGGTAGATCCCGGTTGCCATACAGGATGCCATATCTCTCTGGATGGTGAAGACTGAATCTGTCATAGCAGTTAGGATTTGCCTCACAACAAATCGATTATCTATAACAGTGATACTGTTGGACTAACCAAAAGCCTTGACGACTTGAGTGTCTTCACGCAAACACCAATTGTAGTAACTTCCCACAGAAACATTACTATCAGAAGCCGGCTTCTCCAACGAAGATACCTCTCTCCAAGTCTTCTAAATTGCTCGTAGGGTCTTCGAGTTTGTTGTTGAAGCATTACTTTTGGTAAACTGATGTGATTTCAACAATTCCACAAAGAAAATGTCTAATAGGATTCTGATGGCTTTTATATGGACCAAAAGATAAGCACCTGCATTGAGTCCTGACATTTTTCATTGAAATCGGACTCTTTCTTCATGGTGCTCCCATTTTTTAGTTACCGCATCATCACTGTGTGATTATTCCATCTGTTGAATGTAGTTGCCATCAAAATAAAAGTGTCAAGCAATCCAATTAAATATTTTTTAATAAAAAAAGGAAACAAACTAAAACTAATAAATTTAAATAACAAAACTAAAGAAAACTACTCATAACGTTATTTCAAATTAAGTTAAGATCTAACCTGGTTGATAAGGATGGTAACATCCAATCAGTTCTAATCTCATGGATGGCCAATCATGCCATTCAACAGGACGTATTTCAATCATGGAAGTTTCCTCCATATTTTTAAATTTTGATTTTATTGGCATAGAGGAATCAGTGTTGCCGGAGAAGAACTGTAATTCAGAAGATTGTTGTAAATAATAATATAATAATTGTAATAGAATTGGTAAATATTACATTACATAATATTTTAAAATGTAATTTAATAAATAAGATTTTAAAAAATTTAAATAATTAAGTTATTTAAATAATTTAATAATTTTTTTAGTTAAATTATTTAAATTAAACTATAAATTTTTTAATTAAAACATAATTTTTTTTAACTAATTTAATATTAAATAAATTATGTTTTCGAATATTTATTACACTATCAATTCAAAGATTATTGTTCGGACGTTTCTGAGGAACAAGATGTCCCTACATAACGACATCAATATTTCATTTTTCAGGTGCTTGTCAGTTCTTCAAAATTCCTAATTTCTTCTGTTTTATTTAAAAACTGGGATATTTTGCAAAAACACTTACAGATAATCCAGCAGTCAACATATTCATCCAAAATTTCCAAGAAAACAGATCCCATATTTAACAAATAAAAATTAAATAAAATATTAATTCTTTTCATATGAGAATGCTACATCACTTCCAAATTTGTAAATCATTAGAATATTCATGTTTTTAAAGTATAGAAACGATGAAACTATACATTTGATGTATTCCAGGATTAGTTATTTCAATTAACAAATTAAAAAAAAAAAAAGCAATGTTACTAACCGTTTTGCCTTCCTCATTTTCCAAATCCTTCCAGGCTTGACCATCCCAAACTGCAACGGTGAACTTAGTCACCCATTCGTTCGATCCATCTCGCCCTGATATTCAGTAAAATAAATCATAATAATACTTATGAATATTTAACGATCGAACTATATTAAATCGATATATATATATAGATAAACAACATTCAATTATTTATGTAGTTTGGATTTCGATCTCTAAAGTTCAAATAACCGATTTTTTAAAGTAATAAAAAAAAATAGATGTACTTTAAAGGTATGGGGAAAATATTTCTAATATTCCTTTCAAGTTAGATCTACACTAATTGTTGCAGCATTTCCACTAACCTTGAAGAATGAGTCCTGTTACATTGCGAGGTTCCTTAAAATCTATAACGATGAACTGTTCTTGATCAGCTTTTTCAGGCACCCATCCACCTGTACCAATGTCTTCTTTCGTGTTTAGACGAATTCTTGAACCATCACTGTTGCGTCCATCTTTGGATGATGACACACTTATCATGTCATCACTAATCTCTCCATTTTGAAGACCCATATCATCATCACATACTATTCACAAAAATAAAATAAAAAAATATCGTGTTTACTTAATAAAAAACGATCTGTTATAAAATAATTTAATTAAGTGTAAATACTAGACATTTCTTTGACTGCTTTTAAAAATTACGAATGTAAAGGTATAAATTTTAAAGATAATACTGAGAAATGGACATTTCAAAATTTCCACAACATAATGAAGCACAAAATTTCGTGGTACCTTAAAAGGAGACGTTATTTAATTTATAAAACCTTCCTTATTTAATTTAAAAATCAACTGAAAAGAAATGTTTCATTATGCTAACTAATAATAATAATAACTACTAACATGTAACAAACTTAATTTTTTATGAAATATTTAGGAAAAGAGACTGACCTTCAGGAGCTGGAGTCGTTACACTCGTTGCTAAATATAGAAAATATAAAAGAAATATTTTATTGACCAATGATAGGTCAACTTCAAAATTCCCTTAAAATTAGTTTAATTTTTTCACACTTAGGATAGAATTAAAGGTTTATAAACATAATAAACATAATATATAAATAAAGTCTAATTTTAATTATTTCGGAAACACCTATGATGATGACGGTTTTATGATGGATTTATTTTTGAAGAATAATTTGTTTTAAATTTTTAAAGTTAAATATTTAATAACATATTTTTGTTTTTGTGCTTCATATAAAATTTAAATGATTATTATTTTAAAATTGAATAATTGTGACGTCATGAAGAAAGAGGATATAAAAGTCTCACCAGAGACTCGATTTCAGGTCAGAAGGAAAGTAAGAATCACAAGTAAGTTTCACGTCAGAACTCAGAAGTTGGAACTCACAGTCAGATGGCAGAAGTCACAAGTCAGATGTGATTCAGATGTCAAACAGAAGCGACAGCAGTTTCACGCAGCATTATGGCGAAGCAGCTTTACTAAGTAGCAGACGACAGAAGCAGAAGACCATATCAATAAAGGCAGGTTACAGTAAAGACCGCCAGGAGGACGCCATGAGACGACGTCATCAGTTCACGAGCCGACTGTGAAGCAAGCGGCAGATTTGAAGTTCTCGAATCGACATAGAAGTTTTGGAAGGTTCAAGAAGTTAAGAAGTAACGTGAATACAATTAAGAAGTAAGATGAAGGATTATTGAATCAGAAGAGAGAATTGCGAAGTTTAATCAGCGAATGCAACTAGAACTAATGAGGACTCAGGAATTTATCCGCAGTGCAGATACTGTCGTAAAACTACGAGAGACAGTCAAGTATTCAAGTCTACGGAAGCTGTAACGAGACAATGGAAAAACATTAGGAAAGTAACGAAAGGAAAGAGTGAATTTCAGTTATTGTGAGTACAAACTTTTATTATTAAACAGTCGTGTGAATTAAACGTCAAGACGAAATTAAGTTGTTTAGGAAAAATAAAATTCTTCAATAAGGAATTCAAGAAGCAAGATAATTACTACGGAAGTTCATTTGTCACGTAAGGTGAAAAGCCAGTTTAAATAAGTAATTTAAACAAGTATTAAAGTGATAGAAAATATTTCTCAAATAAGAAATATATTAAGGAAGCCAGTGCAAGTTAATAAAGTTGTGCAAGATTATAATTTATTGAGTGCTTCGATAGATAGTGCATTATTTAGTATTAGTGCAACGTAAGTGATATAGTGGATATCTATTAGTGAAATAGTGAAAAATAAAAGAATACATTTTACTTACCTACCTCCGCAAGTTATTAGCAGAGTAGTGAATATTAAGTGAGCCATATTGAATACATTTAATGAGCTATGCAACGTATTTGAAGACTAGACAAATACGCAGTTTTAAAGTAGTGAACTGTTTCCTGATTCTCAAGATTAAACATTCAAGAAATCTGGAGACTTTGAACTTTTGCATCTTATAGCATTATTACTTCAACTAATTATTTTCTCTGTAAATAAATTATTAACAAATAGTGTTAAATAAAAAAAAATAGCCTATTTGTCCTTTCAATTTTCGATGGATTTATTTTGGCAAAATGACAGATTTTTATTAGCATTGTTTTTAAAAATGCTAATTTTTAGTTTTAAAAATTTCAGTCTGAATTTGAACTGAAAAATGAACTGAAAAATGATAATATATAAAGATGGTAAAAATTGTTAGTAATAACATATATACTAAAATTTAAATTAAAAGAAAACTCACCTTCAGCTATTGTGGTAGTTTCTGTCGTGAGAACTATACGAAAATAAAACAATAGTGCTTTGTAATGATCATTTATTGGAATGATTTTAATTTATTTATTCACTTAATAGAAAATGTTTCCTAATAGATATTTTAAGTAAAATTTACATTGAATTTATTAAAATTTAAAAATTGAGTGCGACGGTTCTATTTAAAAATTACTACTTTCATCGTTTATACTTCTACTGTATCAAGGTATCATAAATGTGTTTATGAAACCGAGGCTCCCCCTCTGAGTACATTTCGTCATCTTTTCAACCCACCACACTAATTAAGAACTAGTCAATAGCTTCGCATTTTTTTCATTATTTTAAGTTACTTTAATAATATCATATAATTGAAATTTCAATTTATTTTTTCATATACCGGTATCTTAAATGTTTACTTAAAATAAATCTAATCTAAATAGAATGTTTTAGATGATAACACAAGGTAAGGCCAGAATCACTACAAAAAGGAATATTAAAACGAAACAAAGTATCATTGGAATTAAGAATTCACCTTTCTCGTAAGGATGGAAGCAACCAATCAGTTCCAATCTCATAGAAGGCCAATTATGCCATTCCACAGGAACTATCTGTATCATTGATGTTTCAATCATTTCATCAAATTCTTGGGTCACAGGAGAAGATGAATCACTGTTGCCGAGGAAAACCTGTAAACACAAGTATTTCTCATTTAATTCAAAAATTATCAGTCCATTGTTAAGCAATTTTACAAAATTATTATTAGTAAAATATGTAAAAATGGATTTTTTATTCTAAGCTTGCAGACTTTTACTATAAAATATTTTATAATTGCATTTTCATACAAAAATATTTCAAATTGGATATCTTTTCTAATACTAAGTAGTTTAATTTTTCCATTTTGCTAAAATTTCATGTTGTGCATCATGAACTTAATTCTCACCTTTTAATTCTTCAAGTTTATTTGTGTTTTCAAAAAAGCTTAAAAATTATTTTAAGGAACAGTGTAGACACCAAAATTGTACTCTCATTTCAGCAGAAAAGTCAACTTCACAACAGCAGTACAAGAAAGAAATAAGATATAAATTAACATAGTAAGTATTTAAAAACTATAAAACCTGATAAGAATCTTTAAAACCAATAGAATTTTGTAATGGTTTATAAAAGTTATATTATGTTTTGCATTGCATAATTTGCAGAGATTTTAAGATAGGTTCGTATCTGCATAGAGCTGACTTTAAAACACTGAAGGATGGAGAACTGTTGAATAATCGATATTTTTAGTAGCCCAAATCTTTAAAAGCAAAGCGGTCTCTCCTGCTATGCTGTTAAACTCATAGTTGTTAAGGCGGTCTCCTAATTCGACTCAGATGTCTGAATCTGGATTGGAATGATTGAACTCCCACAGATGTTTCGTTTCTTCTATCTTTGTTTCCACTTTCTGTCCTTCCGACTGTCTGTAAAGATATGGAGCTATTTCTTCAGGTATATATAATAGACCAGGTAGAAAGTTATTCTTTTTTCTTTTTTCCTGGAGTTTCCTTAAATTGCATTCATTATCCTTCCGTCTATCTTTAACTGTTCCAATATCCTGTCCTGTGATTGTCACAAAGATAGACAAGATTCTTTTAAATAATTAACAATTTTGAAAAAAACTAGAAAATTGATTGGCGACGATTCGTTTCAGATGTTATCATTAACTCACAATCTAAAAGTCAAATCTATTCCTTGACTTAAATCTCAGCAATTTACAGAATGATTTAAGTCAGTGCTGGAAAACATTTTGCGTAACGTAACAGAATAACGGAATGATTTTTGATTGTCGTAAAGGAAAATATTAACGAAATTTATCAAATGGATGTAACAGAAAGCATACTGAAAAGGAAAAATAAATTTCGTTTTTTCCTTAAAAGATGATACAATATTTCTAATTTAATGGCGACGTTTCAAAGAAAAGTTCTCTCCTTTCTTATTAACCGCATGTTTTATTATCTTCCGCGAAAATTACACACTTAGTTTTCCTCATGTTTGAAAATTATGCGGGGGAAGCCGGGGGGGGGGGGGGGCTCGATGGAAAAAGTTGAAAAAAAGACAATTTCAGTAAATTATTTTCAAATTCAAACATTAATAGAGTTATATGTTAATAAACATTAAGTTCATGAGTAAGCTATTGTAATAATAATAATAATAATTATTATGTTTTCCTTTCATTGACTTTGGCCAACTATGGACCACGGGCTAGCTCTACGTGACAATGTCAGGGTGAGGCTAGGAAATTCCAGAAGGGGGACGAGATTCACATCCCGTCCAGAAATAATCCTGAGATAGTAAGTCTCAGGGGAGAAACGGACGAAACACAGAAGAAGTAAGATGAAACATCCATACTCTTGACCGGGATTTGAACCCGGGTACCGGCACACAGGCCGTACGGCAGACCGACGCCTGAGACCGCACTACCACCCGACACGGCCATTATTGTTTTATTGTTATTTAAAACAAGATACAATAAAAGTCCTGTTAGGAATTTACTAAAACTATAATGGCAACAAGTGCTTACTTTAGATAAATATGGATTAAACTATAAAAAGTTAAGTAAGTATTAATGAAATAATATTGGCAATTGAGCTGGGAACTATAAAATTGATAAATTTGTATATAATCAGAATTAATAATTATAAAATCAAAATTAAAGCTGACAAAAAATTTATAACTAAGAAGAATTAAAAGAGTAGAAACACATACATAAATATTAATTAGCAAAATAACAAGAAAACATTTATTATTTTATTTTGTTATGTAAATTAGTTTATATGAAAGGGATTTTTTATTTATGAATTAGCTATTTAATCAAATACTTTTTTTAATAAGGAAAGTTTCGGAAGTTAGTAATATTATTTATCTCTATTTTATTAATGATAGAAAAAGCTATTTCATTCTTTCCAAAATGAAAAAACTGTTTCATTCATTGTAAGTATTTTATATCATAGGCGTACCCATTATTTTGAAATGGGATGGGAAGGCAGGTATGATGATTGGACCCATTCAACCAAAAAAAAAACAAAAAAAAAACAAGTCGTCCTTTTTTGGGAATGGGATGGGAGACACCAACAAAGTTATGAACTCCCCTCCCTCGACACACCAACATTATATATACAGTAAAACCTCGTTAAGTCGTCACCCGGATAAGTCGTCACTCCGTTTAAATCGTCGTTTTCCTTTGGTCCCGACAAGGTCCCATAGACAATAATGTAAAAAAAACCTCTTTTACTCGTCACCAAATTTAATTCTACTCCGGATAACTCGTCACCCTCAAAA
This sequence comes from Thereuonema tuberculata, assembly GCA_023159025.1. NCBI lineage: Eukaryota > Metazoa > Arthropoda > Chilopoda > Scutigeromorpha > Scutigeridae > Thereuonema > Thereuonema tuberculata. The sequence continues at coordinate 34,169,227 of JAFIDM010002131.1, forward strand.
ATGGCGAAAAGCATCTTTATTCTCAATTTTGCCTGCTATCTTTTCAGCCCCGCCCCTTCACTCTAAGAAAGCATAGCCTTTACGGGGAATTTTCACGTGGGAAATTCACTTGGGGAAATTACATACTTCTCGCTGCGACTCTTGTCAAGTGTATACATTTTTCTTGATCGCTACTGAGTGTGATTTCATTTCATAGCGAGTAAGCTCCGCTATAACGGCTATTTTTTATCTTGGTTCGATTACATTTGTAACATGTCAGGAAAACGAAAACTTACCTCGTTATGTTTTAAAGAAAAAAAAAAAAAGACTTAATTGCACTTCTTGAAAAATCAAATGTCCCTTGAGTGACGAATTAACGAGGTTTTACTGTAGTAGATACTTTGATTGATTTTTAATTCTTAAATGATGTGTGTATTCATTAATGGTGATTTTAATACATAAGATAATAAAGCACGTTTTAAGTGGGAGTGAGAATATTATTTTATTAATGCTGCATTTGCAATTTGAAAAAGTTTTTTTTGTTTTGAAAGATTTCTTTTTTTGTAAGGGAGTTAGTTAAGTTAGTTAATCGCCCGTAACACCCAATACTGGGTATGGACGCTCTCCTACCAGAGGAGTTTAGGCTAGATACCGCAAGGGGGCGCCAACCCCAAGGGAATTGTAAGGGAGTAATATTAATTAAATTTGATTTAGAAGTTTTTTTTTGTTAAAATTTGATACGGATAATTAATATTAGAATAGAAAAAGGCAAAATAGATTAAAATAGAACTTTTAATGGTACTATGGGTTTAATATCAAAAAATATATAATTAATTACATGTAGTTTTTTACGTAGTATATGTTCGTCTGAATACCAAGAAAAATATCTTTTGCTATTAAAATCTAAATATTCTATATACTATAAACACTTTATGCAATTTAAATAATTTTTAAGCTTATTATTGAAGGCTTTGGATAGTATATATATTAGAAATAATGGAGGATTTTTTTTTTTTGGATATATTAACACGAGTTTGGTTTTATTATTATTGATGCAGAATTGATAGCATTTAAGTTCACTTTCTATCTTCAGTTGCTCCTATTATATTTTTATGACTTTTCGCTAAAATTTTATCATCCGCATAAATATAGATACATATTTGCAGAATTGAAAATTATATTATTAAAAACATTATTTGTATAGATAATGAAAAATAAGGACCTAAAATTGAGGAAGACTTAAAAAGATTTTTTTTTTTTTCATTTAAATGCTAGTTCCGTTTGCTGAGGCAAAAAAATTTCTATTAATAAACTAATTTCTAAGTCAAATATTAAATCTCTAAATCCCATTTGATACAACTTCTACAGTAAAATGTTATTCAGAAAATAATAAAATAATAATACCAATAATAATAATAAATCAAAAAATTATAAATTTAATTTTCAGACCCCGTTGACAGGAATATTTCTGATTGAAGTAAATAAGTCAGATTGAAAGAAAATTCCAACAAAATAGGAAACTTCGTGAATACCATAAAATGCTGTTGAATTGCATAGGTATAGAATGGCTGTAAATTAATAATCGATTATTAAAATCAATGAAAATCGAAAATTTAGATTACTAACCGGTTTTCCCTCGGAATTCTTCAGGTCTTCCCACTCCTGTCCATTCCAAGCCAATACAGTATAATGAGTGACCCATTCATCGCTTCCATCACGTCCTGAAACAGGTTAAGAAATTATGAAAATCAAGGAATTACAGAAAACTAAAACAACTTTTAGGAATAAAATTTAACAAAATAGGACGGGGAAAAAAAAGAAGGATCATATTTATAAAAGGTTTCAAAAACATAAAACATAAATTGTGTCCAACTTTCGAACTTGATAGATTCAAAAGATTTAACGTGCCAGAAATTAATATATAAGCGTAAAGAAATGACACAAAAATAAAAATTAAAAAATATTTGAGCTGTCATTGGTGAGAGTTTGGGCCGTTTCGTCCTTTTTGTGCACTCGTCAGCCAAACCCACTCACCAGATGTTTTTTACTTCTTTATTTACTTTTTTTTATTTTCGCTTTTATATTAATTTCTGTCTTTTGTTTATTTTAAACCAGGTTGGGTTTTAGCCTTGGTTCTTTATATTCAAATTGCTTTGCGTCCGACGGTGTCGCAGGCCAGGATTTGAAGTTTTACTGTTTTGCTTGATTTTTTAAATGTATTTCCCTTATCCCTTTTGCATAATCTGAGCATTTCATCTGGTGAATGGGTTTGGCTGATGAGTCCCTAAAAAGGACGAAACGGTCTGTCCCAGACTCTCACCGATGAGATTTTTCATTTCTGGGTCATTTCTTTATGCTTTAATCTTGATTGATGTTCTTGATAAAGTGGGCGGAGGAGGGTTTGTCATAAAAAAAATTAGTGTGGAATTTACAGTCAATCCTTGTTTGTTAGTGTAGCTCAAATAACTATATTTTTAGACATTGTGTCAAGGTTGGTTCCGGTTCGTGGATGTTTTAAAATCGATTAATTTTGAATTTAAATGAACGACTAAATTGCCAACTGAATTATTAATTACTAATGATAATCAATTCCGTTCAACTATAAAAGAATAAGTGTAACTAATGTTAGGATAAAGAACATCCGAGAACAATATTTATGGTGAAAATTGTAACGATATTTTATCTGTAGATTTTCATATTTAATTAACAACAAGAAATTCAAAGAAATTAAGATCGACGTTGATGAAATTTCTGTTTTTCATGTTTTTTTAAGTCTTGAAATCGACGAAAACCGAAAAGCTTACATTTATATTACAAGTTTAGTATTTACTGAATAGAATCAAATTTCCATTAACTAAAAAAAAAATAAAATTATTTTAATTGTATCAAATCGTGCGCAATGGAGTAGCAAAAAGACTTATTAACCATGAATCATTAACAGATTAACATATATAGTATAAAAATCCATTCTTTAGATTCTAAGGTTAGAATTTATGTTGCGTTCTCTCGCAAGCTACTCGTGTAATTTGGAAAAGATTTCAAATATAAAATTAAATCGTCCTGTAACTTGCATATTATGTTTGAAGCAGATTCCTCCAAAGAATGATTGAATTGAGGACCTCATTTTGTTAAAAAAAATTCCTTATTTACCTATATGGTATATTTTTTATAGTGTTGTATTTGTAGCATGAGCCATTCCAATATCTTAAGTTAATGGTAAGTTTGACATTATCTATGAACTCCATGTTCTTATTCTTACTTCAATCATATTCTCACCATATATTATATATTAAGGACACAATTTCAAGGTGAATTTGAGGGATTAAGCGAAATATGCATTAATTATAGCAGATATTCATTTAAATAAATGGACATTTTAACCATTTTGACATTTTAACCATTTTTTTTCTTTGTAAGAAAGATGTATTTGCATGGCCGAACCACTGACCACCGCGCATTAATTTACTGGAAACAATTAAACTTATGTCATCAACTTCTGCTGACGATGACCTGTAGACTCTTTTCGAACATGCCTACTTTACAGCAGTGGTTTGAAATTCTAGTTTTATGTTCGTTCCAATAAAAGATTCTAATATTATTAGTTTCAGTTACTTTGACAAGATTTGTTTTAGTGTTTTTAACAATTACTTATAATTATAAGTAATTGGTTTTATAATTGTGTAATTAACTAATCACAGTGAGCCCTTAGCAATTATCATGAATTGCTATTAATTCAACTTATAACTGAATTTAATTCCCTGACGAATTTCTCTGTCTCAAGTCTTGTGTAACTGTCGATGCACATCCCATAATTTTAGATGCACATCCCATCTATTAGGTAAAGAGCTATAAAATGCTTGAATGAGGAACATTTTATAAATGAACTCCTTCCATATCATTTTTAACATGCAGATATTCGAAAGGTGCCACGACTACTGTATTTGTAATAATTAATCAAATAATAAATAATCAAATTCTTTCTCGCTACTATTGTCGACTCAAAACTGAAAGAAGGAAAAAAATGAAGTAGTAATTTAAATGCTCAAACGTTTCCTTTGAGATAAATGTGTGGTAACTGTTTTGTAGATCTTACCTTGAAGTGTGATTCCTGTTATGTTTCGTGGTGCCTTAAAATCAATGATAACAGATTGATCCTCAGATTTTTCGGGCACCCAACCTCCTGTGCCTACATCTTCTTTTGTATTCAACCGTATTCTGGAGCCGTCACTGTTATGACCATCTTTCGTTGATGATACAGTTATCATGTCGTCACTTATTTCTCCATTTTCAAGTCCCATAACTTCTTGACACTCTTCTTAATTTCCAAGAATAAAATTATGAAAGAATTAAAGAACTTGTACATTTATATTCTATAATATCGCAATCTTATCTTACGGTACAAATATCTATATAAATTCTGAAAATGACTTATATGAATATATAACGATATTCAAATTACAGCAAATTGGAATATGGGAACAAATTTACCTTACGGTAACAGATTGATGTAAGTTGTGTGTACATAAATCTCACAAAACCGACAGCATTTATTTATACGAACAAATATAATAAACTAATGAGGAAATCCCCTTGAATCCCCAAAACCAACATATCTAAAAATGTCATTACTACCAAATAACATCATATCTATAATAACGTCAAGAATCTATTACTACTAAACCTATACTAATCTTAGCCGAAATAAATATCTAAATATTTCAAATAATAGTTAATAGGAAAATATTCTAAAATTTTGGAGAAAATGATTAAATTTAGATTTGCAAAACAATATTTCTTCCAGCATTTCAGCAACTATTTCTTTTTTTGTAGTTGATAAACAAGATGATTATTTTTTACAAATATTTCATAAAATCAAATATATAGGTGAACTCACCAGGAATTATTGCAGGGACAATGGTAGGTATTACTAAATTATTAGGAAAAAAAAGAAAAGAGTTCGTATATTAATGATATAAGAATTTCTAAATGCAAAATATATTCCAATTAATTGTCATTGAAAATTTTGGAAAATAAATTCTTTTCCTTATCAACTTTACTTTTTAAGTAAATTAAGATTTCAATAAATTATTTTAAACAAACAGAAATACAATCTTAACTTACAGCAATAATAGTTTAACACTTATAGCATTGTTGCTCTAATTGTTTATTATGGATAGGAATTTTTATGATTCGAAAAAAAAACTAATGAAAATTTTGTACCCATGGTTTAACAGTAAATTTAATTTAAGATCGTTCTAAATTTTTGATACGTATCTAAATTCCATTAATTTATTTTTATCTATAAAAAGATGATTATTTTTTTGAACAAATTAGTTATAACTTAAAACTCTATATCGTTCAATTAATCTTCCTCATTCATAGTTGTGATACAATGGCCAGTCCAAGGTGAACTGGTGTGAAGATCTGTGTAAATGTACATTTCTAGTGAGCAGACTAAAGAAAACCTTACCAAAAACAATACTTTAAGTTGAACTGTTTATAATGAACAAAGCAAGCGATGAACATATCGCAAAAATCTGAAAACAAAAAAGCTTGTTTTCACATCGCGACAAGCACTGTAATGGATTGGAGAAAGGACGCTTAGTCTCCTTCAAAGTTTCATGCCATGGGACTCAAAATGAACAGACATGTAATATTATTTCGGTCCATCAAAAGCTTATGTTTATCAAAGCTTATAATATAATCCAAATAAACAAAAAATCAGATGTCAGTAGTTTCTGCTGATGATTTCTTCTTAGCGTTGTTTGTTTTCTTCTTTCTTCCTTTTTATTTTATTTTCAGTTTTATAAGGATGTAGCGGGAAAGATTAACTACATTAGCACCTAACGTCATCCCCACTACCTCCGTTAAATTTTCTAATATATCTGAGTCATTTACACTTTCCAGTCTTCACTACGTTCGTTGATGTGTTACACAGTCTGCTACGTCATCATCGACCTGCCCACTACATAAGCATAACAAGTTCCCGATATTTTATTTGTACGTTAGTTCCCATACTATTAAAAAATTTCAATGTTCATCTGTAATCACACGGTAATTGTGAAAGCTTCGAGTTATGGACGAATCACAGGCTGAACATTCAACCTGAAATGATTGGTGCTGATTTAATGATTTAAATCTCAACTTTTGGTAGAAAATGTACTAAACTGACTTGAAAGGAAAGTAATACTAAATATTTTTGGCACAGTAAATGAATATAATTGCTGCAGTATTAGATTTGAACTGATTATTACGAAACAAATCACAGTTGTTTTGGCTGGCTGTGGAAGATTGGCGCCAAGGTAAAAATTCTTCAAAATAATCAAGAATATATATATATATAAGAATGTATATATATATATGTATATATATATATAT
>JAFIDM010002131.1:34193130-34233847 GCA_023159025.1 Thereuonema tuberculata
TTCTAAGATGGAGAAGTGGTTTTATTTCAATACTTTATATTTTAGAAGATTATAAAATTATCGTGAGGATGAGACAATGACAATATTGTTTTTAGTAGTAAACATTTTTGAATGTAAACGAGAAATGAGTTCAGGATAATTCATTCGTTGGGCGGGTTACCTTCCAGATCCTCCCCTCCCCACAAAAATAGAACATAGCCTTTTTTACGAATACATATAAAAACCTAATAATATGTTTAGTATCATATATTAAGTGCACAACAGAACTAATCCTACAAAAAATTTGAAAGTTTGGAAAATTGGCAATATACAAAGATGCACAGTGCTCAAAAGCTATAAAAAAGACTGAATCACAGATAATGCCCTTCTCAGAATCAGCTAATCGAAAAGAGTCTGAACATAATGAAAGGGATCAAACATCTCGGTACAATTGATATTCTCTTTATTAGTGAAACGCCGAAAAGCGAGACCTATTATATTACAAAACATGAATTTTAATGTAACATAATTTTCTTTAATATAATATAGTCTATATGTAGATATACGTAATATATCTATATATATATGTCTATATGTAATATAGTCTATATTTTTACTTTTATCTATCTTTTTCTCTGAATTAAAAATATGAGAGAAAAAAATTACAATTTCGGAATGTTCTGTATCCTACCAGATCTTTTATTTTTTCACTCTTTCTTATCAATCTCCTACTACATTTTCTTAATAATAATAATTACGTGGCCTCGAGAAGAATAGTTTTGTAAAAAAAAGAAAAGAAAATATAATGCTTTCAAGAAAACTTGAGATAACCGAAAATACAAGACTCGCTAAAAAGTACAGAATAATAAATTGGGTATGACTGATAGTTATTAATTTAAAACAATACAAATAACTTACGAAAAGTTTTCTTATTAATTAAACAAAAAAATTGGAGCAGGGATTGAAATTAATGAAAAACAATAGCTTATAAAAAAATAAGAAAATTCCTATGTGATATTGATAATGTGTGTGTATAAACTCCACACATTACACAACTAATCTACAGTACGGTACGTTAAATAAAATAATTTAATTTTAAAAATGTTAATTAAAATATTTTTTTAAAACCTAAAAAGCAGGAAAATACGGTTAAAAATTCCATGCTACACTGTAGTTTGTTTCATCTAAAAAAATATTACTTATATTTATCTCTTAGTAAATTAGCTTACTAAATTTCGAGAGATTTCGGTAATTTTTAATCTTAATATTTTAATTTTTAATAGTTAATTAATTTTTAAGTTTAATAGGATGATTTCCCATTTTAAAATTTCGTGACCTGTATGTATTGGTCCTTATCCAATGTCTTCGCCATCCATCCTCCAGATCCTTCAGGCGATTCTGTAGTGTTGAGTCTTACTCTGCTTGGTCCATGGAAATCATTTCGGGAAGACGAAGCACTGATCTCACTATCACTCAATTGACCATTCTCAAGTCCCATAGGATCTTCACAAGGAGGAGCTATAATAGAAAATGTAAGACTCAATCAGACACTACTGCTATGCCTCTAAAAGGCTTTAATTAATAATACATGAAATGAATTAGAAAGCAATTCAAAATTTCTGATATTAAGTAGATTATTAAGAAATACATTAATATCAATCAATATTTGAATCAGATAAAAATTCAATAATTTTCGTCTGCTTTAAATATTGATTGAAATTAAGGAAGGAAAAAAGTCAAAGTAGTTGAAATACGTTTTCACTTTAAAATATCATAAAATATTAAACACTACTGTGATTGTAAATAAGAATGTATAGTAAATATACATATTTTTGTTATCATTTTGATTATTGCAATTTTCTACAATTCATTTACATTTCATATAATTTGAAATTATTAATGATTGCTTGACTGTGTAGAAGAGTGGGCACGAACGTGCTTTAGTAACCGTGCGATAATTCACAATGGCAAGCATGGAAAGCGGTGCATTCCAGTTGACGTTAAAGCAACATGTCTGTCATTAAGTTTATTTATGAGTCGAAGGGCAACATTTCTGCCGCAAGGCGTTTATTTAATGAGGAATATGATTTTTCTCCAAAACTTAAAATAATGACTACAATCAAGAAGAAATTTGAGGAGCCTGGTTTTGCTGCAACAAAACACGTTGCTAAAGATTGACAGACCACAATGACTACCGAAGAGAAACAATACATCATCGCTGGAATTCACTAGGCATTTGATTGTTGCTAATGTATGCAAAATTCACCGGATCCAAATGATACACCCTGGTTTTATTACAGTGTAGAAACTTTGTATTTAAACAGTATACCAATAAAATATATATATTGTGTAATATTAATTGTAGATTTTATAAAAGGAACCATGATTTCAAGAATAATTTACCAAAGAGGACGTTTTCCGATCATGCAAGAATAAAAGTAATGTTACATTACAGAAGAAAAAAAAAGATGAAATTCATATAAAGTTGAATTTTTTCATAAAAAGATTGATGTTTAAAAATAATAAGGGTTTAAAAGTAGAAAAATTTTCATATTCTTATTTAGCGTCGTTTATCAGAAACATTGTCTTATGAAAAATAAAAGCTTCATTTATCTTTAAATTTAAGATAACTAACCTGTAGTAGGGATGACTGTTGTTGTTGAGGGTGGTCTTCTGCTTGATGTAACTGGAATAAAAAGTAGAAACACAATTTGATATCCAATACATATCCAATTTTCAGCATAACACAAGGCAAAGAAATGTAGGATATTAAATTATAATAATAATTAAAAAGCTTCCATATAATTAATTCATTATCATTATTATTTAATATCCTACACTTCTCTTTAGTAAATCATCTGTTATCTACCTTATCTATTTGTACAAATAAATAGATAGATATAAAACTTCCGGAAATAGGAACAAATGAAGACGTTCATTTTATTATTACATACTAATTCTCGTCTGGGAATTAAAATTGTTAGTCATTTTTAGAAATATCTTTTTATTTTATTGAAGTCAACAAAAATGATAAGGAATCCAATTTGTCGAATAGATGGATTAACTTAAATCTGCGAATTCATCGATAGGAATTCATCAGCTATTAAGTTGAGAATCTTAAAGAATGAATAAAGTTTGATTTCCATACCAAGTCTTCAATATTAAAGAATATAGGGTAATCCATCAAGCATATTTAAGTAAGAAGGTAAGAGCTTCATCAAAGAATAGCTGACTATATTTCACAGGATTGTTACATATTTAATCCTAAAATACATAAATTTAAATAATTAGATTTTTAGGGTTTACAAAATAACTGAAATATTTTCTTGTTAGGTTGCAGAAGCTGTAGATCTCTACTTCTATGGCCACTTTCTAAAGTTTGCATGACATATTTTAACAGCTGATCATTGGTTTGATCTATGGGGATAATATTTAGTTATGATTATTGTTTGTTCTACAGTTTGGTCAAAATATCTTGAGACTTGTTTATTTTATGTTAATTTGAATTCAAGTAATTAATTATCACTACAGTTACATTGAAAGTAAATTTAGACTTTTAAGACAATATAGTTTGAAAATCAACTATAAGTAGCTAGTTTTTAGTAACAGAGTTTTAGCGCTGGATATAGAATATTTTAGTAACAAACGCTTTGCTTTACTTACGACTGGCGCAGCTTAGTAGCTCTAAACGCATGGAGATCTGGCCTTGCCAAGAAAGGGGTTGAATCTTGATATACCTTGTTTGGAAGGGCGTTTGGAATATATGCTTCGATTTTTGCTTAGGATCCTGATTGCCGAGGAAAGTCTTCAAAGAAAAAAAAATAATTAGTAATTTCATTTCTGCTTTTAATAAAGGATTTCTGCTATTAAGAATTTCTGTTGAAAGGATCAACAGAAAATTTTAACAGACATTAGGTTCAGCATACTTGGCCAAGCGGGACGCAGTGGTGTTGTTCTCACTTACTTTGTATAATGTGAAATCCTGTCCATCGTCGCTGTAATACAAATTATAGGTCTTCACCCATTCATCTGCAGCTGCATGGCCCTGAGTAATGATTCCGTAGACAGGTTGAATACTTCCCAAGTCAATCAACAGGTATTCATCAGGAGAGAGAGATGCAGGAATCCAGGCTCCACCTACAACAACCGAAATGAACATTAGTACAAACTTTTTTTTTATTACATTGTAAGGAGTAAGAGTTCAGAATAATTTAACCTATTCTGTTTACCAGTTACTGTTAGTTTTTGTTTACGAGAACCTTCAGCGCTTTTGCGCATGCGTCAGGTCTCCTTCGATTTCATCAAAATAGGAATGATGAGAAATAAAAAGGGGATGTCTACTTTTTACCAGATGTAAAACTGATATGATAGTTTACTAGTAGCTGCGTTCTATTTGCGCTTTTCGGGAAAGAATTATGGAAAATTATTTTGTATGTGTGTGTGTGTGTGTGTATAAGGGGGGGGGGGGGTTCTGAAAGTTCCAGATCCAGTCAACAGATCTTAGGAAAGTGCATATCTCAGCGTATCACCCCTCTGCGGAGTAGAATCGTCCGCGAGTGGAGGTTCTAGCTTTCGAAAACGAACAATACTTATTCCATCAACAACTTGTTATTTAATCAAAATCTGAGATCTTCATACAATATCACAACTCCTTTATTAAACTAAAAACATCGGATGGATGAAAATGGATCGGATCGGTGAAGAAGTATTCTTGTTTTTAGTTTAATAACTTGTTATTTAGTTGTTCACATTCTATTTTGTGGGAAACACGAATTCAAACGAAACACAAATGTCTTCATAATTGTCAGGGAACACCTTATCCCATTTGACGAAATTAGAACTTTGAAATAATTCAACACATTATTTTATTGCTTTGGGTTTTGTTTTTGTTATTAAAATAGCAAATTGAAATAGCAATTAAGTATCCTATCCTCAATCAAAAGGGTTATAGTACAGAAGATAAAGCATCTTGTGACCTATTTCTCAGAGAATTGAATGAATCCATGAGCTCGTATAGGGAGGGATAAATTCCCGATCATCGCCCGAAAGATAACTTATCTCGTGTAGCCAATACACGAGCGACTCAAAATTTCAGGTACAGACCACATGTTTCTCTTAAATATTATAGCACATGTGTCAGGATTCCTTGTTGATGGAGCTTTATCAAAGCTTTATAAGAAGTGTTTACAGCTTTATAAAAAGTGCAATCAAATTTGAAAGTCTTTTGAGAGCAACCCTAATTCATAACTGAAAAGAGTGGGAAAAAGACACATAAATATAAAATATCTGAGCATTCATCGGTAAGAGTTTGGGACAGCCGGTTTCGTCCTTTTCCTAATTCTTAACTCTTTATTTCGTATCTGGGCCAGGCCATACTATATTTCGATCAATCAATTTCATTGCTATTTACAGTATTTACAAATGTTTTATTTGAATTTGTTTTGTATCCTTAGATTTTAAGTATTTTGCGAAAACTACTTGTATGTAATCAGGCTCGAGAAAAGCTGGTAGTAGGCTCAGGGCAGGGTAAATTCATAGGCATACCCTGGATTTTGGAATGGGAGTGGTTACGATGGTCACGATAGTCATTCAACAAAAAAATAACAGGTTGTGTCTTTTCTCGAATGGGTTGGAGGAGGGGTTACAGACCTATGAATTACTCCAAATAAGAAAAAAGGTCCAATATCTAAAATTTCTTCTATTTTCGGATGCAGTGATCCTAGTAGCCCCATTTCAAATTTTAATTCAAACAATATTTTTTTCCAAAGAGTCCCGATTTGCCACTACTATGGGGAGTAAGCCCTCTGAAAATCGTAGGCCCATGCCAACTGGTCCACCTGCATCCTCTTCTTAAATATATTATATAATTCTCCAAAAAATATTAACTAAAAAAATATCATCAGCATTAGAATTCTATTTAGCCATAATTCCTAGCATACACTGCAAAATTAAACTTTTCGACTGTTGAAGCTTTTTTTTTATTTAAATGTCGTAATGATTGCATCAACAACTTCAATTTTTTTCACATAAACAAATCTTCAATAAAGTATTTTGATAAAGAATTTTGAAAACAAACTCCGAGAAATCTTTTTAGAACTCACCATGATCTGGTCCTGGCTTCGAATCCAGCAATGCACTATTCGGTCCATAAATAGGTGATCTACTGCTGGATGCCTGAATATTAGTCTCTGGCAAATGCGCTAATGTGTAGATGAATTCTGTACAGGGAGCTGTAAAGTAAAAATGTAAATGGTAAGAGAAAATTAACAAGCACGACTGCAGGCACGCTCAGGCACACTCAAATCATACAAAAATCCTGGAATGTTCATGCAAACAAAATTTAGTATTAGAATTTTTTACAGTATTTCGACAGTATGTTATAAATCATTAACATCAGTACGACAAGAAACTGTATTGTTGAATTAGAGTTAATTGACCTTTCTGGAAAAATTCGAAATTGGCAAAAAATAATCGTATGATACAAATTCGTCTACACTTTGTAGAACTTAATCACATTTTTACACTATTTTCTTTTTAAGATGACAATTCAAAAACTGACAGTCTTCATAAAATAAAATCGTATAAAATGGAATTAAAATACATCATATGATTAAACAGGAGTATATTATCTTGATTATCATAGAATGGAGCATTGTTCAAACCATTTGAATTAAATGCTTAATTTCATTAATTTTTTATGAATCGATGCATTTCTTCCATGCAAAATAAATAAACAACTTACTTACGTTCTTGATGTTTACTAAATGATTTACTGTTACTTATGGTTTACGTTTCTGAAATAACATATTTATTTCATTAGTGGGCGGGTTTTCTAATCTGCTACAATCTATTGCTCAATCTTTTTTATCATCCTTTCAGAAGGAGAGGAGAAACGTTAGATAAGACATTTATTTGAAAATAGAATTAAAAAATGAGTAACTTACGGGCAGGGGAAATTTCAGTAACCATGGGCGCTGAAATAATAGAATGAAATTAAAGCATGAATTTTTATTAAATCAGCGGAATAAAATTTAGATAATTAATATCCTCAATATTTCGATATTTTTACTTTACATTATTATTTACTATTTTTTATTATTTTAGTGTTTTTATTAGTTTTTAATTTACATTAGTATATTTTTATACAACAAACTAATAATGATGGAAATCTCTTTTAAGTACTTGTTATAAATGTTAATGCGTTCCAGAAAGAAGTGTTTTCCTTTTTTCGAAGTTTAAACGTTATCAAAATTTTAAGCTGTATACACATTTACATGTAACTTACGTTTGGTTGTTAGGGGACTAACGTAAGGTGTTGTTGTAGGAACGCCTGGTGAGGTGTAACCGCAATCGCATAGGAATCGTACTTCAAAGTCTTCACAGATTTCTCCCGGTAACTGGTCTTCGTTTCTACAGTGGAATCCTTCTCGAATATTACACACTGCACCTCTGCTGTCCGATTGATCATACGGACGTTTTGTGATCTTGGTGCGACATTCAATTCCTGTAATGTGCTCATTAGTACAGAATACATTCTTCTTAGTTCGGATTTCAGCTACTGTTTCGGTTTCCCCTACATTGTCCGGAACATGGACATTGAACCACTCGGTGTAACCTTGAATGCATTCCGCAGGCGGTTGTGTTGAGGTTCTTGGTTTAAGTACGAAAACCGGCGAAGTGGTGGTTTCTGTTGTAGGGGGCGTATAAGCGACAGTGGTTGTTGTCGTTCTGGTTGGCATTGTGTAAACAGGTGAGGTGGAAGTTACTAGAACAGAAAAAGTTCAAAACTATATTTTACCAAAATGTCAACTTAACATAAGCTGCCTCCTAAAAGCATCCAGATACCTCATAAAAATATAAGAATTAGACAATTAGTCTGAATGGCTTTGACTATTCAAATAATTTTGACAATGATTCCGGAACAGTAGGAACGGAACAAAGATAATAAAACGGAAATGGCATTTATATTGTTACATGAGTCAATTAGATTAGTCATTAATTGTCTACTACAATTCTACAATCAATTGCGATCAAGGGTCTCCCCGTAACTGATCTTCGTTTCTACAATGGAACCTTTCTCGAATATTACACATTGGCCCTCGGCTGTCCGAGTGATCATATCTGTTTGAAAATTTCGGTTATTTAAAGAAAATCCTACATCACAGCTATCTGACAGTGTTTGCTACCTAGCCGACTGATTGACTGTAGAATTGTCGAGTTTTACATTGCAGCTGGTAAAAAGCAAGGGAAGACTCAATTACAATATTATATAAGGTAAGATAGGATTTATTAAACATACTGATTTTATAAGACATTTGGATAGTTTCAGATAACCAATATATTCTAGTCGTGCATCTATCAGTTACTTAACGAGGAATGGTTTACCTAATAAACTTTGACAACTCATTGTATAGCGAGAATCAGTCTTATAAACAAACAGTAATAAAAATCACATTATATTATTTTACAATTACACACAAGGTTATGCTTTCTTATCAAAGTAGAGTAAATCAAAGACTAATTACTCCTCACAGATTTAAATATTTAAAAAACTCTTTAAGATTAAATAAATTGAAATCAAATGAAATAAATTTTGAGATTTTTAGAACTACATTAAAGTCCAAAATCGCAGAACTAATATCATCCCATACCAAAAACAAAATCACTACTGTAGTGAACTTTACAATTTCTCCGTTTCTGGTAAGGTGTTGTTCTAAACAATACCTGATTTGCTTAATAATAACAGACATCCCATGGACACTATTAACATCATATGTATTTAACATCACTTATTATCTTGTATCCCTTAATGATAAGCACGTAATTATTACACATGTTAATACAATTATTAATATTTATTTGTTTATTCTAGGTAAATTTTTTAATCAAAAGAAGGGAAGAAATCCTTACCACAAGGACAGTAGAATCTCACTTCATAGTCGTAACAGCCCTCTTTGCCATTCAAGGCATTCCAGCAGGTAAGACCAGAAAACAAATTACATTCAACATTTTGTCCGCCATCATAATAACTGATATTAGCTGCAATAAAAATAAAAATAGATTAGAAAATACTAACTGAATTTGGTTTAAAATAACATAATTTTATATCTTATTCCACTCTCTTATTAAGGATAAAGGTTTTTTTTATTAAGATCTTACTTAATAATAAGACCTAGCTTCTATAATTTAAATTACTATTCATAACTGCCAGACTGTTTCATGAAAGCAATAAAATTTCATTAAAAAAAACAATTCTGAGTTACATTAGAAAAGCTTAAAACTACTACTCTTGTTTTTATGATGTCATTTTAAGAATATAACTTGAAGAGCTTATAAACTGTTCGTTTTATATTACAGAATGTAATCTCAACATTAGTAAAGTTTCTGATTACTTACAGTTAGCAATTCTGCATTCGATTTTGACTGGATTTGGGCAAAACAAATAGCGTTGTCGAATTTCCATGAGATCTTCGTGGTCACCCATGTCAGTATCAGGAGTATCAACGTTTACCCATTCCGTCCAGCAAGTACTTGTTTCTATGCCAGTAGCTGTAATAAACAAATCCTTAGTTAATTAAGGTACTTTTATAATGACTTTTGGCATTGCAAAATTTTATTTTCTTAAGCTATGAATTCTCAACAAAAATGTTTAAGTAATACAAAGTTGTTTTATGTTAACTTAATGTCTGAGACCTGAAAAAAAAGCTCTAACATATGCCTTCACCTTTTTTAACTTGTTTAATTGTTTTGATGATTATGTTAAGTTTAAGGTAAAATAAAAAGGAATGTTGTACAGAATATTATTAGTTTTAAAGGAATTAAAAATTAACTTACGAAGTGGCGTTGTCTTTTCGTGTGGTAAACCCGTACTTAGTCCACATCCTTTGATAGTACTGCAGATCAAAGAGTTGTTTTGACATTGGCATCGTTCACATTCAGATGTTTCAACGACAGTAGATGGCTGGTATTAAAGAAATAAAAATTCCATTAAAATTGTCATTCATATTATTTAGACTATTAGGGTTGTTGTCCTGAATCCGGAATTTTTCGGAATTTTCGTAATTTTGTAATTTATTATAGATAATATATTTCTCCTACAACATAATAATGCACTGCGAGTTGTGCCCATAGGTCAATATCTTTAAGAGATGATCACTGTAAATGCGATTACGACTATGGCTATTGGACAGCCAAGTCCCTTACCTTAATTTATCGAGCATATTTGAGATGCTCTCGAGATACGGGTAGCTACTCTTACCCGTAACGGATTTTACCTAACTTTCATATAAATTAATCAGATATTTTTTTTATGAATTATCAGTATTTATCTGCTTTTTCCTTAGTTACTGAAAACTATTGTAGTAATACCTGTTCATTCATCTTCAAATTCTGTTTCTTTTCTTTGTGTTGAAGTAATTGTAGAAGCCAAGTAGACATTTTCTTTCCATTAAGAAGAACTGGTCGTATTATAAAGAGATGATAGATGAAGTGAACATGTGAAGTTTTCGGTTAAATGATATAATCAAATATGGTATAATCGGCAATTTAAGTTGTTTATGGAAAAGAGAATTCCATTTTTAAGTTCTAGTATCATTATAGATGTCGCGAATAAACAAGAAGAATCAATCGAGCTAAAATGCTTTGTGTCGTAAAAAGTACTCGTAGAATAAAAACAAATTCCTATGTGTTCTGTAAACCTTTGAAATCTTTGCTATTTATCCGTTGCTATTGTAAGATTTTATATCTCCAAGCTCTTTAAATTGTTGAAATGCTGATCAAGGAATTAAATTGTTGATCAAGTTTTTTTTTTCATATTGCTTCGCTTTTCATGTAGCTTATTTAATGGCATATTTTGAAATATAAAAATGAGCTTAAATCGAGTAGTTTCGTGGTTCACTTTGTCTAACAGCTGAAGCTTTACTTAAAAAAAAACGGTATGAAAAATCCTGTTTATTATCTTTTGTTACAATTATCACTACTAGGAAAGTATTATTTTTCCTAGATCTCAGTAACATTTTATTTAATCAACTAAGTGATTTGGAGCAAATAATATATGTAATTTAGTGAGATTCTTGTTTATTAATGTTATCTATCTAGTAGTATGTGAATCTTTTTTATATATATTTAATCCAAGAACAATATTAAGACTACATTACCAAAAGTTCATAGATAGACCTGTTGCTAAACAAACTGCTACTACAGTAATCTGCCGTAACTCTAAATTTACAAATTTACAGAAGCCTTCTGGACATTTCAAAAATGTTTGTATTTGCATCTGTAACATTGAAAATTCAAATTTCTGATGAATAAATTCATGAAAGAAGGCGGTTAAATCTTAAAGAGTCGGTAGAGGGATTTCGTGTTCAAGGAATTCGTTTCGTGCCAAGTATATCAATAAAAAAGCCGGAAACAGATCATTAATCCAACTGCAGAGTTATTGAAGTCAGATATCTCACTAAGTTCAATTTACCATCGGAATAGGATTTATCCTACCTCTCCCTTATCACTAACTATTAGCTTCATGATTACCTTAATTTCTAGATATAACATAATGTCATTGTGAATTAAGTATTAATTAACTATAGTTAATATATTGCAGATATAATGATATCGATAACCAGAATTCGACTGAAAAAATCCAGTTTAAAGATAAAAGGCAGGCAGAGCAGGAAGGAAAGGATTACCAAATATTGTAATTGAAAAAAGATACTTTCCAGTTCTAATAATGAATTGTAAGCAACCATATTACTGTAGATGCTTACAAAACTTAATCCTTTATACGTAGTTTTCAAAACAAGATTTTGAATACTTCTTTACTAGCCTGTCTATCGGTGCTGAACTTAATCAGAGATTTTAAGTAGAAGCTAGTTTTGATCCCTTTAGAAGGGAATCTCTTTCGAATAGAAAAATAACAAGTAAGCAGAGAACGACTGCAAAAGACGTATCTTCCTCTTCAGAGTTCAGTAAACATCTATGATTGAAATAAACTCTGTATTGTCAAAGCAAACACTAAAATCTCTGTTATTGTATAGAAAAACAAAGAAAACGATTATTTTTGCGACAAAACTCTGTTGCAGAAGATTTCGAAAACATGATCTCTTGAATACATTTCTTGCAATAGTTCCATAAAGTTGCAATTAATAATCTTTCAAGTTTGTACTTTAGAGGAAAGCTTAAAGTTGTTGTAATTAATAAATACAAAACTAAGCATCGGAGCCTGAGAGTTGTTTTTTTTTTCATCTTAATTGTTAATACCAGGATATCGGAGAGCTTTACTTTAGCAGTTAAATAACGAAAGCTTACCGGTACAAAGGTACCATTTTCCCCTATGATACATGGACAGGACATCAAGTCAACACAAGTATATTCGTCTCGCCAAACTTGAGGTGGTTCGCACGATGCTTTCACACATCCAGGCACACAAACTTTCCCTTTGTCAGGATCGCATTCTCCTCTAAATTACATAATAATAAATATTTATAAAGAAAAGATACATGTAATACGAAAATATATAGTGACAGCAAAAATCCCGAATTCATAGCACAAATAAACGAAAGTAATTTTTTTTAATGTATAGAATAATCTAAAGTTTAGAAATGTAGAAGAAAACCCACCAGAAATGTTTGTGGTTTAACCTGATTTTTAGCACAAGATGCACGATATATTCAAATCAAATGGTGGCCTGTTCACCAAATTTTACCTTTCCCTAATTTTATCTATTATATATAAAGGTCCTGGACTATGAATTTACGAAATGCCTGTATATACAGTATTTATTAAGAATTGATATATGTTTATTATTATTCTTCCAGCAATTCCAGCTTCCTTTTCCAGCTTTTTCTGGATACGGAAGCATTTTTATTTTATATATACGCTACAATTACGTTGGTGCGCCACTTCGCAAATGCATTTTAATGCTAATGTCGGCTGAATGAAAGCAGACAAACTGGCACGAAAGAAAATAAACATCCATACCGGGATTCGAACCCAGCTTCAAGCCCACCATTATCGTGACAGACTGCCGATATGTTATGTTATGTTATGGACTGCCGATATGTTTCATATGTTATGAAAGGTATGTATGTTGTTTAGGAAGTTTAAATCAGTCCAGGGTATAATTGATTGAATTTTGATAAACAATGAATTTATTCAGTTTTTTTATTAGATAGTTTTTAGTAATTCACTTTACAATGAAGATTTAGTGAAATTTTGATAACTCTTCAACGATGACCATCTTTTTTCTTTTCTTTTTTTTTTAACTTTTATTGGACTTGAAATCCAAAAGCCTCGGAATCACTGATTTATGCAACGAAAATCCTCAAGAACGACTATCTCAAAGAGAAAATTGTTGATGGCGCTGCTAGTAATCAAGAATAAGCCTCCTAATGCACCAATTTGATTAGAAAAGATGCATCCAGATATAGATGTCCAAAACAAACTAAATGCCTAAGGGATTATAGGAGTCCCTACTCAGCATAAAAATCAAGGAATAAACATATTTAACGGGCGCTTGTAATAATAATAATAAGGTAGTGGACTATTACCATAATAAGCATTAATAATAAAAATATATTAAAATGTTTCGACGTAACACCAATCAACGGCTCTCGTCAACAAAAATAAAAAACGAACTTCAGAGAATTTTATCATATAGTTTATTTTTTCATATAGTTGTTAATAATTTGTATGCTCCAAATTCAGAATGTACCGTTTTACACTTTGTACTTCTTAAAACTTTAATGAAGTTTCAGATTGTTTAATTTTACAATTGTAAAAATCAAGAAATTTTTAAATAATTGGAATATTTTATTATGAACTTTATTTTAAAGAGTACATACGCAACAAGTATTTATTTTGAATTGTAAACATGGTAACATTACCAACATTTATTGTTTTATAACTTGCCTTTTTGTTTATAACTTTGCCTACTTATCGTTTGTCTATTTTCTTTTATGCTTTCTTTGTATTAAGCCTGATGAAGCAGAATAAGTATTTTTCTGCGAAAATGTAGTGATATGTGATGATGAATTGAGTTTTTCAAGTTTTTTATACTTTATAGTTATGTGGTTTATATATTCATTTGTAGGAGTATTAAAACAACTTTAGTTTAGACAACAAAGAAGGAAGAAATCTTTGCTATTTATTTTCAAAAAATAACTATAAATCGTTACCGGTTGGTGCTTGTAAAGAGAAACGATTGACACATCTGATCACATCTATAAGCACAGTCATACCATTCCTCGCCAGGAGGACAAGGAGCTGAAAGGACAAAGAATCTACAATTAGTATAAAGACCTTAGAAAAGGTATAACTAGCATGAAGTAGACTAATAAAAAAATAATGTTGATATTCCTAGGAATTGACACTAATCTTTGTAAAAATGGAAAGGTTTGTGACAAGTGTAGTTAATGAGGAACGTAAACAGTGGGTGAATTTTGAAATGAAAAAGGAATAATTCAGATATTTAGAGCAATGCTAGATTGACTTTCTAGATTGTTTGTTTCAACAAAACTTTGAATATCCTTCCTTTCTAAATATATTCTATTAATACATAGATATTATGAGGAATCAGTGATAAAAAATTAATATTATAAAACGAACATTGCTTTCTATTTTCATGTTCTTAACAATTATGAAGATATTTAAAAATCAATAACTTACGGGTTGTTGTGGGTTGGAAAGTCGTTACTGTGACAGGAGGAGGTACAGTGGCTGCAAATTCAAGTAGGATAAATAGTTAAAACTGATCATTAAAAATTATATTTGTTCGAAAAGCACATATTAATTTGCTCATTTCGTAAATCAGCTGACAACCACTTTGAATGTAACAAATATGAAATAAAATGAAATTTAAAAAAAAAATTATATTCATAGATTCTTAATTTCAAATTTTTTCTACCTAATTGTTTTATCCCATTCAGAGATTTCACCGATGAGTTTATACTTTTAGTGAGATGATACTTAATTTAATAACATTTAAATGACATCCACTATGAGTCAATTTTCTATTTACTAAACCTACCGGATGAGCGGTACGACTGCTAATAGATGTGGTTGATATCGACAAAAATATATCATTAATTTCGATTGGATCATTGATTTCCTTAATTTAAGTTAAAGAAGTTAAGGTGTTCCACTACAGGCCTTTGTGGCCCTTGGGGTCGCGGGATGTAAGGCTCCCGGCGTTGACTAAGTTGAGGTCGGGTGGTTAGCCCCACGCCCGCCCGCCTTTAATCCTCGTGAAAGAAGCCCGGTGCCCATTCTACAGAGGGCTGGGTAGATCCTAGGACCCGTTTGGAGGAGAATGGAGCGTGTGGCCTTCCTCCACAGAGGCCGGGGATCGAACCCTTCACCTCCAACCCCTACCTACTCGGCTACCGGGCCCAGCTTAATTTAAGTAAATTAATTAAATTCTTCTCTAAG
Source organism: Thereuonema tuberculata (assembly GCA_023159025.1). Classification (NCBI taxonomy): domain Eukaryota; kingdom Metazoa; phylum Arthropoda; class Chilopoda; order Scutigeromorpha; family Scutigeridae; genus Thereuonema; species Thereuonema tuberculata. Next base: position 34,208,533 of record JAFIDM010002131.1, read on the forward strand.
TTAAGAGTTAAATTCTTCTCTTGTCGGAAACTACTTTGAAAAAACACTACTTATTTTAGTTTTCATTACAAAAAAAGTAAAAAAAAATAAAATACGGAAATTAATCACTCGCTACGTTGTAGCAAACTTTTCCTCTGACATATTGAAAAGTCAAAATATTGTATATTCGTTACTAAGAAATAAAAAAAAATTAACAGCACTGTTTCCAGAAAACAACGCATAGTAGAAGTCAGAAACCAGTTTCGAAATCATGATAAGGCGTACTGTACCCTCATTGTTAGGTCTAATTGCTATGTGATTTTTTTTCTCAGTGGAAAATTATTTGTTAAAATTTGTGGTCATCAGTTAGTATAAAATTTTATTTTTCTTGAATTTAAATGTAAATATGCAGATATATGTAAATAAAAATTATTTTTCTTAATTATTGTAAGACTTTTATGAAGCAAATTAAATTATGAAATATAAATGTAAGCAATTACTTACTTTCGTTACACCAATCATACAGGCAATAAGCCCGTACTTCGTAGTCATGGCAACCAGAAAGTTGAAGTCTATTTGCACATTGCAGACCATTTATAATATCACAAGAAACACCAATTTGACCAGCTGTCTCAACAGGAATCTTACTATTAGCTATTCTGCATTCAAGCCCCCGCAAATCAGGTACTGAACATATTCCGTATTTTTCCTTAAATAGAAAGAAAAAACATAAGATTGGTCTTATTCTACTGCTAATTTGTTTATATACATTTTTTTCTACAACCTTTAAATAATACATAAAAATGTAATGACTTGATTATAACTGATTTCTGTATAAATAAAATATGGATACTTCATTTATGATCTAAATTTTATAGGCATCGGTCTAATGCCTAAAATATGCTAGACTTATATACTGAAAACACAGAAATATACAGTCGTAACGACTGCACTGCTGCTTATTCTATCTTCTAACTAAAAAGGATTGAAAATAATGCCTTGCGATTCATAAGTTAAGTTAATTGCTTTTACTAATTTTTTTACTAAAAATAAACATTACTGTATTTGCAATTGTTTTTGTAAAAATACTATTGCTAATGATAATAAATTCCATTTTAATTTTTAGATATTAGCTTTTAGTTCTGTTTAGTTTTAGAACTAAAAGCTAAGTTAGTCATTAATTTTATTATATTTTTTAAAATATCTGTTCAAATACTCAGTAAAACCATTCTATCAGTAAAACCATTCTTATGCATTAATAATGGAAAGTTCCAATAATGTAGTTCAGTTTTGGGAGATCCATGTCATCTGTGGACAGACGTTATCCTGTTGAAAAGGCTGAGGAATGCTGCAACAGGAACAGCAACACAAGAAATCACAGAAATTCGTCGACGTACAGTGAGGATGGAACGGAGAACTACGAAGGGTGTCCAGCTTACGTAGGAAATGGATCCCCAGACAGTCACTCCCGGTGTGCGAGCTTTGTTCTGTTCCGCGGTAAAGCTGAATCCGTGCGCTGACCTTGTCATCTCCAGACCAGGAAATCATCGGCGCCAAATGCAAACCGTGATTCATCTCTGAAGACAATAAGACTACACTATTCCACCTTGATGAAGTCAGACACCACTGCAACCATTGCCTGCGATTCTCGGTGGTCAATGGTAGGTGGCGAAGTGACTTCCTTCATGTAGTCCCCGGCCACAAGTCCTATGACAATGGTCCGATTGGTCACCTCAAATGTGTAGACACCTAAATATTTGCCACAGATGGTTAAGAGCAACGAATTTGGTGATGTTCGTGCGCCTCTCACAATTTATTCTCGCATTCTGTATTCTCACACGGTAAGTAAAGTCAGTGAGTCTATGTTTTTCTTCAACATTTCTACATTACTTAATACAACGAAACTTAATACAACGTCTTTATTTCTTCTTGTGCTGCTAAATTTGGTGTTCTTTATTGAACAATATTCCTTTCTTCTTGACATGACTACATCGTAATCAAGTTTCATTTAGTTTTCATGATAAAGCAGAAGGTTCCTGAACCAATGGCTTGGAATGTCGTTTCAAAAGTATTCCCTTACGAAAAAAAGGTTTGTTGTTTTCTTCCTTGGAGGATATCACAGGAGTAAAGCAAGATGTATTGCAATAGAACAAGTAATAGAATCTTGTGTCATATTTATTAGTAGGGCAAGGAATTTGATGACTTTGCATCTTTTTTCTATGAAGGTGGAAACATGGCTCTCATATATGAAAATGTGTAACATTAAATAATTGATTAAATAAAGGAAATTCGTTAGGGCATTTTTTGGCATTTTTAGGCATTTTTTAGGGATAGGTAATTTTTTGGTGATTTTTAGGCCATTTTGAGCATTTTTAGTAGTTTTTTGGAAGGCAATGTCATTTGAGATTTTATTTATTATTTTTTATTTGGCCAACAAAATACTTTTTTTTTTTGGTTGTCAAAGTTAAAAAAGGTTTAATGTAATAAATTCAAATGTTTTATTGGTCATTTTTTTTTATTTCTGTCATTTTCTTACTATTTTTAGGTCATAAATGCATTTTTTATTTGTCATTTTTAGCAAATTATAGGTAATTTTTTTCCTTGCCCTATTTATTAGATTTTGTGATCAACACCACAAGTTATACATGTTTTAATAATGAAATCGATGAAGTCGTTGAATTGATATCTTGCTTCAAACACTATTGTTCTAGCATGTGGGTCGAAGTTGAAAAGAAAGATACGATTTCATTAGTGTTATATTTACCGTCAAATACTCTATAGTTTCATAGTCTCCGTCGTCAATATCTTGTGGAACAGGGTGATAGCTGTTGATCCACTCAGTCCAACCACATTCTCTAGGCTGTATTGTAGTGGTCTGCAAATAAAAAAAAATGAAGATTACAAGAACAAGGACGGAATTTAAAGTTTTTAGTAACCAAATATAAAGTTAGTAATATAAAATTATTACTAACCAAAACTCCTATGATTATATAGTACAAAAGTTGATATTACGTGAAATTACTTTTATAAATATTATTTGTATTTCTCAAGAAAAAGACTAGCTCAGTTTAAAATATCTGAATGCTACTGGTAGGTATACAGTATAATAGTACAAAAAACTAAACTTACTGGTAGGATATATCTATATTGTTACTAGATATTCGCTCAACTCTTTATCGAGTAATGGAACTCAATATGCAGCGCTGGGCCATAAATTTTAAATTGATTCATTGTGCCAAATTTTTTAACGAAATCAGTGTGGTCGATTTAGCAAGGAACAAGGGGTGTGTGGAGGATGGGGGGAAAAGGAATTTTAAGTTCGACCTTAAGTAAGCTTTGTATCAAATTTTGTAAAAATCAGCCTAGACGCCTTAGAGTGATGCTCATTCAAACAAACAAGAGAACAACAGACCACAACTAAGGAGAAAAAATATTCAAGGAATAATAAGACTTGTCATGTTCTGTCAACAATCATTTAATAGAAGTTAGGCCTAAATCTACCCTATGCCAAACGAATAATAACAGCACCAAGATATCTTACACGAGGTAAAAGGTATTGTTTAGATAATGAAGCACAATAAAAATGACCAAATTTCAACGAGAAATATTGTTTTTTCTAAAGTGAAGCACAACATTAATGATTTAATGGGTCTCCGGTACCCAGCAAATAATCTAAAATCAGCTCAGTGAAAAATTTTTGTTGTTGGGTTATCGTGTGTTTTCTATAGTTTTTCTTTATATTATTTACCTATTAAATTTACTTTGTTATAAACAAAAAGAAAAAAAAAGAATTTTCTTATATTCAAAACTAATTTCTAATTTGCAACATTAAACCATGGTACGCTTAATATTGCTACTTATTCAATTAAATCTTAATTTTTAATACTAGGAATGGATTGGGAATTAAAACTTACCAATTCTATAATTTTGAATGTAGGCCGTGTGGTTGGCTGTGTGGTAATCGGTGTGGTGGTGTATTTCCTGACACTTGGTGTTAATGTTGATCGTGGACCTAAAACAGATTAAATTTTTTATAATTTCTATAAAATTAAGCTTGATAATTCATACCTTCGTCAGAAAATAAAGTGTACATTGCATTAAAATGTAAATGATTATGACACGGATTTTCATGAAATGAAATGTTTTCTTACGCTCCAAGTTCATTTTAAAGTAGATATAAATATTTCTCAGGTTATTTTGATTCAGTTATTTAACTGATTTATCACTTTATATCATAAATTGTAACCTTTATTTCCTACTGATTAATATCTAACATATCCAGTCAATTTTAAGATAAAAATCCTCATAAGCAGTATTCTAAAGAGTGAATAATAATAACTGAATATAATTTATAATACTTTAAATTTCAAAAGCATTAAAATTATTAAAAAAATAAAAAAGAATACTTATTATCTGCCTCCTGAAAACTAAATACAATGCGCATTGCTTGTATAGCTAAAGACTTGAGCTAAAATTTTCATGGCATTTTACATTGTTTTTGCTGAGATTCAATTTCATTTTTAATTAGATACAAATAATTCTCGAGTTTATTGTCATTCAAACAATAGTTTTTTTTTTATTTTCCTTATAAATGGATATTTTATTCTTTGTGAGTATTTTAGATCACATTTTGGTAAACTAAGGCAACGTTAAAATCATAAATAAGAGTATTTGTTTTTGTCAATAAAGAGATATTTAATGGTAGGTTGTTTGTTTCAACAATTTCCGCCGGTTTTTAGCGATCCATCTGGGAGCTGTTGTGATATCGAACAAAATCGGTAGCTATTGCGTTTGTCCTTCCGAACGTGTCTGTCCACCCCTATCAACTCCCGAACGGAAGGTCGGATCGGCAAACGGACTTCGCTATCGTGTTCAGAGGCCCAAACACGGTAGTAACATGGTATTTTCAAGGGGCCAACGCCCCCTCATGTTCTAGATATTTAGCATTGTTTTCATTGGATTTCTGTTATTAGCATAAATGTTAGTAATGGAATCGTTTTACTTCAGTTGTTAGCTGTAGCTTGATGGGTAGTGTATGCTAGAGGTTGTCGGTTCGAATCCATATATCTATTTTTTTTTTCTCAATGTCTGCATGGACTTTTTTCGTTTTTTTTGTTTTTTATTTTTGTTTTTCTTATTTTTCCTAAGTTTTTTTTTTATTTTTCCTTACATTAATGTAATTCCGTTTTATTATTATCATTTTTATTTTTTTTATTATTATGGGTCGCCTTAAATTTATAATGATATTCACATATTTTTTTTTTTTCTGGTCGAAGATATGTCTTGTTTTTGAAAGTAGAAAGTCGTCTTTTTTTTGGGGTTTGAATAAGCCAGCTTTCTTGGTCACATTATTATTATTTTTTTAATTCTTATGTCTAAAATTTTTAGATCATAAGAAAAAATGAACAACTTCGAAAAAAGGAAATTGACAAGTTTATTCAAAATGAACGATCATGTTTCTTTTAAAACAATGATAAGCCATAAAACCACCACTATAAAAAGGAAATGCTGGAATTGATTAGATATCATCTTTGAGAAGCACGCATTAATTTGAAGAAGCTTGAAAATTTTGTCTCATATTTTTTTCTTAAACTGAAGAAAAACGATCAAAAACAAAAATCTAGTTGGAGATTTTCAGCATGAATTAAGTGAATACAAAAGGCAAATGTAATTGATAATGCTTATCATAACGTTAAGATAACTAGAAAATTATGAATTCTTCTGATTGAATAATTTTTAATAGAAAATATTAAAAAAGTAGCAATAATTGTGTTTAAAAATTTTACATGATAATTTTGGTAAAAAAATGAGAAAAAAAAACTGAAGCAAATAAATTATCTTTAGATGAGCTCAAGGAATCGCAGTTAACAGTTATACATCAGTACAGAAATGCTGTAGCTTCGATATACTGCTACAATCCAAGATTAAGTTGCTACGGAGCTGGAAGTGAAAGACCCTTTTGTTTAGGGCAGCTGTTCCCAAACTGTCCACCGTAAGAAACACACCGGGTATTTCAAATTCTTCGATAATAAAACATTGTTTTTCTTTCTTTCAGTTGACGCGTATTATACATTCAAACGACTAGTATGTTGTTAGGACATAAATATTTGTAGTTTTTTGGGTCTTAATAAACGGAACTGTCAGATATTTCGTCTGGCATAAAGAAGCCATGAAAAAATTGATAAGATCCTAAGAAAGCCGTGAACTGAGAAAATCTGGAACCTTATGGTTACGGAATTCAAAACAGTTCTAATGGTAAAAAATACATAAATAAATTTCAACCCTCATTACTTAAATATGGTATTGACAATAAAATAACAATTATCTTTTGTTGACAAGAGGAAAAGAATGAAGTTACCACAATGACAGTAGAAGCGTATTGAATAGTCTTGACATTTTCTCTTGCTTTGTTGTTCGTTGTAACAGATCAACCCTTTCTCTTTGTTACACTTCACAGCAAAGTCTCCAGTATCCTGATAATTGACGAGTCGTTCTGGCTTAGGTTTACCTTTAGCTCCTGAAATATGAATTCATATATATTCTAATAAACATCATTAAAAAATCAGCTAAACAAATTTTGTTAAAATTAACTATTCTATTTTTTGTTTTCTACAAACACGAGCTGTTCCCCTTATGTTGGTCCTCCTCATATTCTTATCTGAAGATCTATATATTTTAAAATATTAAAAAATATTTTTTTATAATTGTAATAAAAAAAGTATACTTGAAAGGAATGAAATAAGGAAAAAATTCAAAATATTAATAATAGAAGAGAAATTTATTTATAAGGCAATTCTCAAAAATTTTTTTAAAATAATTAACGTAAAAAATTATAATAAAAACAATATTACTAGAAACAATTGGCTCAGTTCAATAAACGATAAAAAAATTAAAAATAATTTTGGGTACCGTCTACATGGTAATATCATATATAAACTTTTTCTTCAATTAAACTGGGATAATTACAATAACCGAAAAATTGGAGACATAAAAAAAACTTAATTGTCGATGTAATTGATAAAAATATAAAATTTATTACATAAGTATTAGTTACTAATCATATCACTTTCATTTTTTTTTTGTTTTTTTTTGTTTTGTTTTTTTGTTTTTGTTTTGTTTTTCTTTTTTGGGTGGAAAATGGTACTTTAGATTAAACTTTCAGATCCTATATTACAGGTGTACAGGTAATAAGTACACCTAAATAGGTCTGATAAACATTAAAAAAAAATATATATAAGATGTTAGATGTAAGAGGTTATCTAAAAGACCTCTTTCAAGGGAAATTTCTTAAAATTATATTTAGTTAAATATAAAATAAATTAACTTATGAACAAACTACAAAGGATTGAATTGTGAACTTTTCTCTCCTCAGCATTGTTCATTTTCTACAAAAAAATATTATTATTGAGCAGATTTTGCTAACGAAATACAACATCTGACAAAATTCAAATTGTTATTCATGTTTACTAAAATAGTTTAATGTTTACTGTTCATCATATACAGAAATATTCGATATTATATCGTAACATATTTATTTTAATACACCATAAAATATTAAATGTAATAACGGAGTCTTATCATATTTCGACAAAGAAAAAAATATGTTTAATAAATGCCAGAAAAAAATACAAGTACCTTTTGCTTTCAGATTTTCACTCTTTTTGCCTTTCCTGACAGCGCATTCAACTTTAGTGATTTCGTTTGGTGCACAAAATTCGTATTCATTCCTAAGATTTTCAATGGTCTCTAAATCACCTTCACCACTAAAAGAAAAAAAAAATAGACTTTAAATATAAAGATAAGTTCTATTGAATCATATCATTAAGGATAAATTCTAATATAATCAATTCTTGATTTTTCAGAACTCAAAAAAAATAAACAAATAAAGTTGACAAAAATCTCTTTTTCACTCCCAATTTTGAATTATAAGGATTAAATACAATCTTGAGAGGGTATAAATTATTGTATATGAGCAAAGTCTTAAAAAATATATTCGTAATAAAGGAGAATGGGCAGATCTGCCCCATCACTCTATAGCGATAAGATATATATATATATATATATATATATAAGGAAAGATCTCTATCAATATAACATTTTTTATTATTACGACTTGTCTCAATTATTACTCCGTTCGGAGTTATATAATTCTCGATATGACTTATGTTATGTTATGTTATGTTATGATATGTGGCGAGTGTAGGTTGCAGGGAAGCCGAGCACCGCGACCGTTGCGTTGATATCATTTATCTAGTTGACATCTTAATTCCCGGATGTATTAATTAATTATCATTTAATAATTATTTTTAGTAACAATAAATATTATTTTCATTTGTTACATGAAAATAATTATTTACTTGAAATAAATGATAATATTATTATTAATTACGTATAATAATTATTAAAAGTTAATTAAATAATAAATTCGAGAATTACGATGTCAACTAGATAGTAACATCTAGAATTATATAACTCCCAACGGACTAATAATAATTGAGACGAGTCGTAATAATAAAATACAAGATGGAGACAGTGACCCCTCAAAAACTAAAAGCAAGAAAATAAAAAAACAAGAACAATAATAAAATATGTCCTATTTAAGGAGATCTTTCTGTAGATATATATCTTATCACTATACAGGGTAGGGCAACTTCCCATAGAGTTTTGCCCATTGTTCTTTGACCATCTATTTATAATATATTCTAGATCAGAAAGATGAACGATAGAAAATATCTGATTCTTTCATGAATTTTATCAGCTCTATCCATGAAGCAAGACAAAACATCTAATAGTATTCATACATATATGATGTAATTATTCTTAGACAAAATCGCATTGTACCTTGATGGATCATCGCTATCAAACCAATCCGTCCAGCCTTGGACACAAGGATACACTGGTGCTGGAGTGGGTGTTGTAGGAGGAGCAGTTGTTGGACCTATAAAAGAATATTCAGAAAAAGATAAGAATTGCATGTTTTATCGGAACCACCCGTCGTTTGCTTTTTCAGAATACAGGAGTTTCTTAGTCTTCGTTTTATTTCCCACTTTACAAGAATCAGAGATGATATAATATAAACTCAAAATCATTGCATTGAATGAAACCTGTGACTAAAAATCAACAAAAAAAATTCTGAAATTAATTATTTTTTAAGAAAGAAAAAGCAGTCTATAATTGTTTTTGAACAATCGCGTTCTCGAAATGGAATTAAAATGAATTTAAGTATCTTAATATCCCAAATGACTACATACCATATATTAAGAACTAAATTATTACAAAAAAAAATAAAAACACTAGCCCTGCTTTCACTAAACCTGTGACAGTTCGTTTATATTCGATGATTATTCATTTTTACTATAGAATATTTACCAAAATCTTTCCAAGGACCAGGAATTTTGGATCTACGCCTCTCGCTTTCACAACAGATAAAAATTTAGACTATGCGGTCGAATTCTGTTACCTATTACATTTACCACTCTGTTACGCACGAACGGCTTCCAACAGTAGGTAATACAATAATTTAACAAAAAAACAACGTCAAACAATTCATATATATTAAGTTAATTTTCTTGAAGTGAAATAATGAAGCAGTCAAAAATTAAGTTAATTGTTACCAAAACGTTTGAAATTTTATATAAAATAAACTTATCTAGGAATCCTTACAAATTAATTCTCATAAAAAGGTTGTTATTTAGCTGAGAAAAGCCTGGATGTTATTATTCTGAGAAGTAATGCAATTCGTATAACGATACTTTCTATCTAACTACGTTTTTTTTTGGTTGTTGTTTTATTTAAACATATACAGAATTATAAATATTATAAACACATATTTTCGAAGTTGCAATGAATAAGTAGGCATTCGACATTGTGTACTTTTTCAGTACAATAATGCCCAATACATTTTCAATAAATCATGGAAAATGGATGGAATTGGAAAATTTCTTGTTTGCAATTTATTATTTAAATATATTATTTACTTCCTTGTTCTGGAAATCTGGCAGAATCTATGACGATGATCCATAGGATCTAATGAAACTTCTATTTAATTCATTATCATGAAAAATAGAAGATGGAAGTTGATATCAATTCTTGCACAAAATTTGTAGCAACTACAAATTGTTTCTATAAAGAAAAGTATAAGACACATTTATCAACGAAGAATCAGATAGAATAAAGGGACTTTTCAATTCATCCATCTTACTAGTATTAGAACTTCGATTAGAAAAGTATTTTCATTACTGCAATTTTATGTGCCTGATGAAAAATCATCCAAAAAATATCAAACTATTTGTTGAATTTAATGAAAAAGATTTTATCGTATTTCAGAGAGGGAAATTCAAACATTTATTGTAAGATGAGAGATGATCAATTTAATACTAAATTAAGAAAACAAATAGTTTAAGTAAATAATAACTATCAATAGGGTTAGTGCGATAAGATCCAAAAGGATCAAAAGCACACTTGGCCCTTCGCCCAATAAAAAAAAAACAACTATCAATGAAACCTTTTCCTTATTTAAATGTATAAAAAAACACATAACAAAAACTTGCCTTAACTTATTTATAAAGTTATCAAGAAATGCCTGATAAAATAATGCAGAAATGAACTTACAGGTACAGAAAACACTAATTTCGAAATCTGGACACATTTGACCTCCATTTCTGGATTCATCGCAAACAATACCCTTGGTATTACAGGGTACATCCAATTCTAGATCGAATTTGTTATAAGATTGCTTAGTAAGAACATCACGGCATCGAATGGTGACGATTTTTGGACACATTTCTTTTTCGAAGAGTTCTGCTGTTAATTCGGATTCAATTTCATCGAAGGGTTGATCAAGACTCATCCAAGGACTCCAGTCATCACAAATCTACAGAAAAGATTAAAGTTATTACCATGTTCATACATATGAATAAACAAATTTTTGAAGTTTCTTTTTTTTAGTCCACTTTATCGTGCTAGAAATTAAAATTATAAAAAATAGAAAATGGTCATTCAATGCAGTTGAAAGCAACTTACAATGTTGTGTATTTATTACCTTAATCTTAAAAGATGTTTTGTTTGGAGTGTGGTATTATATGGTTGTGAAACATGGACTATTAAAAAGAAGGAAGAGAGATTTCTAGAAAGTTTTGAAATGTGGCTCTGGAGAAGAATGTTAAAAGTGAAATGGTCGGATCGAGTAAGAACGAGGACGTTTTAAAAAGAATAGGTGAAAAAAGGAAATTATTAGAAACCATACGCAAGAGAAAAGCATCTTGGTTGGGACATGCGCTACGAAGAAATTGTCTACAACAAAGAATAATAGAAGGAAAAGTGGAAGGAAAGAGAGGAAGAGGAAGAAGAAGGATTGGAATGCTGGATGATGTTAAAAGAGGAAGAAAGTATGAACAATTGAAGAAAGATGCACAGGATAGAAGAAAATGGAGAAAGTCCAATTGAAACCTGTCATAAAGACAGTTACACCAGAGAGAGAGAGCTTAAAAGATAGATAAAAAGTAAAAGATTCAGAAGTTACATACATACATGCAAATATCGAAAAATACTAATCTAAACCTTATTTGAACTATTGTTGTTATTGTTATAAATTGCAAAAGTAAGTCCTATAACATTTAATCAGATATTCCTTAAAAGGAAATATACGAATTATGATAGATTTAAAATGTAGATTGGTTGCCCTCAGATATATTGAGAATATCCTATTGTATGTTACCCGTTTAATATGTCTTTTTGTATTCATAATCATTATTTTCCAAAACAAATTACTCAGTCAACAATGTTAACTAGAATCTACATCTTAGCTAATGCGTTATGACTTGAGACACCTGGGTACGTGAGGTGATCGAACTCGCATATAACTGAGAAAGGATTTATTGAGAGTTCTATACAAATAGAATGAGTCCTCTTATCCTGTGAATGATTTGCGATACTTCATTCTATTTCATAATTCTAATTCCGCCAATATTTCTACTTCTATCCAAAACTGTGCACTTGAGCTGTATGAAACAGTTCTGCCAAGTCTAATGAGAAGTGGTTGAAAATTTACCATCTCAAAATAACTGTACAAAAATACATGGTTGACTTATTGTAGTATTAGATATAAAATCGCATACCCTGATATAATTAACAAAGGATTCCTTTTAATTAAATCGCATACCTTCGAAAACCATAGTTGACTGAGAAGGATTGATACCGAATTACTAAGTGACTACCTTTATTATACGAATTGAACACTATCAAACATGTCTGAGTTGTTTCTGAAAATGGGTACACATCATTCAACGGCCCTTGATATTAGGGTTTGTGGTTTATTTCTTCTATCATTACGAGATACATTTTCATTTTTGGTTTATTCATGCACTAAATAACTACGTTAAGCATTATTTAAAGATTAGAAATTCAATTTATTTTCAAGTTTAGGACGAACTTTGCATTTCCTTGCCTTTAAAAATCAATATAGTCTTGTAAGAGTACACATCTACAAATTTACCTAATTTAGAAATAGCGAAAATTAGACATCTTTTCATTATTCGATAGACGCAATAAAGGCAAAACAAATAATGGTAGAACTTACTTGTTGTACCCCGCTTACAGTAGCTGGAGGTGGTGGGATAGTTGTAAGATCTGAAAGGAATAGGAAACAAATCATTAAAATAACAAATTAAAATTCTTAGAGATAAATGTAAAAAGAATATAGCATGTTTATAGAATTTTAATGATTTACTTATATGAGCAATTTCAGTCATCGTTTATATGTATATATCCGTAAATCGTCCATTTTTAACCCTCTACTACGAACTTTCGAATTGCTAAAACGTTCAACAATATTTTCCTTTTTATCATATATGAAGCATATTTCTTTTAAAATGCACTGATAAGCATTATTGCTTGAAAATTTGCATAATATAAAACAAATGTTGTTAATTCTTAAAAAGGTAATGTTGCTGTATTGAATTTGCACATCAATTGTTATGTGCTAATCTCTATAACACATATTTTATTTGTCCGATTTTTGGTACGTTAATCAGTCGATGTCAGTTTGAGCTATCAAAATCAAAATTAGCAAGATCTCTCATTGAAACCTCGAATAGATTTTATTTAAGTTTCGATCCGATTCAATCAGATTGACCGATGCTCAGAAATGGATTGAATAACACTAAAGAATAAATTATATCTTTTCGGTTTCGACAATTATTAAAGTCGCTATAATTGAAGGTAAAATAGTGGGTAAACGGATTATCTTTTATTTGTTTTATATACGCACAGCAATGCTAGATGTTCTGTTAGTAAATAACAGAATTATTGTCCTCCAAATGAGAGATGGCCGGCGGAAGTTTGAACTGCGCAGCCCTTCCAGTAGCTGATCAATTATGTTTTCCTGTCACAATGGACGACGGGGTCTGTTTTCACTCAGAAAGACATGTTGATAACGCCAAATTAAAACTTCTCTCGACTATTTAGCGTTATTTCAATACCAGTTGCTAACAATAAGTATTTATATAAATAAATAAATATATATTATTTATAAAAATAATACAATGCTCTTTTGCAAAGTAACAAGCGATTACCGTAATGGCGGCGTCCTGTCATTAAATCAGACGGAAGTGCCTGACCAGACTAATCGATGATACATGCGCAGATCTCACAAAAACAGGTCGGTAATCTCTCATTTGGAGGACAATAACTAATATTCTCTATCATTGTTCCCATTTCTTGACATTCTTGGACATTTTAATTAAAAAAGATCTGTACGTAAAATTTTCCTTAATACTCTTTAACTTTTTGAAATATTCTTTCTTTCTAATTTATTCGCCTTTTGCCGATTTTTGTATGGTTTATTTTTAGAACCTTATTCTAAGGTATATTATTCTAAAATAATTCAAGTTAAACCTAATTAAATAGGGAGATGTCTCTTACTTTTGACTGCTGGTTGTCCTGTTGCATAGGTAGTTGGAGGTAAAGTAGGGGCTGTGACATCCAAACAGGTACAGAAAAACCGAAGTTCGTAATCTTTACATTTACCTTTAAAAAGACATTACAGAAAATGTGATTTAATTACTTCTGCAAATAATTTTCCCTAATTAAAGAACAGTTATTGTAAATATTATCGTATTTTTAGGAAATCATCTCAATTAAGCAAGATTCAGACAAATTTATTGATTATTAATATTTCGTAAATATCTTTCTACAGCATTCTGCTATTTTTCAAGAATATTTTAATATTATACATGTGCTTACCTGATGATTGCAATGAATGCAGGCACTGCAAACCTAAATTTATATCACAAACTACACCGTTCTGATCAGCTTCGTTGTATGGAATATCCGTGCCAGCAACGCGACATTGAATGTGAGTTATAAATTGTTGATCGCAGAACCCATAATTTCGACGAAGATTATCGTATGTCTCCAAATCTCCTTCGTTGCTCTTCTTGGGATTATTGGAGTTCATCCAATCAGTAAAGCCCTGGTTGTTGGTAGGACAGGCTGGAGACACTTCAGTAATCGTCGTTGGAAACGTGGTTGTAGGAGGGATCGTGGTTGCTGAAAAAAAAAAAAAGAATGGTTTCCATTTGAAGAATAATAGAAAAATCTTAAAAGTTAAAAAGGGAATTCAATCTGATAAGAAAGTGGAAAGATCAGAAAGTGGCTTCGAGATTCAGAGTCTCCTCCATTCATAAAATCTAATTTAAATTTGTGATTTTTTTTTATTCATCTATTCTGATTAGAACACGCCTAGATTTTCAATGAATTCATCAACAAGAAATGGAAGACTTCGAAAGCTCTCCTTTTGGTTTTCCGTAATGTATTTTTAAACATTTTTATTATAAATACTTTTTAACAATTTTTGGTGTGTTTGGTGATTTCTGATTCTATTAAATGCAATTTTGACACGCGTTAAGCTATTATCTAAGAAATTACTCAGATCTGATACTATAAATAGGTACCCATAGCCAATAATGTCTTTAATGAAAAAAGACAATAAAGAAATTATAAATAATAAATATTAATTACAAATAAATTAATATAAAGGACCAAACACACAAAAACAAAATAGATATAAATAAATCATTTCATATTAAATAACATTACATGTTGCAAAGGTTCTATCCTTCGTCATCAGATGATCTTAAATAAATATATGGAAAAGAGAAACAGGCTCGGAATTGAATTTTAAATATAACAATAATTTGGGATAACAATAAATTGCAAATGTAACAACAAATAATCACCGTAAATTGTACAGTAGCGCATTTTAATAGAAACAACAGTATGGTTTAGATTCAATTAATAATTTTTAATTATAACAATAAATAATTTATAACAATAATTGTTACATTTGCATATTTACTGTTATAATTAAAAATTGTTAATTGAATCTAAACCATACTGTTGTTTCTATTAAAATGCGCTACTGTACAATTTACGGTGATTATTTGTTGTTACATTTGCAATTTATTGTTATCCCAAATTATTGTTATATTTAAAATTCAATTCCGAGCATGTTTCTCTTTTTCATATATTTATTTAAGATCATCTTATGACGAAGGATAGAACCTTTGTAACATGTAATGTTATTTAATATGAAATGATTTATTTATATCTATTTTGTTTTTGTGTGTTTGGTCCTTTATATTAATATTTACGCACACAACATGGATAATACAAATAAATTAATTATAAATATCATTTTTTCTCTATTTTTGGTATGGTTTCGATTGTTACACAAAGCATTGGAAAATGGATAATCAAAAATTGTTCAACTACCCGGCAGGATATCTTTTCATAACAGCTAACCGGTATCCAACATTTTCAGAGTTCGTAGTGATTTAATGTTCTAATGGTTGATTATTAAAAAAAAAAAAAAAAACAACAAATAGTGAAGCGACAACTTTGAAATTTCTCATTAGGCATATTTACTTAAGAACTTTAATACGTTGTTATTTAAAAATATTTCTTTCTGTGGCATCTAATTCTCAAATGTCGTAAAACATATGGAAAATAATAAATCTAAAGTAGAATTTAAAATTACTTTTTCATTGCAGTTACATTCTTCTATTAAATATTCTGAAAGTACTTGATAAACTTTCTTCCTTTCATCGACTTTGACCAACTACGGACCACGGACTAGCCCTACCTGACAACGTCGGGGTGAGGCTAGGAAATTGAAGAAGGGGACGAGATTCACATCCCGTCCAGAAATAAATCCAGAGATAGTAAGTCCCAGGGGAGAAACGGACGAAACACAGAAGAAAAAAGATGAAACATCTATGCCCTCGACTGGGATTTGAACCCGGGTACCGGCACACAGGTCGCACGGAGACCGACGGCTGAGACCGCATTGTCACACCGGCATGGCTTGATAAACTTTATCAATAATTTATTAAATCCTTGAGGTTTTAAGTGGAGAATTAGTTTCCATTTAATGCTTTCATAAATATTACTCAGTAAATTCTAAATTTTTATGTAGCTAGTTTCGATAATGTCGCTATCTGATTTGTAATCAATGGCTTGTATTAAAATTAAATAATGACAAAATAAGATTTAAAAACTTACCTTCACATTCACAGTAGAGCCTTACTTCATAATCCAAGCACTGGCCATCGCTCTGTTTGCTATTAATGCATCGTAAGCCGTGTTCTGGATCGCAGTGAACTTCCTGTCCAGTTAAATGAGATTTCATAGTGGAATGAGCCACTCGACATTCAATGGAGGTTGGATTGGGACAGAAAGAGTAAAACAGGCGAAGATCCTCAATGAGTTCATGATCACCTACAACAAGAGAGAGATGTATGAATGGACAGATATTTGTATATGAATGTACAGATATTTGTATATGAATGTACAGATTAACTTCATGAAAAGAAGAAGAAACAAAGATATTTGAAAGATATGAGGAATAGTATAATGTATCAATCCGTACACATATTGTCAAATTAAAATTGGAAAAGGACAGTGAATCAATTTTTTAAGTGTCCAGCAGAACCGTCACGTGATGTATCGAAATACCTATTTAAGCACATATGGATTCAAAACAAACAAAAATAAACCTGTATTGTAGGCAATATACAATTTTATTAAAAACAATACATTAATAATTAATAAATAACTAAGGAAATGAAATTGCATTTCTGATTAGATTATGGTAAGGAATTGGGAATGGCCGTTTCGTCCTTCTACGGACTCATGCATTAATAATGTTTTTGTAAAAATTACAATCAGAGGATTTTTGGAGCATTTAATACGAAATAAAAGCTTGCTAACCACAACAGCAGATCCTGTGAAATCTGAGCTTGTATGCAGTGCACACATCGTACTCTGTATCTCAAATCCTACAGTGTCAAGCCCCATCAAATTAATGTCTCAGGTATCACAGCGTTCTGGGACACAGAAACCTAGGGGACGCTAGAGGGGTTGAATTTTTATTGTTGTTTTCATTATTTGCATTTACAAAAGGGCGATGTATGAAAACTAATCTTAATACTACGAAATATTATTTTCAACTAAGACTGCGTAAATGTACGCATTTATAATTATTGTACTAATCACAATGTCAAAGGCTCTACATACATGTAACTCAGAAATTTAAACTTCAAAAAGCGCATTACAGTCCAAGGTATATCATAAACACGTATTGCAAGGTTTTAGCACTTTTTCACTGGGGCCCGTCACACTAGGATCTGTTATGTGAGATAGCACTGAAGGCGCATCATCAAATGAGTAGTCGGATCCCCGACTACAGGCGTATGGTCTGAGATCATTTTTTTTTCAGTCTCATTAGATGGAAGTATTAGAAGTATTACGCGAATTGAACAACATTGTCCTGACATTGTTTTTGTATATAATAATGTTTTTATATCATAGCCAGATTTTTTTCTTAAATATAATATTTAATACGACAAATGAAGATCATATTTCCGGATCTCCAAAAACGCAATTTTTTATCTTTTAAGCATATCAAATGCTATAAAGCGAGCAATTCTTGAAAATGGGCCTAAGGATTTTGATGAAATGGGATGAATCTACCGTTTTCGGGTGCGAGAAAGCGATTTAGCTAGGTCTCGACTTCTGGTAAACTCATTTAGAGGGTAAACGATTGGCCTGGGAACTGGATGCCAGGTTGTTATCAGTTTCGTTACATCATTTTCGTTTTATTTCATTCTTAATAATTTCGTGTTCTGTGCGTTCTTACATGTATAAAATAATTTTATTTTTACTTGTAATAAAAATAATAGTGCTACTTTCTAATAATGTTTAAAATATTTTCCTTTCAACGTCGGGTGTCCAATGATCCAAAACATGAATGTGACATTCCGTTTTAATTTCCGTTTTACACCACAAGTTAAATCCCGTTTTAGCAAAACCTTTTTATCATCTTTACGTTTATCTTTTACGCCTACCCATATCATTTTGAAGCAGCTGCCAGCGACGATGGTAGAAGAAACTCGCATTCGTCAGATGACGACCTAATAATTTTAGACTTTTTTAATTCCTTGTGTTTCTTTATTATCTTTATTATTCTTAAAAAAGAAGTCCGTAATTTCACTGGGACTTCGAAGCATATTGGATAAAACTTAAATTATTTACTGTAGATGGTAATTAGTTGTTAATAAACTAATAATGCATTGACACAACACATGATGAACACACCGAATATCTCAGAAGAATTCTGCCAACGTAGAAAGACGTGAAACCTATGCTAATACAACACCCACCAAGGTGCATCATATTATCATCATTCGCTGTAGATCAATAGTTCGTCAACTTCGTGTATGGGATATCTTACTCTAAATATCTTCTTATCAAAAAAACAATAAAAACTCTTTCATTGATACTCTAGCTTTATTCGCTTAATGTGTTTCCATGCCTTTGTATTAGCACAAATAATATCTCCTAGAGTCAAGAGAAATTCTACATGTAGCAAATTATTTTTATTTATAAAATGTTTTTATTACAAGGTTTAATAGTAGAAACAGATTTGTTCGTATAAGAATAATTGTGTGCTGTTCATTGCTTTTTCCAATTACTCTTTATTTGTAATTAAATAAAGAAACTTGAACGTCACCTTTACCTTCCCTACTGTATTTTCGATTTTTATTTAAATTTATGTTGAAACGAAAGAATAACAATTGTTATTGTTTAAACTTATAATTTTTGTATATTCAAAATACTAACAGTTATTGAAGGACTATATTATTCTGAATTTTTATATGTATTTGAACATAGATCTGTAAAGTAACCGTTCATTTTGAGAAGCTGAGCAAAGAGTAAAATTATTTTTATAGAATAAATTGAAGAGGGGTGTTTTCCTAAGTTCAAAAACTACGAGTCTAAATAGAAAGTACAATATTAGTGAGAACAAATGTATTTTACAAATTAAGCATATCTTCAAAAGATCACAAGATATGGTTCTCTGTTGCTTACCTGGATTTCCATCCAATTCTTCTTGGCGTTGTATATTGTCAGGTGTGTCAATATTCATCCAATCCGTCCATCCAGTTCTATCGCAAACGGCAGGGAATGGCGTTCCTCTGGTAGTGGCCAAAGGCAGTAAAGTAGTAGCAATAGGTTGTTCTGAAAAGAATACAATTACTCTCAATAAGTCATCAGTCAGGTAAATGTGATTTTAAGCAAAGTTGAAGAAAGCTCAAGATTGCAGCTGATTCGGAACAGTTTCTGTTCCATATCTTTTTTACCTTTTCTGTTACAACCAAGGAGTTCCAGTCGTAAACTTATTCGTCCAATCCAATCGACTGGAATCACTCGAATGAATCTAGCTTCAACTGCTTCAAAATCATTTTGAGTGGTATCGTAAGAATTTGAATTACCATCAAATATCTAAAAGAAAATGACCACAGGTGTAATGAGAAATAAGAAAAGCAAGTGAAGTAAGAAGCTTAGATATATATCTCTTTCAAATGTTATTGAAATAAAAATATTTTTTTAAAGGATAAGAAACTTCTATAATATTACGATTAATGTCTAACAGATAGATGTTGACGATCACGTTTGCGCGAGAATTACGAAAAACACGAGATCTCGCCATTAGCCTCTTCTGCAGGTCTCAAGTAATTTAGTATTTTTATTGTCTATCACTAGGAAAATGCTATATAATGAATTTATTGTTTGTTTATTGACTGTTTTAAATTTATTAAAACTATATTAAAATGTAGTAAAAGTCTCATGCATTTCCCCGTATTATAAATCATTTAAATATTTCAATATTTTTGAGAAGACATGGATAGAGACTATTCTCGCGTAAAATACGTGAAATCACGAAAATACGGGATTGTCAACATCCATCTGTTAGACATTAACCATACTCTAAAATGATGCTGTTTTACTATATCTGGAAGACTTCAGATTCCTGAATGGACAACCTTCAAAAAATCTCATTGTAAAAAAAATCGTTGCTACTTATCCTTTAAATGAGACAAATGTTCTAAAAAGCCTTAAAAAACTATTCAGCAGTAATCTTTATATATTAACAATTTATTATTATAACAATTGTATTTCTTCATATAAAATCAAATTAGATCAGTTATCAAACATCAGTCCTTTGCTCTGCATTTCAATCATCAGTTTTTACTCGTAGATGTTCTATAAATTTTTGTCGTTTACTATATATCTATGAGGTATATGAATTACTGCCTTCTTCTCAATTTACATCTAGTTGAGCAAAACGAATAAAATTCAAAACAGATTGTAAATAGATCACAGTCTCAGCTTAACAACTGAGGCTTCGCATTATGCTAAAAGGTGGTATATATATATATAAACTCTTATCGAAAGAAAATTGCAAGATATAAGTTTTTCCTACCTCTCCTTGACCACCAACTCTCTGTACGGTTTTCCATGTTTCGCCATCCACGCTGTAATCCACTTTATATTGAGTCACCCAAAGGGGTTCTCGGGGATTGCCCTGAGTCTTTATTCCTGTAATTTCTTCTATTTCTTCCAAATCAACCTAAATTATTAATTTCAAAGTTTAACATTCACTTTAAATATAAAATATAAATCTTTTGAAACATCTTTAAAATTTCAGCTTCAATACAGTACAATTATGTTTATAAGATAAAAAGATTTTAATATGAATATATCTACTTTTTATCTGGAAATAAAATGGTATTTATAAGTAGTATTATAATCGTGAAATTTGAAGAATAATATTATATTTCAATGAGGAAGAGATGGAATTGTGAAATATGGATTTGCAAACTTTTTGGATATTTTTTAGTTGTATTTTTAAGCAATTTACTTAAATTGTTCATCAAGATAGATTAAGAAATTAGCATTCATATTCTTACACTGTTGTAAGAGAAATATGTTGTAATTTTGTATCATAGTAAGCTTTAAAACAAACTGTACCCAAAAGTACAACAAATACAAGTTATATTTTTTTTATCCTAATTTTTCTTATTTTAAAATTCTGAAGATAAAACAAAACTGCAAAGTAATAAATTTCAAAGTAGCATAGATTTCATTATAATTGCAAATAAAAATCTTTATTTCACTATTTTATGTAATAAAGTAACTAAAAGAGTAATAAGTATTCTGTTTTGGTTCAAACAATTTAGATAGATTAGAAATCTATTCTTACCTGAATCCACTGATCATCAGTCGAGAATTTAGAAGTCCAGGCTCTGTCATTACCCAATCTGGCATTATAAGGGAGATCATCTGTTGAGAGGAAACTTGATGCCGTGATTTGATAATCTTTGATGGAATTCGATCCCATACCTCGTTCTGCGTTGCAACCTAAAGCATTAAAAAAAGAATGAGAATTGAAAATATATATTTAATTTTCAAGCCGAAGAATAACTCTGGAAATTCTCTAATAACAGATGGTAACAAGAGAAACTAAAGTACTCACAGCTGGAAAGTGTTTAGTGCGTATATTTTTTTTTCTTTTTTTTTTTGGTACATATTCCCAAAACTTTGTTTTATCAACGAATAGTCCTTATAAGTTAAAATAATTTTTGACCGTTGTTGGATCAGAGATGAAATACTATCCTGCACAATTGGAATTCATTAACTTTAGTAATTTTATACTACCCTAATAACGTAGAAAGTATTCGTTGTCAGAAAAAAAATATTCTTAAATATTCTTAAATTTATCTGTACACAGTATTCATTTCTTTTTCTTTCTCATTTTTTTTTTTGGTACTTTGGTTCTCATGTTTTCAAGTTTGTGCTGATGCACAAAATTTTCCCGACATTGAAAATACTGTTTTCAAGTATTTGTCCTCGAGGATGCATCTAAACTGAGAATTCCTCCATACGATCCCAAAAGCCTTCAGTTGGATTTAAATTAGACGAACAAGAAGGCCATTCAATAAGACAGAATTCTTCCTAAACTTCGACGAACTATTTGTGCACAATCCTTGTGACATGATCGCATTATGTTGCATTATCCTGCTGGAACACATCAACTCCAGGTAATACAGTTGCCTTAAAGGGTGCGATTGATCCTACAACAATAGACCAATAGCTAGTCGCATAAAGAAAACTCCCAAACCGTATTAAGGACCCAAAGCTGTTTTACAAGAAGATCCCCAGGTCACGTCACCTG
Source organism: Thereuonema tuberculata (assembly GCA_023159025.1). Lineage (NCBI taxonomy): Eukaryota > Metazoa > Arthropoda > Chilopoda > Scutigeromorpha > Scutigeridae > Thereuonema > Thereuonema tuberculata. The sequence continues at coordinate 34,231,088 of JAFIDM010002131.1, forward strand.
CTAGGCCGGTTCTCTTAATGGAGTACGCAGTATATTATGAAAATCCGTCTCTTCCTTCACCATCCAATCTCCAGGGTCCAATCGTGGTGTTCCTATGCAAACGCAACGCGATTTTCCCGATAGGCGCCTTCAACATGGATACGTGGCATTTCAGTCTACTGAGAATGCTTATGGAGAGAATGGGTTGTGTGTAATGAAAACTGCGGAAGACTTGGGGTGGTTTCTGGTTTTACTGCTACTTATTTGTGTGAAGCTCATACGACTCTTGCTCTGAAATGATTGGCAGCAATTGGCTCAGACCAACAATATCTCCACAATTCCTTCAGGTGCTGGATATCTTAAACGACAAGTAGCACGGGAACAGTTCACTAGTCCTACTATTTCCGAAATACTGGCATCATTCAGGCGGTAGCCTTCGATCATCCCACATTCGAAGCTTTTTAAATCACCAGTTTCTACCAATTTCACATTCTGCATCAACTTCTTGATGTACAGTATATGATGCTCTGCTGCTAATACAGTATAGGCTACGTAGAACGCGTTAATATTCACGGTTGAATTGAACTATTTTACAAGATTATTTTAATTTGATTGAATATTAATCTTTGTTACGTTTTATTCCCCCTTCTTTGTTTTTTCTCACAATCTTCTCGATTTATGGTCCCAAAGTTTTTTCTATAATTAGTGATTATATTAGTGATAACAAAGATTCGAATAATCTGCTGAATTACTGACTCGAAAAATATCAGTAAGTGCAATGCTTATCAAATCAATTTCTGCCCACATTACTGTTTTATTTATAGATATAAGGTATCCCACTGTACGTCTGTGTAACCCTTGGTATAAGGGAGTTAGGCTCTCCACGTTCTATATTTCTAAGTTTTTTATTTGGGAGACGCCCGGCCATCTTTAACTCTCGGGCCTCGCCATAGGGTTTGATGAATCCTTTGACTGTCTGGAGGAGAAAGAATCACGGGAGAAACTATCCACCACCGTTGGTAATAGAATCTGGCTTTTCCAGCTTGCAGTCTAATGCCTTAAATGTTTAATGCATTTCTGATCATTTTGAATTTATTACGAACTTCGCTGAATATACTAACATAAATTACTGAAACAATTTTTTTTTAATATTACCTTCTGAAGGAATCAAACTTTTTACAGAAACGATAATATTTCGGGATTTGAAATATTTAAAAAAGTTAATAGGCATAACCATTATTTTATATAGAGAAATTTCAATTTGTAGTATAGTAGCAAAATAGCTTTTATTATTTTATGTTCTTCTAAAACTACGAAATGAAATTTGAATTTCAATGAAGCCCATTTACGGTTATTTTCCTTCACAATTTAAAGACAAGAATACTAAATACATACAGGAAAAAATGTTAACGTAATTATAACTTACGACTTTCTCTGCATTGGCAAAAGAACCTGGTTTCATAATCTGGACATGTCTGTCCCTGCTTACTAATGCAGACGAAACCTCTTTCACGAGTACATTCTAAACCTTCCATAACACTCTGAGACGACGGCTCCTTTGAAGCAACGTCTCTGCATTCCACGTTCATTATCTCGTTATCTGAGCAAAATTCGTTGTCGTTCCTCAGATTGGGTATTGTTTCAAATTCACCATCACCATCAGGTGAATGACCATTCATCCATACAGTCCAACCTAACGAAAAAATAGAAAAAGGTTAATTATATATATTAAGTAAAAATAAGCCCTTGTTGGTTAATGTTTGACATAATGCTCCCGGCGATTCGTGACCAACGGACTAAGTTGAGGTCGGGTAGTCAACCCGATACTCACTGTCATAAGAAAGAAAAGCTTTTAATATTTATTTCTCATTTTACTTCTTTTACGCCCGCTTTGATTAATTCTAATGTATTTTTCTTACTATTTCATTCAATTCAATTTCTTTCCATTCCAAAAACCAAAAAGAGCACGCTTTTCATTTCCTCTTCCTGATAAATTAATTATTCACATTAATTAAATACATTTATTTTTAAGATACAGTATAACTTTAATGTAACCTAATAGTGTGTAAGAAATAGGTGGAGGGGAAGGATTGTACACATTAAAAAAGGTTAGACAGCTAGAGTTAGAAGGCAGAGTACAAGACCCTTCTTTAGAAAATAAAATTGTTTGCGTATAGATTGCATGATTACTATATTTTCCCATTAATAACGTATCAGAAAATAAAAAATGCCGAAATAAAGCTATGATTCCAATAGATCTTTTAGACTGTTCTAAGTTATTTAGTATATTCAATAATTTCCATATTTTTTTCAATAGTTAATCAAAATAAAAACTTCCTGCTGAAAATAGAAAATAAATTGGAAAATATGATTTAATTAATAGCCTTTTCTCGAAAATGCCGTGAAATTTAATAAGCTTCAAAACGAGTTAATTACGCAAAAGTTTTAGATGATTTTTTCGAAATATCACAAAAAAATAAAATCTGTAGCAACTCAATTTGATATGTGGTGAGAAGTAGTTTTGACTTCGCTTCTTTCCTGTTTATTGGTGTTAGGAACTTTGCCTTGAGCTAAAACCACGGCGACAAACTAAGATCTCGGCAGAGCCTGCATTGGTACAGTGACAACACTAGCGCCACTCTGACTGCTGCTCTGATCTATAAAACTGTTAAAATGGTATTAATTAAGGGTGTCAAGAAGCACCGGATTTTCATCTGAAGGAATTTGTCCTCTTCAGTATATATACAAAAATTTAAAAACTAACATAATCTTTAAAAGGAC
>JAFIDM010002131.1:34234247-34250638 GCA_023159025.1 Thereuonema tuberculata
ACAATTTAAATTTGTTTCTGAATATTAACTATTTTGTATAAAATAATTTACCAAGTCTGACAGGGATCCACTAGTTCTGGATCTGCCACCCTTTCTCCTTCGTGATACATTTGTCCGTTGATGATTTTGCACGGTGGCCGGTGACATTCTTCACGTGGAATACAGGTGAAGTTAAAGTCATCGCTGAAGATCTGATCGACAGAACAGGGAGGTGGTTGACATCCTTCCACGCACATCTCGAATCCACACGACTTTTGCAGTTCGGCGTAGGTGAACTGGGTGTCACATGTCAGAGGTGGACAAGTAGACATACATGGGACATACTGATCGCAGGTCTTGCACTGAATTGCTGTAAAGTAGTAAAAAGCACATTGAAAATTTAGATTTGATAGATTTATTATTGAATTTAATTTGTGGTTTTAATTATAGTTATACAAGTAAAATATATTTTCATTTATACTTGACATATTTGTACGAATTTCTAGATTTCTTTATTTCTTAGTTAGCAATGTATCAAGCATAAATGACGTCATGCAGATACATTTGTTGTCAGTAAAAACAGCTGTTTTAACTTCGATTAGGTTTTGCTAAGTTTAATTCCAAAATAGCATTACAGTAACTAATTTACATCATCTGTTTTTCGATGTCTTTTTTTATGTGAAATTTCGGTGTTTCTGTATACAGGAAGTTGTTTTTTTTCTTATACAAGATTTTTTTTTTAATTTTTAAAATTCCTTAATCGAGTATTTGGTTATAACCAAATCTATTACCAATCAAAAAGCTATTTTCGTAGATTATTCTACATTAAATTAATTTGATTTTGTTAAAAAGATTTCATCATAAGATTTTTATATTCTTAGTCTACGCTCTGTAAAACTCTGTAGTCTTTCGCTCTGTAAATTTACTTTATAATATTCAGCTGATTTCACTTACGGCAAAGTTCTTGTGATCTCCATTTGATGGGTATTCCATGAAGGCTGCATTCCTGTGCGTAGGCCGCAATGGCAGTACACAAACATTCACAGTCGCCTCCCATTTCACACGCACAGGTATCAGCTATGCATCTATAAAGAAAAAGTGAATTAAATTAGTTAAAACCAATAGCAGAAATATCATAGAAATAATACTGGACTTAAGTATGAAATCTTATATTATCTGTAGCTTTAAAACATGAGGCTTAAAGTTTCTAAAGCTTCTGTTTTTAAGTTATGAAAATCAAAATAAAAAATAAATATTTTTTTAAAATGAAACATAATAATTGAAATCATATTTATTATAGGCCTATAAATCGAATACACTGTGTTCACATGGAAATCATGAAACTGATGGAGATGATGAAACTAATGGAGATGATGATTGCTGCATTGAATAAAAGTTTTAATATAAAATATAACCAGAAAGATAAAAAAGGAAAGAATCATAAGATTAATGTTCGAAATTACCATATCTAGCTTTGATAAAAAAAAAACCTAACCCTCAGAATCACAATACGGGAACAGTGTATAGTACGCCAGTTGGATATAATTTTTAGGGAGTGTTTTTTGAACAATTTTTTTTTTTATATATCTAGAAATTGGGAACATCTGACATACGAGGTTCCCAATACATACAATCCATTCTACAATTCTCATATTTTATTATTTCTTATCTGTTTACTCTAATAATGGGCTGTCATTCAATTTGTTTATTGTTTAACCTCCCTTAACTCTGAAGAAGCCGAATTCAAACTTCTACAGCCCTGCCTTAACACCAAGGAGTTCAACCAGCTAAGTGATGACAGGATGTCTTTCTCGCGACAAAGGATTAATATGAGAGGAAGCACTCGATTTACTTGGTATTAATAGGAACGTTAGTCTTTAAGACTAATCACATGGGCTGAACTTTAAGGGCACCAAATGTTTTGAAATTTACTGTTGCTGAATGAAGAACTATGAGCAACCAATGTTTAATTGACATTAAACGTCTTTTCGACTTTAGATCAATGCAGAAAAAAGGTTTTTGTTTTACATCGTAATCTACTATTCTTATTGAAGATAAAATAGCCAAGCTTTAAATGGAATTTACCGTATTCCATAAATATCCATTCTATCGACTTGGCCAAGAAATTTGCTGTTCATAGCAAAAGTTTATATAAAATCTTTAGCAAACAAATTGATGCAAATACTCTCTGTATTAGAAGTGCTTTCTTGCAATTTTTTATATTTTTTTATATCTATGATCTAAATGTTAAAGTTCATGCAAATCATAACAGTGCTAAAGAGACTAAAGTCGAAAGACCATTTTATATTAGCACTCAGCTTTTCGAGATTTTATAGAATTGTGAATAAATGTTGCTAAAATAATATTTTAAAATTTCATATATTTAGACTTTTAATTGATGTAAAGTTTAACGACTTTTAAGGCTGAATATTAAATTTAAAGATACACAAAACTGAATTTCTTTCTAAATTCTTTATAAATTAGGGCTTGGGTTTTTAAGTTCTCAAGTTTTTCTTTTTCTGTTTGCATTTTACCTTTCCATATAAGGTTCATAGGAAACCTCTCCATGGCAAGCAGCAAATAGGTCAGTCTTCATTACTCCACACTTCCTTACAGCCCAACTCTTCCTGTTTCCGTGATGTTCGCAGTTGTCGTTCACTTTTTCTGATTTCGGGCAATAATCGTATACTTTCCAGCTGTCAGCAAAAGCTGTTGCTCTAACCACTGATATACCTCCTCTTGGTGTCTGGAAGTCGTCTAATCCATTACCATTGTAGTTACCACAGAGACCTTCCAGCTGCAAAAACAAAAGACAAAAATTTAAAAACCTTCAAATAACATTTAGCTCTTAGCTTATTTTAACGTTATTTTAAAATCATAGAAGAAGAAGCCTGAAAGAAGTACAGTATTGGATAAAACAAACAATAATGAAACATTACATATCCATAATATAATAGTAGGGCATATCCGAACGTTACGGTCTATTTGAATATAAACAATATAAACTGGTATTAGGTTTTCAATCAGTCGAGGTGATAATGGTTCTAAGCACAGAAGAAAAGGTGTGTTTAGTTGAATAGTACAACCCTTCATACGTCTAGGATGAAAAGACGGATCCAGCCTTGCATATGTGAAGGAGCGGTTTCAGTTAAGGTTTCGAAAATACATCCGTAGTGACAGTGTCATTCCTGGCCTCATCTAAAACAGGCAGTCTGCTGATACAAGAGTGCGCGGGCGGCCACGAACCATAAGAACAGAGAATTACGACCGTCTATTGGAACAGGTATCATGCAGGTGTTCTTCATTAAACCTGTCCTAGCCATGTTTTCTCAAAGTAGAAAATTTGCAGGAACTGTACAAGTATGTCCGCGAACATTTATAACATTTAGCATTATCCTTGGATGAATAATGTTAAGTTCGGGTATTCCTGTACTATGTAACTAATATTTAATTATATTGACTGCTCCCACACCTGGTTTCCGTCTTTTACTACTGTTTGTTTTGCCCAATACTGTAGTTTGCGTTCTAGGAAGTTCGAGACATCTCAATGTCTCAGATTCTGTGCAAACGAATTTAGCGAATTCTCAGATTGGATTTCGCTAAAGGAAAAATGACTGAACGAAATTGGTCAAATTTCAGTTTTATTTAATGTGAAGTAGAGTTAACCTAAGGTTTTTAAATTTAAAAAAAATCTTTCAATATAATATCCGCATGTAACAATTCCAGTGCTGATGTTTCACATTATTGGAGATATTAAGCGAGTCAGTTTTCGAAATAGATTCAATAGATTCCATTATTAGTATCCATTTTTAAAATCAAATATTAATAAAAAATAATATGCAATCCATATACCAGCTTCACGCTATATGCTATAAAGCATATTAAAATATTAACAATATAAAACTTAAATTTGCAAGATATTTAATTGCTAACTAAAAGCCTTTTATTTTTATTTTTAAAGAATTTTTCAATGCTTTTCTTTTTATTACTTAACGGACATTTAGCAAGTATTTATTTATTTTGCCTCTATTTTTATTCCAAATTTGTTTTTATTTTCTTAATACATATAGATGAATTATGGTTTACGAATAACGGAAATTGAAATTTCCTTAAACAATTTCTAAACATAACAACAATGGGTGAGACCAAATTGTTTACCAAGTGACATCCTGGAACAGCTGTTTCACGCTCTTTGGCGATCATCAGCCAGGAGCAGTCATCTATAAAACAACAAGGTCTCCGTACTGAGGCTAATTGTTCATTTTTTCTTTTGAGGCACCATTGCGCTTCCGATGATCAATTTCTAAATATATTAGTGAAATATGGAACCATAGTCGGCGATAAGTCATTTAACAGCATTGTTAAAACATGCAAATAACGGATGCATCATAGAATTTGCATTTATTTCAACCAAATTCACTTAATTATGACAAGTTCATTATCATGTCTATGCCCGAACTTAGACATATTCATGAATTACATAATATTAAAGAGCACTGATGGAAAGAAATATTATTAAAATAATATCTATTGTTTCTGTATGGTTAATTCTTGTTAATTCTTTTGTATTTCTATTCAATTATCTCAGAATTTTAGTTAGAATGAGAAAGATACAGGCTTTCTTTGTTGTTGCTTTATTATTAAGAAAATCTATTTATAAAATTCAACACTGTGGTGGATCATTAGAAAACTCGACATCAATTATTAAACTGAGAATTAGCTTAGACATTAGAAACTGACTGAAAAACAAAGAGAATGAAGATTAAGTATAAAAAGGCTTCAGTTCAATAACTGTGATTTCCGTTATATTACACTTTTAAAAATCAGGCAGTATTAATTTCACGCTAAATACACCGAGAATTGGAATACCACACCATATTCCCGTTTCTTTACATAGAGAAGACTCGGTGAAGTTGGGATCTGATGGTCAATCGAATACCCTCCCGCCTATAACCCCGAGCGCCATTTTGCACAAGACTGGGTGAAAACTGTCTGTAGAAGAAACACCCAGAGAAGTCCCCGCCCTCCACCGAGAATTGACCGTCGGGTCCACATTTGAATAAATGTATATTCGATATTTATATGTTGTACACAATAAACATAAACACAATTATAGAAGATCTTTGCTTAAGCTTCGACCGTACAGCCTAAATATTAGACAAATATATATTAAACAAAATATGCATAAATGTACTTGAAAAACAAAAGCAACTTAAAGAATATATTACTACTTAATATTACCCTATCTCTCCATTTTGTATCCACTCTGAGGTAGATTCGACTTCCTTTATCCCAATGTAGTGTGAGACCTACATGAGTGTGGACAACTACAAATAGCCCCACATTGCGGACAATGTACTTCGAAGTTATTCTTCGCTCTATTTCTTTCTCACGTTGCAAAAATATCTGGTCTTTGCCTAAAATTAAAAGAAGATTATACATACAGTTTAGTAAGTTAAAAATTCATGCTCAATAATTCTGATCTTTTTTTTATAAATAGCAATTAAATATGTTTCGCAAACAATAAGTCGCACCTAAAGATAACTGGAATGCTTTGATATGAATTTTAATCTGCACACATAACAAATATATATTTTTGTCTATCTATATATTATTGGTATGTATTAAAAATATTTTGTTTTACTTTCAAAACCAAACCAAAATAAAAGGAAAGAAATCCTATAGCATCCTAAGGAAAGAAAACAAAGATTTACTTGAAGGAATGCTTTGTTTCTTTTATAATACAACAGTTCCTTGTGTACTTTCGTAACAATGTTTACCAAATTGCCGTTATTTCATGTAAATATGCTTTGACTTTGATGACTTTTGGTCACATGTTCTTTAATACAGAAGAGGGTTATATAAATTACAATTTAAAAGGGGAGCCTCAACTTACCAAGAGTAATTGCAATGCCATCAAGACAGGCAAAATCAGTGGTACCACAGGCAGACAATTGGATATCGACGACGAATCCAGAATCTCCATTGGCTCGAACTAATGTATATTCGCAGTCGCCTCGGAATTCAAACATTTTACCATCAAATGTCTTAAAGTGGGAACCTCCCCACGTACTGCACAATCCTGGGCATATCTTAGACTGACAGCTCCAGGAACCGGAATAACAAACACTGTAAAGAATAAACAAGTACATAAATTAACGTCGAACTCCCAATAGTAAACCATATATAAGTTCGATTTCTCATTTCACAACAGTTATGAATCAGCTGCAGAAGAAACTTTACCATGTGTTACATTCTTCTTGGATGACTTCGGCTTCTGAGTATGTCTTTCCTGCGTGATGGCAATGGCATTCAGAGGGTCGGACACATTCAGTTGTTTTCGGATCAAATACGTACCCTTCTTTGCATCTGACAAATAAAAGTAAAGAATAAGTGCACTTCCAATTTATTAGCAAGGAAAAATCAGTCAGTCTTGGTTTGTGTGTATGTGTGTGTGTGTATATTGTTCTTTAGAACTGCTGGATGAAACTTGGCATATAATTTAAAGATAAGGGACTATCTTATTTCTATTTAAATTCATATTTAACGTGCATAAAAAACATCAAAGTAAGTCATTAAGGTCAACACACAAATAAAATAAACATTTATACATATTAAAAATTACAAACGTAAATACAATAATTTCAATAACAAAATATCAGGTTGAATAGGAATGATGGTATTGAAATAGAGGAATATTTCATAAGATTAGCTAAAAGTTTTGTAGATAAAATGTGCACAAAATGCAATAGTAAGGTTACAATCAATGAACTAGATTGTTAAGTCATATGATTTATTATGTTAAAGAAAACAAAGATTATATGTAAATGGTATTGGTTTCAAATATTGTAAATATTTTTTCTCGAGAAGTTTTTAATCTAATAATGGATGATTAACTAAAAATGGAAAGAATATGTGATTTGAAGTACTGTTCTTCAAGACGTTTTCTTCTCGAAAATTTGCTTTTTTGATTTTAAATATAGTTTACATTTTAATTTTGGTGTGATGTTAAAAATATCAGGTTGCCAGGACACGTGATACCCCACGGGCTGGCCAACTGTGGAAATATTGGCCTTAATGATTTATTATGATCTTATTTTTATATTTGACATTTTTTCTGTGTGAATCCTGGTTGACGAATTAGCGCGAAATGATCACAAAAATTTCCTTAGAAAAGCATTAGAATCGAACTCTGAATTTTTATCGATGCTGTAAATAAAAGATCTATTATTTTAATCCTTTTAATGCCTGTACAAGCTTTTCTATGATCAAAAATTAAAGCAATTCAGAAAATAGGCCAGTCAATAAAAACATCCAACATCGCAAACGCGCATGTATCTACGATTTTTTTATATGTTGTTAACACCCCTGAGAGTAGTTTATACCCAAGTTTGCAAACCTGAAAACCCTGTGCTACTCCCGTGGTGTTCGAAAAACTGCGAGATTCTGGCACTTGTTTCAGGTTTTGCGAAAAAACTACCATAAGGAAGCGTTTTTCGGGTATCTTCACGGTATACTTTTGTAAAGCAAACTAAATTTCCTACAATTTGAGCCCAACCCAAGCTCCCGAAGTCCATTGGTTGCCGAGATACAGCCAAGTCAAAAATGGCCAATTGTTTCCAAAAAGTGAAAAGTTATCTGGAGGGTCATTTTCCAAGAGACATACCGGCTAAACGAATTGTCCTACAGAAAAGAGAGGAATTTGTAGACAATTAAATTAGCTTCAAGTTGATTTCAAAATGGTGCCTTTAGGCCTCATAGTTTCCTCAAAAACTAAAAAATAGTAAAACATCGGATTTTGGGAAAATGATGAAAACATGTTACTGAACAATGTTGGTATGGATTTCGTTACAAAAAGTTAGGCCAGTCAATAAAGACACAAAAAAGGCAAACATCGCAAACGCGCATGTATCTACGATTTTTTAATATGTTGTTAGTACCCCTGAGTTTGCAGCACTGAAACCCTGTCCTACTCCCGTGGTGCACGAAAACCTGCGAAGTTCTGGCACTTGTTTCAGTTTATTCGAATTTAATGTTTGAGATGTAAAATATGGCTGCAAGTAAACTTAGATACAAAATCATACATTGAAATGTAACACAATACATGAATACATACAGAATACATAATAACCCCGGAATAAAGATGAGTCGCGCTAAGGCACTCCACAAATCTAACGATAATATGGGCGAGTACCGCTACGAGTCTCCTTATTTTGTGGCTCTCGGAATTATTTGTAGCCGTGTAAGTGAGACCGAAAACTGTGTGCAATGCCTATGTAAAAAAGGGACAGCATGGAAAAGGTTACTTAATTTTTGTACTGGTGCCCTTCTATAGAAATCGTTTGTGCCAGGTCCCTGGCAGTCGGATCTGTTGTTTAGTGAATAAAAACTTCGGAAGCGGGAGGAGCACTAAATCACCGGAATGCCTGCAACGCTCTTTTTCTCTCTCCAGCAACACCCATCAAAGTTCCCCAAGCAAAACTGCTCTCAAATGAATGTAACAAACGTCACCTGATCACCATGATGTGTAACCTATCAAATTCTGAGAGGCTGGGTATCGAGGTACATGAATCTCAAGAGGATGCCGAAGCTGATATAGTGAGGACTGCCCTCTCCAAGAGCTCATCGTTCGAGCAAGCTTTCATCATTGGGGAGGACGTCGACCTACTGGTCCTCCGCAACGGCTTAAGCTCTGAACAGACGAACGTGTACTTCCAGAAAGGCGGCAGAGGTGGGTCCAATATCCAGCAAATTCCTTCATGTGTGGAGAAATGCAGGGTCCAGGAGGGATGGTTGTGTTCATGCATGCCATCAGTGGGTGTGACACTACCTCTGCCCTTTTCTGGCAAGGCAAGATGAAGTGGTGCAATGTCCTCAAACAAAACCCTCACTGGATAGACCTCACCAGCATTTTCCTTGATCCAAACTCCAACCAGGAAGACGAAGGAAATGCTGGCGAGAAGATCTTGATGAACCTCTACGAAGGAGATGAGGAAACGCTGAACACCTTGCGATACTCAGCATTTGTAAATTCGGCAGCAACGGCCAAAGTCAAGCTTGCCCGCCTCCCCCTCCCCCCGCCACGGAGGCAATATCATTCTTGGATGACCTACTACCAGGTGCAAAATGGTTGGGGGTCGACAAAAACCCATGTGACTGCGGATGAACAAGCGAACAAGGTTTCATGCCCGCCACAATTTGCGCAGAGCCCGCTCCTCAGACCCTGCTTAGATGGCTTGCAAATGCAAGAATGGATGCTTAGGGTCGTGCACTTGCAGAAAGGCAGGGCTCAAGTGCTCTATCCTATGCTCCTTTTGCCAAGGGCGAAGTTGTACAAACGTCACCCCGATCGTTCTGGACGAGAAGGACGAGGATGTGGACGACCCAACACCATATGATGACCCGCCTCCACCTCCAGAAAATGTCGTCCCTCCCCCTCTGATCCACACTGGATGAGACCCGGCCTTTCCAAAAGTTCTAAACTACTGCGGTGTTTATGCTTTACTGTGTAAATAGTATTTTCTTGTTTACATTTATGTTTACGTTGTTAATTTAATTTTACGTTAATTTGTTTACTGTATGTTTCTTTGAAGCCATATATTACATCTAAAATGCTAAATTCAATTTCTTGCAGGTTTTTTATCGATTTATCGAAATCCAGGCCAACATTATTCAGTAACATGTTTTCATCGTTTTCCCAAAATCTGATGAAAACTATTTTTGGTTTTTACTATATTTTTCTCTACAAATTCCTCTCTCATGAATTTTCTGTAGGACCATTCGTTTAGCCGGTACGTGTCTTGGAAAATGACCCTCCCGATAACTTTTCATTTTTTGGAAACAAATTGGCCATTTTTGACTGGCTGTATCTCGGCAATCAATGGACCTCGGGAGCTCGGGTTGGGCTCAAATTGTAGCAAATTTAGTTTGCTTTACAAAAGTATACCGTAAAGATACCCGAAAAACGCTTCTTTATGATAGTTTTTTCGCAAAACCCGAAACAAGTGCCAGAATCTCGCAGTTTTTCGAACACCACAGGAGTAGCACAGGGTTTTCAGGGTTGCAAACTTGGATATAAACTACTCTCAGGGGTCCTAACAACATATAAAAAACTCGTAGATACATGCGGGTTTCCGATGTTTGCCTTTTTTGGTGTCGATATTGACTGGCCTAAAGTATTTTACGGATTTAATTAATCTTTTCAAAATATAAACAAATATCTATTCCTAGTATTCGGAAGATATGTAATTAAATTACAAAAATAAAAGCAGGCTTTATTTTTTTGTCATATTTTACGACTTTAAAAAAAATAAGGAAATGAGGCTCTAATTTCTTTCAGAAACTTGTTGTTTTATTATTTTGTTAATTTCTATAAAAAAAAGCAAAATTTATTATTTAAGTCTTGAATATTGTAGATTTCTGTTTTTAAAGATTTTAATTATCATTTTCCAAATTCATTTCATTGTAAGAAATTGATCATATGTCCTATCTTGAATAGAAGATAAATTGTCGACACCTAATTGATATTGGAAATATGGATGGCCTACTCTTAAATTTCACTTTTCATCAAAACTGCATAATATCTGAAGAACCTTTTCTTTTATATTTACTAGAGACCATGACAGGAAGAAACTAAAAATGGAGATATTAGTCAAGACAAAAGGTCATCTTTATCTTCTTATTTGACGTTCATTATATGGTATAAATTTCATGTAATAAACGTTAAATCTTTACCAAATATTATAAACTAAATGTGAAATAATTTAACTATATAAATATGTAAATAATTAAGAAAATTTACTAAATCAACATACTTGCAACCTGGCTTGCATTCCTCACTAGAACATAAAGCATTATTTTGTACTTTTCCGCAGGTAGGCATACAACTGGTTTCACAGTCTGTATATTCCATATTCTTTTCTTCGGGGCATATAGTTGCTTTCAGTTCCAGGTTTCTGGCTTCTTGTGCTAGTATCTCATCTTCACTTGCAGGACGACATTCCCAAGCACCATTAGAGCAAGTACTGATGATAAAAAGGATATAAAATAATACAACAATTGGCTATTCAGCACTTAAAATTTATAAACAACTCAAAATGAAGATTTCAATAAAATACTTAAGATTTATATTTCCGCAATGTTGTATAAAACCAACCAGTCTATAGCAACAGACGTGTACATGCTTTTGTTGACTTTTACATATTTTACTATTTCAGTATGCAATATAATTTTCCACTCTGATAGTATCTCAGCAATGCGTGAATAAATAGATCCATTAAATTAGAATACTAATTAAAAATTTAAAAAAAAGATCTAAGCGAATTTACATAAGGGAAAAAGTAATTAGTCATTGGACTAAAGCTAGAAAATTCTGAAAACATATAAAATTGCAAAATAAAGTAAAAAAAATATTTCTTGATCTTAAGTTCGAGGAAGGCCATTAATTACATGGAAAGATGAAATCGTCGAAATCGCTGGAAAAATATGGATGAGAAAGGAAGAAAATGGATAGCAATGGCAAAATATGGGAGACGCCTTCATCCAACCCTGGATTGAGATAGGCTAAATGTTATTTATGATGATGATGATGTTATCGAATTATCCCCATCAGATCTACAAATAAAAATGAAATTATCTTAATTGGGGATAATGAAACATTTTGAATGGCTATTTCTTACCAGTAATCTCTTCCGCGTACTTCACTTTCCCCTGCTGCATATTCTTTATCGTCAAACAAACAAGGACAAGAGGAGATTGGAATACATTCATTTATTATATTGAGAGTCATTCCTTCTGGGCAGTTGCAACCCTCAACACATTTTTCTTTGCAATTAGGGTTATTGGCGATGTCCATACAGCTGCGTTTACAGGATGATCCGCAAACCTGGTATTTCTGACCTCCAGTACAACGGATAGCTGAAATTAACGATGAAGTATGAAAGTATCTGAAAATTATCTTCCGTAAAGTAAATAAGTTATTTTTATATATCCATTTCTAATAAAATAATAATAACAATTCAAATTAAAATTATTCATTAGATCTCTAAATTTTAAATTCTGACATCTTAAATACCAGCGTACATTTAGGATATAAAATGATTAATGATCATTTTTCTAAGTACTGTACATGCCTTTACTGTACAAGTCTCAACATTCCTTTCATGAAATAACAAATGCATTCAGAGATCGATAAGATCGATTTTTTTTTAAATCTCGACGGAATTCATGGAAGACTTATCGAAAAATGGCAGATAAAGTTACTAATCCTGTTATTATAATACAACATATACATTCCCATTCCCAAGAATAATGAAAAAAAAATATTGCTTTTTAGTTTAAACTCAGTATTAATATCTATGAAACAGATAATTTTTGTTCGATGAAAGTATCTAAGATAATAAAGTACGACTACGTACCACATTCCTTAACCGTACTCCTCCAGTCAATCAGCAAACCTTTCTTAGCACAAGCAGCTCCATAGTCAGCAACAGATGGACATAAACAGGTTTTAATTTCGTTCTGGCATGAACACATATCATACAAACAATCTTTGTAGAAAGGTTCTGGTTCAACTAACTCATGGCAACCTGAAAACATAGAAAAAAAAGTTAAAATTCAATACTAGAATCTAAATTAAAAAAGTTAAACAGGACACGAAAAGCTTATTTCTTAAAAGCATATTTTTTTCTGAAAACACAATGGATATTTTTAGAAATTTATTACAATTAAATTTTTAGCATATTACAGTTTGAACTTTTATTTATCAAAACAATTTTTTCAGTAATAGATTCTTAAAATTTACGAGACACTTTGAACGTCAAGATGAAATTCATTTATTACAATTCATATACCACAAATCATAATCTCCTGGGAAAATTGTGCCTGAAGCAGAAGAATAAGGCATTATAAAATATAAACATTAATCACTTCAAAACAATGTCATCAAAATATTTAAAATCATGTTTAACCGTTGCCATTTTGAAGAACAAAAAGATACAGACAATTTATTACGATGATAAAATTTTCAAATTATGTGGAAAATTATTGTGTCTCCAAAAGTAATTAAATTAAATTTAATTATGGAAGTAATAAATAATTTCTGGCATGAAATAAACTACCTAAATTCTATAAAAAGGAAAATGACCAAGACAGTTATACTTAAAAGAAAAAAAAATCATTTTGATCAGAAATATAGCAAAATACCTTAATACCCTATCACTTGAGAATCTTTTATAGTGCATCATTAAAACTGCGATGCTTTCTATTTTAATTAGGAATAATGTTAAAAAATGAACATCAATTTTTCCTTCACAAAAAACATCAACAATAATCTATCCCAAGAATGATCTTTCTCTACTCTACTGTCAGTTTATCTCTAGTTTAAATGAAGTTTTAATCTCCCTTCCTGATTTCAATGCTCTTGTTTTCTAAATATTTACTTAATTAATAAATACTTTTAGAGTTTCAAGAATATGCAAATAGTGCGAATAGGAAAAAAAATAACTAACTTTACTATGTATTCGTGAAAATTACTTAATTTTAGAGAGTTAAAGCATAGACAATAGTTACGTACCTCGTGTATGTATGTATTGTGGGAGTCATTCCCAATGTTACATTAGCTGCCCGATGCTTCCCCGCATGCATGAAGCTCTCCGCCCTTAAACTGGTTTAAGGAAAGCAATGCAGGAAGGCACTACTTCGCAATGTGACATTGGGAATGCCACCCACAGTACAGTCATTAAACCCACTTAAAATTCAGCGATAAATAATTCAGCATTAACTGAAATATTTAACCGCTAACTCAGTCATTACTCATCAAAACCATCCTCTTTTCTATTCTATATCATACAAAATTGAATATTTTAATGTAAAAAAATATTTAAAAATATATATATAAAAGCTTGGTTATTTACTTGAAAAGATCTTAGAGGTGATGATTCCGCAGAGGCTTTTTGCTTGTTCTTTTCTCTGTGCATAAATATCGCAGGGATCTCGCAATCCTTTTCCCACTGGAAGATCTGAACATACTTGGAAGGTCTTCCACTTATTTGCAAAAGCATTTACATCCTGTTCTATGTCGTCTTCACTGGTCAAAAAGTCGTCATTCTGATTCAGAGAGAAGGTTCCACACAATCCTTTAGTTCTTTTTATAAAACTGGGTGGTACATCAATGTATACTCGAGTGACGCCATCCCACCATACAGTAATGCTGTTAGACAACTCCACCTGTTGAGTAAACATAAATAAAGCCCTATAGAATACAAAGTCACACAGTAATACAGTACCATATAGGATAGTGAATAGAAAGTCAGTAACGTAGAAGCGGTTAATAAATTTCAATAGTTTCATTTTGGAATTAATTCCCGATTACAAATATGATCAGTCTTTGATCAGATCTATTATCAGATCTTGAAAATATTCCAAGTAGAATAAATTGAATCCTTGACGATGAGTTAACTTCAATTTCGACTAACAAGAAAAGGAAACAAGTCTAATATATTTTTTTTTCTTTTTCAAGTTATTTTTCATTTAATCAATAAAGCGAGAAACCGATTTATATAAAACTAAATGCATTATCCGCTTTCGCTGGGATGCATTTTGTAAAGCAGAAATTGTTAATGTCCCGCTTAAGTCGCTACTTAAATATATACCGGTTCTATTTTATTTTTTTAATAAGTTTTAAATCAATTTCCAAAAAATAATTAATTTACAAATTTACACGTGCAATATATATAATATACAACTTTAATAAATTGAACTTCAAAAAGTAAGAAGATAAATAAGATTAAATAAGTGAAATTCATATTCATAAAAAATATCTTACTATCCCGTTCCCCTTAGGTTATAGCAATGATTTATACCATAAAGAACCCCAATTTAGTCATCTAGAAAACTCAGAATGCAACATTCAAAAATGATTGATTGGTTCCAAATTTATAAACTGTAATTTGTGTTAATTGTAAGTTGCAATAATTAAAAGATGCAACGAAATTATGTTTCCATTTCGGTTTACAATCCCTTTTATCCGAAAATTGCAATCCGTTGGATGTTTTTGAAAGTTTCCTTCACTGCTTGAATATCTACGTTAGGAAAGTGATGCTTTGTGGTCATAAGCTATCTCTTGTAAACCTCTTACCTACGACAACCGCATTCAAATGGGTTTAGTAGTTGTTAAATTTTAATGGTACAAACATTTTTGTGCTTTGAACTTTCCAGATTTATATAAAGATTTCATTTTTAACTTTTTAATGTACATTCTTTTCAGAAACTTTACAGAGGCAGTAATGTGATAGGTAAATCTTTATTAATAGACTATATTACCTTCAAGAACATAGAAGAGGCCATATGCACATATACACCTGGAGCTGCAAAGGGAAAGTCTTTTACCTCTCGTCCGTTCAATATAACCTGTGAAATAAAAGTTAAATGCAATCATGAATCTGTCTAATAGCAGAATTATAAAAATAGTTCAATAAAAAAATTACTTCAATGTGAATTTGATTTCTTATGTGTTATCATCTGACGGACTGAATACATGATTGATACAATATAATGCCATGAGTGAATTAGCTTTACAAGATGACATTCTTAGATTCAGTATTCACTATAGTATCGTGCCATCTCACAAATCCTAACCCACATCTTATTAAGCTAATAGATTAGCTATATACTTTAATTACATTTATTATACAATAAATAGAATTTGAAATATATCTACACAATATACCTAATAGAAAAGTCGATTTTGATCTTTGATATTGTAACAGTTTTTATGTAAGTATTTTTAGAAATCATTTATTTGTATTTTTGTAGAAATTATTTATCTGTATTTATCTATATTTTTTTCATGTTAATCGTTAACCGTTATTTATTTAAAACATTCCTTTTCTGTTTCTTAAAACTGATGTTCTGTTAAATTCTTTAAATTCTTTTCCGTTGCAGCCGTTGAATCAGTTAATTTATCTTCGTTATATTTTTATCCAATCATTATGTATATTTTTAATTACTTATCCAATCAAATCAAAATAGAACTGAACTGAATTAATTTATTAAACAAAATAATTGGTTTTTATTGTATTTTTAGAAGTCATTTACATTATATTGAAATACTATAAAAACCAATTATTTTGTTTAATAAATTAATTCAGTTCAGTTCCCGAAATTGACTCATTGTTTTTCCATCTCAATGACTCTCCCACAAACATCATTACAATATTAATCAAATATATATATTGTAAATAAAACGATATTTAAGAAAACCTTATTACTATAAATTATTATAAAGAAGGTTTAACGTGCATAAATGTAATATGAAAAGAGTAAGAAACTGCACAAATACGTAAGAATTGTTTGCTTTTAACGCACTGAGTCATTATCAAAAGCAATCTGGGATAGCTATTTCGTCCTTATTA
>JAFIDM010002131.1:34270676-34281669 GCA_023159025.1 Thereuonema tuberculata
TTGAGACAAGTTTAGGAGAGCGCATTTGAGACAAGTTTTGGAGAGCGCATTTGAGACAAGTTTTGGAGAGCGCATAAAGCAGCCGTAGAGTGTATAATTAGAGTATATAGAGTGTTACCCAGAATTATTCATATTATTTGATTTTCTTGAAAAAAAATTTCATTACCTTGAAAATTTTCTTGAAATTATCATAATTATCCTATTAAACATTTTACCATATCTTCAATTGGTAGCAATTATTTTTAATATTATTTTTGTTTTGTTTCTCTACATATATTATTTAAAGAAATCTTTGTATTTTTCGGAACCTACTATTTTTTTCCTTGAATTACTTTTTCTTGAATTTATCATTTTGTTCTATTATTGTAAGTCTAGACAAGTGGGTTTATAGTCATTCAGTCTTCTGTGTGAAACTTCAAGTGATTTTTAAAATGTATTTGTTTCCATGTATTTTTGGGTTTGTCTGGATAGTAATGAAACTTAATACTTTTATCTTAAACTATTTACATATATGTGACTGTTTCTACATATAGATATTTTTTGAGCATTTATAAACATGTATTTTGATATGTATTTTTAAGTCTATTGCTTTACATGTACTTTTATATTTAGTTATTTAAATGTATTTTCATGTGAAGTTATTCACTTGTATATAAACAGTTTTTACATGTACAAACAGTAATTAATATATTGTTTTTAGGGGAATGGAAAATAAAAACGATAAATACGAAAACAATAGATCCGGGAAACCCTTAAAACTTATAGATAAGAACAATTTAATGATTATTATTCTTGTAAAATAATAAGATACAATATTACAGTATACTTAAAACACTATTTCGTGCTGAAAAAATCTGTGATTGATATTTGTTTTGTGGAAACTTTATGCCTCAATTCGAAGTACGATTTGTCAAGGATTTTGTTCTTCTTTGCGAATATGGAGTTTAGTGTGTTTGAAGTCAACCCAAGGCATTTGTCAATGTTTCTCCCTGGGGGCTCGTGCCGAGTTCTCACTTGCTTTCGAAGTTAGGATATAGTCTACGGGTAATAAAATAAATAACAGGAATAAAATATAATAATCAATGCAATTCGGTACTGTATAATGGGGATAAGATCTGCACTTGCAACTGACGACAACTGTGAAGTTTAGTATCCCCGGTAGGTAGCGCTTTATACAGTTTCCGCTAGAAAAACCGTAGCCGAATTTACTCTCGAATTTATTAATACAACAACTACTTTGAATCCAAATTTTAAAATTAAAAAAAAAATTGCAATGCAGCAAAAAGTTGCAGTCGACTGAGTTTTCACTGATAGATGTGATGAAACTAGGATCCATGGAAATCCTTGGCAAAAAAAATAGTGTTATTTTAATGGGGTTTATTCTGGGACCAAATAAGGCAGACAATATACTGCGTTTGGGAAAACTCCGTGCGGGGTTGCCAGTCCCCCATCGGGTGCCTCCCCAGGTGGCGGATAGGGGAACGCCTCCCAGATATGGGTGGTACCGGGGAAATCAAATACCCGGGGCAGACCAAAACTGGTGAAATTGGTGAAGATGCTGGCGGATGAGTCCTATCACGAACCAACGGTAGCACTCCATGCTGCGTCTGTACTCCAATGGAGCGGCAGCAAAAGGCGTCTGTTCTCGATATCAGGAGCGGCCTATACTATTAAGCTAACCCTGGCAGCTAGGGATAAAATGCATCTCCCAATACGCCGTTGAAAGTCAGCGTGGGAGATTAGACTTTTAACCCCCCCCCCCCCCCCAAACAAGATGCCAGCAAGAAAGAAGGAAGGCCGTATAATCCAAGGCCAAAATGGGCAACAACCAAACGTGACTACAGTATCCCTATATGAAGGGCCGCACCTAAACCTGTACAGGAGGACGGATCCAGATGTAAAGCAAGGGAAACTAAACACCCATTACGATAAAAACAAAATAACGCTTAACATTGGCACATATAATTGCCGCACATTAAATGGAGAAGACAGATTGGCTGAACTCGAAATTGAACTTAAAGAAATAAAATGGGATGTAATAGGGTTATTATGTAATAGACGAAAAGAAAAGGGGAGGAGCTGAAAACCTTGAAAAGCGGTCACAAATTCTACAACTACGGGGAAACCACACAGAACTATTGGAATCGGATTTGTTGTCAATAAAAATATAAAACATAGAATATCAAATTTTAGACAAATCAGTAACAGAATAGCAGAATTGACAATAAAACTAAACGAAAAATACAAAATCAAACTTATCCAAATTTATGCACCAACATCCCAGTCATCAGAAGAAGAAATAATCATTCTATGAAGACCTTGGAGAAACTTTGTCAAGCAATACGGAAGAATTTGTTATGATAATTGGAGATTTCAATGCTATAGTAGGAGAAGGAGATTACTATCATGATTCAGCAGGAAGATATGGTTTAGGTCAACAGAAGAACAGAGGAGAATTGCTTTTAGACTTTGCCAGCAACTACAACCTATACATCATGAACACTTTCTTCAGGAAAAAGCCAAATGAAATAAGAACTTATAATACAAATATTATCAGGAAAACTATTGAAAATAATTCAAGCATGAAGATTCTTAAAAGAGGTCTCGCTGAAGGTACAAATGAAATAATAGCCATAGCTGAAAAAGATGGAACAATAACAATGAATACAAAGAAAATAGTAAGATGAGTACAAGAATTTTACTCAGAATTATACAAAGATGATATGAAAATAATCAGGACTCAGAAGGATTCGGACTATCAAGAAGAAGTACCAATGATCACAATATCAGAAATTAAAACAGCTCTAAGAGATATGAAAAATGGAAAAAGTCCCGGAAAGGACCAAATAAAAATAGAAACAATAAAAATGGGAGGAGATAAACTAATGGAAATTCTGGCCTCTCTATACAATCTATGTTTGAGAGAACGAAGAATCCCAGAGAATTGGAATAATGCCAAACTAATACTGATCTTTAAAAAAGGACAAAAGGAAGAAATAAAAAATTACAGACCAATAAGTCTACTTTCCAACTTATACAAGATTTTTACCAAAATAATTACCATCAGACTCACCCCCACATTAGACAATGGCCAACCAATAGAACAAGCGGGATTCCGGAAAGGATACAGTACAATAGACCATATACATACACTAAGACAAATTATAGAAAAACGAACGGAATTCCAAAGACCTCTCTGCTTGGCTTTTATTGACTATGAAAAAGCCTTTGATTCCATCAAGACCGAGGCAATAGTGGAATGCTTGTCCAAACTAGAAATAGAGAGAACATACATTGATTTGATACAAAATATTTACAACAAGGCAAGAGCAACTTTCACTCTAAATGAAATTAGCGGAATAAACCTAGAAAAGGGAATCAGACAGGGCGACTCCCTATCCCCAAAGTTGTTTACTGCTGCACTTGATCTGATTTTCAATGGAAGGGGTAAGGAATTAAAATAAATCAAAAGAGGATTTCCCATCTAAGATATGCAGATGACATAGTAATTATATCAAGAGATCCCCAGCAGCTGGAGAAAATGTTAATAGATATAAACCAAGAAAGCAAAATCATAGGATTAAAAATTAATAAAGAAAAAAATCAAATTAATGTTCAATAAATTTGTGAAACCAAGGAATATTCAGTTGGAAAATCAAGATATCGAAATTATAGAAACATTTAATTACCTAGGACAAATATTACAGATTAATGGGGGGATGGAAAAGGAAATCAAAAGAAGAATTCAACTTTCATGGATGGCTTTCAAGAAAATGGGGTATATTTTTAAAGCAGACATACCTATAAGCCTAAAAAGACAAGCCTACAACCAGTGTGTCCTACCTGTGTTAACATATGCCGGAGAAACATGGACAACGAATAAAAGCCAAGAAAATAAGATTAGGGTTTCTCAGAGACGTATGGAAAGAAACATATTAAATATAACATTGAGAGATATGAAGAAAAACACATGGATCAGACAACAGACCAAGATACCGGACGCAGTTATATGTCTAAAGAAGTCAAAGTCGACGTGGGCAGGACACCTGGCCAGAAAGACTAGGGAAAACTGGACGAGCCTGACCACGTTTTGGAAACCCTCCACAGGTCAAAGGAAGAGAGGAAGACCAAAGGGCAGATGGAAGGATGAGATGGAGAAGTTTGCGGGGAAGAGATGGAGAAGTAAAGCTGATGACCGTAAACGATGGAGATGTATGGAGGAGGCCTTCGTCCAGCAGTGGACTGATAAAGGCTGAATGAATGAATGAATGAATGGGAAAACAAAGGTAACGGAAATGCTACACCGAGGTTCCACTGTATGTGTTTTTCTGAGCATTTATAAATACTTAAACTTGATGTTAATTTTTATATTCATTTACTTAAATGTACAAGATGGTTATAATTAAAGTTGATCTATTTAGAGCATCCTGCAGCTGCAACCAATAGTCGGGGAGAGACACCAAAAGTTGTACACATACTCTTCAAATGACTCCTCAACGATAGGGCAAAAATAAAAAATAAAAATTGTTACAAAATCGTCCGCTAGAGGGCGCTTTTTGCTACAACAACGAAAATAATTGTAAAAAAACATTGAACATGCAATGCTATAACAACAGAGTACTGTTTTAATTGTAACCTTTCTTTTTTTTATTGTAAAAGTGGCCCAAATGTCATAGGGTTAATCTTCATGCAAAGAGAAAAAAATCTGATTTGCATAGACACCAGGAACGCAGCCGACAACTGGCTATACATAATCGGTATGAACTGAGAACTGAGAAGCGGCGATGACGATGACTTTACAAGAAAGTACCGGAGTGGTATTCCTCGTAGCTACAGTAGTGGCGCTACGAAGTTTTCTGTAGTGGGAAGGTAGTACAGGATATGACGTCACTGTAGTGGCGTAGTCTGTAGCTATGAGGAATAGTTTTTGTGCGCTTCGAAGTTACCGATAAACGCGTGTTTCGGTTTAAATGTTGAATTTTCTTCTCAGCAATTACAAAATAAGCAAAATTAATAAACTTGTATTATTGTCTCAAAAAAAGCGAATTAATTACAATTAAAAAAAAAGAACACCTTTATAAAAAATAATTAAAGTTAGTTATTTTCCGTTTTAATCACGGATTTTTTTTAAGTGTATCAAGTTTATTTTTTCATTGCGAGAAAAACATAGAAAATTCGTTTCTTATAATCTTTAAAACCAATAAATGCATATTTATAATTTTAAGTAATAATTATAATTAAGAAATTAAATTGAAATATCTTTGTCATATATGTTTTCGTTTGATTTTAGAAGAAATCGTCCGCTATTGCTATGTCGCTGTTTACATGTCCGCCATTTCATTTCTGTAGTGCTATTGTAGTGCTACAGGCTCTCCACCTCGAAATAATGTAGTCACTGTAGCGGCTACTCTCGACTACAGTAGCGCACTAAGGTTTATGAGGAACACGGGAAGTAGTGCACTACAATTTAAGAGGAACACGTTTTCGAGAGTGTACTGCACTATGTAGCGCTACTGTAGCTACAAGGAATACCACTCGGGTGATAAAGAAATAACAGGAGGTGTTCGGAGCCCTGTAGTGTGTTATGTACTGGACGAAATAGAACAAAATTTCGCCACCATACACATTAAGGTATGCGGTTTCGATTTGTCAAGGAAAAAAAAATTAGTACCAAAATCGCCGATAGGGGAAAGTCTGGCGCTGCGGTCGAAAAATGCAACATGAAATTTGCTTATACGGGTACATTGTAACATGATATCGAGGATAAAAGGAGGGGTTGCGGGAATTCTAGTCATTCTGCAAGAAGTCGCCCGTCGATGGCGTTGTCACTACGTGATCGTGCCTTATTAGTCAAGCTGTTTTATCAGCGGGATGAAAATGCCAATGCTGCTCTTCGTGAATACCGGCGGTTAAAACAGTTACGTAGAGGACTGATGACCATAACTAACTTACGAAGAAGGGTTGAAAAATTTGAAAGAACAGGAACTCTTGGTGTGCAACCAGGCCTAGGACGAAACGTATCAAGCAGGAACAATTTGAAGAAGTTGCAACTGCCGTTCAGGATCAGGCGATAGCGAATAAGCAGGGTACCAAGAGTGCACGTTTAATATCACGACAAACAGATATCCCGTTGTCGACGGTGCAGAAGATATTGCGTAAGATCCTGAAATTTTATCCATATCAGATAACACCCATTCAAGAATTGCTCCCAAGGGACAGAAATACCCGATTAGAATTTGCTTTGAGATTTTTGGCTCGATTGCAAATGGATGACGAGTGGCCGTGGCGGATATTATGGAGCGATGAAGCTCACTTCCATGTGCACTTCTCACAACACATACAACTGCCATATTTGGGCTGATACAAATCCACACGTTGGTCAAGAGATCCCCTTACATTCGCCGAAAGTCACAGTTTGGTGTGGGTTCACTGCTTCTTTTATCATCGGCCCGTACTTTTATGAAGAAGTTGGTATAAATGGACTAGTGACTTGTTCTGTTAATTCCGACAGGTATGCCAATATGCTCGAGAACTTTGTGATACCTCAACTGCAGCAAAGAAATTGTTAGAAATCGATTCTACCATTTTCATGCAAGATGGTGCGCCGCCGCACATCGGACGACAGGTGAAGGAAGTCCTGCGTCAACATTTCACAGACGCTACAGTAATTAATTGTCGCGCATTTCCCATGAATTGACCTCCGAGGTCCCCTGATCTAAATCCTTGCGATTTCTGGTTGTGGGGCTACCTGAAAAGCATTGTGTACCAAGGACATGTTCCTGGCATTCCTATCTTAAAAGATCAAATAACGTTACATGTCAGACGAATAAATGCCGATATGCTGCGAGCCACCGTCGAAACCTCGTGTATCGCATGCAATTAGTGGAACAGCAGGCTGGTGGTCACCTTCAGCCAAATTTGTAGGTTGCTATAATAAACGTTTTTCATTGGTATGTTGTTATTTACTGTTTTATTACTATTATTTAATTAATATAATTTCGTAAATATTTTAATAGTTTTTTTTTCTGTTCATCTTCACATTTTACTGATTCCTATTTTTTAATGTGAAGATTGCATTTAATTAATTCTGTGCATGCTGATCTTGTGTTCGTTGATATAATGTGATTTTAATACGTTTCATCCTATCATGGAGGATGAAGGGATTTCATTCCATTGGTTTTCAGTGAGAGTTATTTTTGGAGGTAATGAGGGCCAGTCCATTCTCACAATGTGGAGTTATTCTATGCTGGATGGACTTAAGAGTTCATATCCTTGAAAGTGAAATTTTTCCGTTATTCCTAGTATTCATTTAACAGACAGTTGTATTTTGACATTCTAAAAACCAAAAGCTGTCACACGTACTTTGAATTTACTCCAGTCGCTATATACTTTTTACCTTGGAAAAATAACGAATCTAACGAAACTTTGGGATGATGTTGTTGGTGTCCAATAGTACTACACCCAATTTTCCGAACAAAAAAACCCTATGGAAACTTGGGGGGGGGGGGGGGGAAAAGTTTTGCACTTTTTTCATTTTTTTCGAAATATTTCGAAAACGGTTGATTTTAGCGGAAAACTTTGAAATAGTAATTTGCAGAGGATTAAATTTCCTTCAATTTTTACTAATTAAATTTATTTTTTGACCCCATAGGTACCGAGATATAGGGCTTCAAAAAAGTGCAAAATTTCTCAAAATCATACAAAAAAAATGCTAAAAAGACTTGTTTTTGCTATGTAGTGAAACATATGTTGCAACATATTTAATAGAGTTATGGTATCTACTTTCATTTTCATATGTTCACCCCCCCCCCACAATAACCACTACCTCCTCCTCTATAGGATGTTCGTACTATACAGTGTACATGTAAGGTTTGAAAGAGCAAATAACCCAATTCGTCTTTAAGTTTGGGGATTTTTATATGTAGTTTATTGTAATGATTCTTATTGTCTAATGTGTACAGTAATTTCTTATAATAAAACATGAAGCATTAAAACAAAGTAAATTTAATATTTTAGGCGTTTGGCACAGGGAGTTTCCTCTTCTTCTCGCTCTTCTTCATCGTCAAGCAGTGCGTCCAATAAACTTTCTTCTTCACACTCTCCTTCTGCATCTTCCTCCTGGAGATCAGGCTCTGTCGAATTTTCGCAAGCATGGCCCGAGAAGTTCTTGCAAAGGGTGGAGTACCGCAGTCCTGCTTTCTTACAGCTGCAGACTACAGTGCTACACCCTTTCTTGCATTTACAAGAGATGGTGTTAAGCAGGTTGTCTGGGGCTGTAGTACGTGTGGTCCTGATGGGGACAATCCCTCGTATCGTCAGCGATCACCCCGAAACTGACGGTATAATGTCGTTACCCAGCCACGTCTGGACCTGGGGTAAGTTCGAAAAACATGGTGGGTGGTCGCGTCTTTGGCCAGTTGGAATTTAGGTTTCGCGACCGCCTTAGTAAAAAGTTGGTATTGGAAGTCGTCTGGGGAATCTGTTTCCATGTTCCCCCCATACAGTGCCACCAAAAACTTCTGGCGTGCCTCGGAAATCTGGGAGGGGGTGGC
The DNA here is from genome assembly GCA_023159025.1 of Thereuonema tuberculata. Classification (NCBI taxonomy): domain Eukaryota; kingdom Metazoa; phylum Arthropoda; class Chilopoda; order Scutigeromorpha; family Scutigeridae; genus Thereuonema; species Thereuonema tuberculata. Next base: position 34,279,229 of record JAFIDM010002131.1, read on the forward strand.
TTCTGGATCTTTGAACACAGCTGGTAGATCATGTAGGGAAGTGTTCTTCTCGTAAATCCTGCAAACCTTCTTCTTCCCTTGTCCGAAGGGGGTTGACCTGGTATCATACCCACTGACTGCATGCAGAAAGAATGTCTTGCATGAAGCTGCTGAATATAACAATGATAGGGCATTGCCTCTCCCATTTTTCTCGAAATAGATGTTTTGTGTGAAGTGTAGGCTAGGGCTGTCAGTAACCTGCGATGATAACACTGTCATATTCAGCAGCCTTCGATATTGCTGTGTATATAATCATCACGTCTGCATCTTCAGTAGCCTGTTTCACCTCAATCCCCTTCGCTGTCATTTCTGTCATCAGCATTGTGATAAAGTTTCTTTTGTTGGTGTCGTTTGATAAAAACGTCTCTTGAGCCATTGTCACTGCAGTTGCTGCTGAAAAAACAAATGTGGCGGACGAGTGCAGTACAGCCCGGCGAGATCTTTCTGCAGATTTGGTGCTTTGATAGGAGGCGTGGTTAGGATATCCAATAAATACTACTGTGGTATTGCAACCAAAGTTTTGACTATGTGCACATAGTCCACATAAATCTGGCATGCTGACTGGAACGTGATTGTTGTGATCTTACTCCATGCAACCTTATGGAGTAGGAACCCTCCATCTTTTACCGCATATTTTCTGCAGCCAAAGTTTGCTTCTCCTTGCATAGGGGTGAATATTGCATCATACAATGCTGACTTGGTGCCCTTACGCATTCCCTCCTCAGTAAGGAGCGACATTGGGAAGGTTGCAAGTTCATACGTGAACAATTCCTTTAGGCCTTCGTCAGACTGCTTGGCAATGCAAACTCGCTGGAACAGAGTCAGTGGATCGACTGTAACTTTCTTGTCTGCAATTTTCAACGAATAGGAAATGGATGCGAGGGTTACCACCTTATCCTTTCGTTGCAGCTTCACATTTTCAAACGTTTGTCCCACAATTTTCTTCATGCAGATGATACCAATTTCCCGCGCAGTGTGACAGTTCACATCTTCATGACCGATTTCGCCTGTGCTTAAAGACACTATCTCTTTATTCTCAAGGAATGATGAGTGTTCAGCAAACCAGCACCGCACTTTCTCCATGTCCAGATTATCTCTAGTGACACGAGAAGACCTCATATCTATATGTTGTTGAGCAGTGCCTGAACTTATCTTCGTGAACATCTCTTCTTGTTCGCAGATGTGTTGGAGGCATAACAAACCCAAAGTCCACCTAGAAAGCACACTGTCACTGACCCACGACCATGCATCAGCCCTCCATAACTTTTAATTGCCCTCTTTAATCCCTGTTCAATACTCATGTCAGACCAAACACCAGACCAGAATTTTTCACTTAGACGAATAGTGAAGTAGCCTTGTGTCGTGAACTTGTGAAATTCCCGAGAGTCCATTTTGTCTTGTAGGTTGATCATGTCTTGGTAGTAGAGATGCGCACTTTTAGCATAATTGAAATGATCTGCTGCATGAAAGAAGGGTATCATTTCTTTGACACATTCGAGATGCAGTTTCCAATCACCCATCCGTTCAGCTTTAATGAAGTCTTTTATCAGGGTACACATACGGAAGTACTGAATCCACAAGGCTGCAGTAGGCCCTTTCTTTGCAATAGTCGTCAGCATTTCTGTGAATTTGACAGTCACTGCATGGAATGCCTCATCCTCATGTGCCCTCATAATGATGGATCTGTCAGGAAAATTGATCAATCTGTCCAGTGCAGATAAGTCTTCTTGTGTTAAGCTGAGACGATCAAAAATCGAACCAGCCAAGGCATCATGACTGAGGATATGCGCTCGAACAGCCCTGGCATATGCATGACCTGACAGAATTTTATCAACACTATTCCCAGCGTAAATTGTGCTGAAATCTGATAATTTATTAACCAAACCAACATTCTAGAAATTTTCAGATTTCCAAAATCTATTTTACAAAATCTTACTAAAACATAAGTCTATAAAAAAAAGAAATAAAATCCTAAACATAAAATAAAATAATATTTGTTAGGACTACTATATAAATATACCGATATAGTCCGTAACAGTATATGAACATCCTATAGAGGAGGAGGTAGTGGTGGTTGGGGGGGGGGGAAGGTGAACGTATGAAAATGAAAGTCCTTAACTCCATTAAATATGTTGCAAAATGGAAACTACATAGTGAAAACAAGCCTTTTTAGCATTTTTTTTTACGATTTCGAGAAATTTTGCACTTTTTCGAAGCCCTATATCTCGGTATCTACTTAAAAGTAAGTTTGACTAGTAAAAATTAAAGGAAATTTAATCCTCTACAAATTACTATTTTAAAGTTTTCCGCTAAAATCAACCGTTTTCAAAATATTTCGAAAAAACTGAAAAAAGCGCAAAAATTTTGCGGTTTTTCGCCCTTCCCCAATTTTCCACAAGGCA
>JAFIDM010002131.1:34296323-34308044 GCA_023159025.1 Thereuonema tuberculata
GGACAGTACTGTTTCAAGGCTTATTGGCCTCTCTTCAGCCCGACCCGTCCAGCAAACCTAGCTCCTCCAATTTTAAGCATATTTGATAATTTCACTGCATAATGAAAAATGACTTCATGCTTCTCTATAATCGTATCCCTTCACCTTTGCTCCAAATTACAGGTTCTTGCAGTTACGTTTTATTAATTACTTAAAATACATTAAAATCTTCTCAATTCTTCAAATTATTAAGATTGTGATAAGTCTAGGATTATCTTCGTTTCTTTTTGATGTCTTACATTTTCGTCCATAACTTTCGCAGAAGGGTTACGAAGAGGAAGATAGAGGAAGAAAGTATGAGCGAAATAAGCATTAAGGAAATGACTGATTTTTATTTTTTAAAGTATGATAATATTTGAATGGTGTTATGTATCCTTTGACCAAGCACAAAAGTAGTTTTTTTTTTAGATTATTGCTCCATCTAGTAGCGAAAGGTGTAAATTCTTTATAAAAAAGTTGTTCTTGTTTGCTATCTCAACATAATTCTGTGAAAAAATTCATTTTGAATAAACTCCAATCGACTAATCGTAACAAATAAGATTTCCATCATGTGACTAACGACTTTTGAAAGATATTATTAATTTTGATAATGATCCGAATTGTCCAGTGAAAGTATCTTCATTTTGATATATAACACTCTTCATTCCATAAAAAATGTGAAGTAATACATAACCTTTTGCGTTTATGTGAATATCTCAAAAGTCGAATTTTGGCGGATCAAATGATGCATTTGAGAAAAATCAGTCCACGAAACAATTAGGTTTTATAAACAGGAAAGGAATTAAGGTCAGTTGAATCAGGGGAAAAGAAATATTATAACAAGAATAAGTAAGATACTAACGCTGTCCTCAAAATGAGAGATGGCCGCCCTGTTTTTGTGAGATCTGCGCATGTATCGTCGATTAGTCTGGTCAGGCACTTCAGTCTGATTTTATGACAGGACGCCGCCATTGTGCTAATCGCTTGTTACTTTGCAAAAGAGCATTGTATTTATAAATAATATATATTTATTTATTTATATAAATACTTATTGTTTTTTAGCAACTGGTATTGAAATAACGCTAAATAGTCGAGAGAAGTTTTAATTTGGCATAATCAACATGTCTTTCTCAGTGAAAACAGACTACGTCGTCCATTGTTACAGGAAAACATAATTGATCAGCTACCGGAAGGGCTGCGCAGTTCAAACTGCCGGCCAACTTTCATGTTGAGGACAATAGTTTTCACTTTTAATTTCTTCTAAATAACGCTAAGTAAAGTTTTGCAATTCCTATAGCTTAATTAGTGAATACGGATTGGAGAAACTGATTTCGGTCCCTGAGAGGGATCAGGGATGCTTCTGGTTCTCAGGAGAAAGAACCAGAAATTCACTAGATCTTTTGTAAGTAGAGGGACCGGATGGTTTTGAGTTGAAGTCGGGCTCATCACAACCTTTATGATAATCTGGAAACGCTGTTAAAGGGTCGATAGACCGATTTGTTCTGTCAGGAGAGTTGACAACTATCTGTGAAGCTCCAATCCTCGAGTAGATTCTTAACTTGGAATCAATTAATAATTAAATTGAGGAAGCGCATATATTTATTTAATTTGAGAAAAGGAGTAGTTGCAATAATTGTAAATGATTTAAATTAAAGAATTTACGAATGTAAATTTTAAATTCTTCGGGACATTAGAAAAAAATGCATCTGTAAAATGACACCTCAAATTGATTAAGATTTCTATTTTTACTTGTTATTCTATAATTGCTTTTTGAATTGATGTTGCATCTTTAAGCCTACTGGCGTCCTTCTTTATATGCAATGCTAAGCAAAAGTAGCAATATTTCATATCTTTAACATAATTCAACTATATGTAATCACTACCATGTGTGGATGAGTAGGCAGTGACTGTTGTGTTAAGTTAGTTATTTTTCGTACTTGAAATTAGATTAGAACTATTTTGTTCTCTTTTGTTTTATGTATAATAGTTACAACATGCTTCTCCAAACCTACAATTTTCTTAGATGGCTATACTTAACATGCAGATATAAATACATCAGTATTTTATCTCGTTTATTCATGATAAGTTCTTTTTCTGTTTGGAAACTATTTCTTTAACTTTAATATATTATTTGAAATATTAACTATTCAGTGTATTTATGCAGGAACTTTTTTTCTATTTTATTTTTTTAGTTAATTTCGTGATACATGAAGAAGCATCAACGATGCCCACAGCTATACTGAAAGGTACTTTTATATATTTTAATATATCAACATAATATAGATTTAATATTCTGAGAAATTACCTAATTTACTCAAGAAAATCCTAATGCGAGACATAAGAATTGCAAATTTTATTAATTGAATTCTAATTTTCACTTAAAAACAGAACTTTTTCTTTATTTAAAATCTTCATTTTTTTTTGTACACGAGATCTGTTCACATTTACTCTTTACTGTGTCTAATTGATCAAATTTTTAATTGTGTATGTTTATTATTATTATTATTATTATATCAACATAATATAGATTTAATATTCTGAGAAATTATCTAATTTACTTAAGAAAATCCTAATGCGAGACATATAAGAAATGCAAATTTTGTAAATTGAATTTTAATTTTCACTTAAAAAACAGAACTTTTTCCAGAACAGACCTAATTTTGAATGTTTATTATTATTATTATTATTGTTATTATGAAAGTGTAATCTGTGAGATGAGTCCCTGACTGTATAACGTTGTAGAAGTCGTGCATAAGATCCTGGTTCATCTGTGATGACCATCGGATGCGCTGGCGTGGTTTCCCAGTCTTGGTGGTCGTCTGCTCTGACACAGACGAAATACTTCCGACCATTCTGGCTGGCTGGTGTTGTCCGGACATTGTGGTAGCCATACTACAGAATGGGGTGCCTCTTTCTCCACCACCACCTGCGGGAGAGTGTAGTATATTTTTCGAATGGAGGCCTCTGCCTAACCCCCGAACGCGGGCGACTTTATCCTGCGCCACACCCGATGCAGCATGATCTATATAAGAACAAGATCTCATCAAAGATGGTTGGACCCTTTAGTCTACCCTAAAGCTAGGGTAGTTCCCGCCCCCTCCGCGAGGAGGTAGGGTCCATAGGGGCTCATATTATTATTATTATTATAAAAACTAATTAAGCATTAAATAATATCTTTTCAGTAGAGGTCAGAATAGTTATGGGGGTATCTTGTAAGACAACACCTATAAAATATTTCATTTTTAGAACGTTGCATAAATTAGAAGAGGATTTGAAAAAAAATCATTGATATCAATGCATTGAAGGTTCCCATAGATTGTTCTTGAAATACCGTTTCTTTCTACACTTACAGCTTTATTATATTTATATTGCAGAAATTAGATCTCTGTACAAATGTATAAATATGTGCCAAATTCATTATTAATGAATATTAAAAATGCACAGATTAAACACCTTTAGTTAGAAAGACAGCTGTAGTGTAACGTTTTTGTTATTCCTTCAGCATCTACAGTTTTTCATTTAATTATTTTAGTCTACATTCTCTGTGTCAGCATAATAACCATTTTAAATAATCACTTTGAAAATTGTACGAATAAAATTTCCTATTTATCTTTTTATTTCTTTGATAGAAGCACAACCTGAAATACACAGTGGCATTTGTACAACATGGAAACAAGAACATTTTCGAACATTCGATGGACGAATTTTCAATATGAAAGGCACTTGCACTTACCTATTATTAAAAGATTGCAATTTTAACACTTTTGCCATTCATTTGGAAATGGATCCACTGTGTGAGGGAGGAAATAACTGTCGACCTGTGATTCACATTTTCATGGATAACACAAAGTAAGTGAACTGAAAGTAACTAAATTTAATATCATTTACATTAAACGTATAAAAGTAAAACAGGTATCTTTGAAATATTTACTGAATTTTAATGCAATTCGTTTTTTTACAGGATGACTTTCTGTACGCTGTATTACACCTAATGTAAAATATTGTTAAATCTTGCGAAAACTCATTTCTTAGGAAATAGTTTGGAAAATAAAAGTGAAACTTCCACAACAATAAAAGTGGTTGAAAATTTTAAATCAATCATTGGTTGGTTTTTCATGATTTTTCTAAGTATATATTTGGCAACTTCGAAGCTTAGAATTGCATTTAGGTCGATTAACGAAACTTACTGCAAAATTTCATATACTAGTCGAGGGAGGAGGCATTTTATTGACTGAGCACGGAGATCATTCGAAGTCTTCATATTAAACTACAGTATTTTTCTCCTTTACTTTTTCACGAACATCATATTAAAATGCAAACAACTTAGAACAGTACATTGCTTATTTAGGGTCCAAGTTAAAACATGAGTACATTTATTTTTGGTTCCATCGCATTCATCCCTCCGAAACGACAACAAATCCCTCCCTAAAAGGGTTGGATTGAATTCTTTAAAATTTGGAACGGGGTCTTTATTTATTGTCCAACCTAAAATAAGAGCATGATTCTCTAGTAGTTCATGTTTGTCTTAGTCCTAAGCAACAAATTTACTCCACATGCTTCAATATAAATCAATATAAGATAATGTATGACGATAATAGTAAAATCCTTGTCTTTGTTTAAAGTCTTAACTAAAAAAGATAGGGTACACCCTTTACATCGCGGAAATCAATGCCCTTTTGTGAGATGAAAGTACACCTGGAGTACTTCAAAGATATGCAAGTTGTGGGGCCAACACTCAACCGTTTTAGAGATATTTGACGTAGTTCTCATCAATTTTCGAGTAGTAGCTTATTAACATCCTGTTCAATTTTAAAGCAGGTGTTCGACTGGAATAATGCGTAAGCTATCGAATTGAAGATCAAAGGAGCGAGCGTTTGATTCTGAAGGGAGAATTTTTTATATTATTTTTTCCTTCTTTTTTCTGAATTTCGTTTCTTTTTTTCCAAGGTTATAGTATGAATATTAGGTGAAGAAGTACTATAGTATACGATTAGAAATAAATAAAAGATATTTTCTTTAACTTATTTTTTATTAACAGTATATTAATTTATTAAAAGTAAAAAATAAAACAAATATAAATATGCAACTTAACTAAGCTTTTTTTTAATTTTGTTTTTTTTCCTTGATATACTAATATGCTTTTTTCTTGATGTTTGTTAATATTATTAATACTTGAACCATTAAATTTGATAGATAAGAATTCTGAAAATACACATTTATAATTTAATAGTATATGTATATAAATTTTTCTGATAACCAAGTTTTATAACCTACTGTCCAATAACCTACAGTGCGATAGCTTACTCATTACCACACGAACGCTTACTTTCTAAATCGGACAACAGGAAGTTACTGAGCTAATACTCAAAAATCGACGAAAACAATGTCAAATATATCGAAAACGGTTAAATGTTCGCCCCTCAACCTATCTATATTTTTGAAGTGCTCCATGAGTTTTCATCTCATATAAGGGCATTGATTTTCGCGATGTACAAGGTGTCTCTCTTCTTGTAAGTGTAAGGAAATTCCAAGTAGATTTATGAACTCATTTCACGGTACAATTGTAACTAAAATAGTAATAAATTAAATAAATAATAAAAAAAAACTATTACAATGTATCCAAGTGTCCCTAAAATTGCTTTATCACATTGTTTTTACATTTATATTGTATCTACATTTTTAAATACATTTCTACTTATTAACATCAGTAAATAAAAACATAGTTACATTACTGAATAATATCCTTTCTAAATTTCCTTACAGATTCACGATGAGACAAACTGAGGACGGTCCCAAAGTAATTTGGGAAGGACATGAGATGGCAATTCCAGCTTCCTATGGTGCTCTAACCATTGAATTGGTTACTTATTACATCATTATTCGAGTGCCAAGGATGTTCTATATGCTGTGGGATGGACATGTAATTTAGAATTTATTATAATCTTCAAAAATGTTTAAAATTGTTATGTTTATAAAACCTAAAAATGATAATGAAAGTATTTTGATGGTAAAAATTTGAAAATTACCAATCGATTTTTACATTACTTTGTTTTTTTTCCCTTGAATCCAAATTTGGTTAGAAATAAGTTTTTGTATTATTATAATCACTGTTTGTACTAAACAAATAATTTGTTATGACAAACAAATTTAGATAAAATGTATAAGATTAGAAATTGTGTTAAAAATTGAAAGCTTGTTTTCGGCATGGATTTTCTGTAATACTAAAAGCAACAAAAAAAAAAAAAAAAATCAAAACTCTGAACTTCCTAAAAAAAGAGCTATATAATTGTGAAGTGAATATTATGGTATGTTGTATTTGACGATAAAAGTTCAACAACAAATTGAAGAAAAGAACACTTAATGTTACTAAATATCATTTAACTACAACCATTGTTGCTGCTATTAATAAGATAGCTTCGAAGTATCCAGAAGTGCACTTTTGATATGATTTAATTTTTATATCGTTAGTTTGAATATCAATATAGTGTCGATAATATCAGAATTATTTAATTCTTGTTATAACTTGGCAAATTTTAATTTTTTTCTTTTGAAAATTGCTTGTTAATTTTTATGTTATCAAATATTTGCATGGAATATATTTATACATCGAATATGTATATGTACATATAATAATTAGGTCAGAATATTAAGAGTAGACATAAGATAAATGGTTTTCAAATTTATTAATTTTATGATTACTTAAACTATGTGTTAGAAAAATACATTAGCGTAAGGCTTAGGGTTATTTTTCTTTTTTGGGACGAAACTCAAAGATTCCGTACAGTGATCATTAATATTACTTCATGTCATTTTTAACAATAAAATAAATAAATCACCAAATAAATTATAAAAATAAAATAGTTAAAAGTTATAAAGCATGATATAACCAAGAATTCAATAAAAAGTAAATTAATGGTTAGCTTCCCACAAACTTATTGCAAATAAAAAAAAACTTCATATTAAATTCAATTTAAACTAAAACTCATGTTTAATTTCTTATTTTGCTTTAAAACTAATGAAATTTGTAACAAAATTACTGGAAAGAATTCAGTTTATTGGCTAAACATACATTTAATATGTGGTTTTTCAAGCATTTGTATTTGAGAGGTAGAAATGGAGAAACAAAGAAAGAAAACTTCCTAACATGTAGAACTTCGTTTCAAATGAATTAAAAATATTAATAAAATCTATTTTTACATTTTGTGTAAGAAAATAAATATTACATAATCTTTTCATGTACTTTTAATAAGTCATTTCATTACATCAGCGAAATTATTTACTCGTTTATTTGTGTTTTTAAGGACTCATTTAGTGTGAATGTAGAGAATGAAGTGGCTGAAAAGACATGTGGCTTATGTGGAAGAAAGGATGGAAATATAACCAACGATTTCACTACAGTCGATGGATCCGTAACCAAAGACGAAGTTTCCTTCTTCAATAGCTGGAAAATGGACAGACTTGGAGGTGAGATATCTTCGAATGGAAGGTCAGGTTTAATGCGGGAGTCGATAGTGTGAGAATTTAACGTTGATTATGGTAAAAAATAATTCAGGAAAACAAATAATTTTAAATGTTTTAGCTAATTAATTAATTAGCTATTAATTAGAAATTGAGAAGAAATAGTAAACAGTTGAAAGATTAAATGAAGACGGAGAATAAAATTATATATTCAGGAAACATCTTCAGGGGTTTTATAGGTTATACACTTAGATTTCAAGAACTTGGCCAAAACCTAGATACAGAGATTGTACTGTTATTGTGTTATTTCTCACAATTCACTATCCATTTAGGATTTGTGAAGCATTTCCAACCTCAATGAGCTGTTTGGACATAACTGAAAACATGTTATTGGAACGAACTTGATATTCTTTATTTTACAGTCTCACAAATTACTTTCATTACAATCCAGAAGATTGTAGTCTTTTTTTAGTGTTTCTTAAGAAACGAACTTTGAAATATGCTAAACTTATAAATCTCATAAGGGAATTAAACCTTCGATTTAAGTGTCAGTTAACACGTTTTTGCTCCCCAAACTTTAAATAGTAATTCTGCGCTCATAACTTGTTAAATAATTATTCGACACTATTATTGTAACTTCGAATAAAATTTTAGTATGAACAATGAAGCAAAACTATTCTTCTGTATTTTTAACATGTCCTAAAGATATAAAATTAATCATGAACACACTTTTTCTTTAAAAAATATAGCAAACACACTAACGTGGGTTACATATTTTCCTATCCGATTTTGTTTTGGTTAACGTTTTATTTATTAAAATTATTCTTATTTATTATTATTAAATTTAAAAGAAAGACAATGATGCCAAACTCACTATGCCTGTAAATTATTTAATTTTCTAAAAATTATAATTTAAACTGAATTATAATATAAACTATCCTATAAAATTATAATTTAAACTGAATTATAATATAAACTATCCTATTTTCAGCGTTTTGTCCAGACGCTTATGAACCTGAGGCGTCTTGTCGATATGATGCACCTGAGCAGAAAGAAACATCAGAGAAAGCCATCAGGTTCTGTTCCCGCCTACGGTCACCTGAATATGCAGTCTGTACCTCCGTAAGTAAATAGAAAACCATTAAATTTGAATAAACCGAAAACAGAATCTCCTAACTTTTCAAAATGACAAAAAGGCATCTTTTTCTTTAGTAACTTAATGTAATTTTAAAATAATGGAAAGATTTTAGAATTATAATTAAATTATTCTGTTTCAATTTTCTATAGACATATATGCTATGAAAAAGATATATGTAAATAATTAAAAATGAAATTCAAGGCAGTGCTAAAACCTTGACGTGCATTTTTGGTTCATGTAGATTTTTTTTTAAGCTTTAAACCAGAAATTGTGAGGCTACCGTTGGTAAATATACCCACATTGCAAAAACAATGTTGATTAATGAAATGTAAAGTAAAAAAAGAAGGACAAAAATTCGTCATTGAAAGAAGTGAAATTGAGAAATTAAAAACAAGACGCTGTTGAAATTGAGAAGAAATAGTAAGCAGTTGAAAGATTAAATGAAGACGGAGAATAAAAGAATATATTCGGGAAACATCTTCAGGGATTTGCAAAAATAAAATATAGGCTACCTTGTAACCCGGTTAACCATCCGCAAGGGGGTTAATAGGGGTGACATCTCTGCAACAATATTATTCTGCAATTAGAGAAGGTTTGATATAACAGGGTTGCAGAGGAGGGGATAACCAGGACTCCCCATCCCCTTACCATGCCCTCCCCGGGCAACGCCGGGAACTTTAAGCTAGAAAATAATAAATATGAATTACTTTACAAACAAAAAAAATACAGTGGCTTATAATAGGCTGCTTGATTAATGACGAATAAAGCTATGATCTTTGCTAATCTGTTCCAGCTATTTCTGAATGTTAAATCGCCTATTAATTTGATTAACATGTCTCTTCACTCATGAATGTTAATAATAATGAGATTAATCATAGTGGTCACGTTATACGGAGCATGATTGAAAAGTATCTGAGGCTACTAATAATAAATTGTAATATAAAAACAATATATAAAATGAATTTTCATCGATTAGTAATTTAATTGTATTATTTGTTTATGGATTTTTCCCAATAGCTTATTGATCCAGAACCTTACATCGAAGCCTGTAAGTTAGAATATTGTTCCTGTGATCTTTCTGGAGAAAACTGTGGTTGTTCGTCACTTGCCACTTTCTTTCGGGAATGTCTGGCTTTGGGTCTCACAATCCCTGGAAACTGGAGGAAAGCAGATTTTTGCCGTGAGTAGAAGACTATGACTACTTTTTTTTAAATGTTTAACAATTTAATTGTTATTCCTTTCCATGAAGTCGGAAAAATTAAATTTTAAGAACAGCTATTAAAAATTAGAAAAAAAAATATATTCTTGAATTGATTCTTCTGAACTTTTTTAAACCACAAAATAACTTTACTTCTTCATAAAGACAGAAAACTTTTAACAATTTCTGTTTTATATTCTACTGATTATCACAAAATGTACTAGGCAGGAGAAAACTAACTACAGAAACATTACAAATACAGTTGTAACAGAGTCAGCATTTATGTTAAGAGAATAATCATTGTTCAGTAGTGATGATACTACGAAAAAAGGAAAGGACACTTTAATAGGGAATGAACAGTAAAGCGATGTCTAATTTCGTGGGTCCAGTTGCTGTAGAGACTGCATAGCGTTTTCGAGGAGGCGGGTTCATTCTTCGGTGGAGGTCAGGGATTATTTCTCCTCCAGACGTGCCTTAAGGTTCAGCTAGCCTTCTTTACTTAGAGTCCTTTTACTTTAAGCATCTAATGTTGTGAATTGTTCTGTACCTTTTTTCACGGAGAAATAATACTATGAATGCTCCTGTGATTTGTGACAACATGAGCCTTCATAACTGTTTCACTGTTATTCAAGAAATATGTGTTCAAAATGTAGAATAATATATTCTTATAAGATATAAAGATAAAAAGTATTAATTACAATCATTATTTCTTATTGCTTCATGATACGAAAATAGTATCAGCTTGTTACCTCTTATTAAATCATTCGATTACTTTACAATTTTTGTTGGTCAATTAAGTTATTAAAAAAAAAAAGTATCCCACTTACAGGCCTATAAAGGCCTATGGGGTGGCTGGAGGGTAGGCTCCAGCATTCACGACCAGAATTCTAACATGACGAATTGAGGTCGGGGGGTCAGCCCGACGCCCGCCCGCCTTTAACTCCCGGGAAAGAAACCCGGTACCCATTCTAGAGAGGGCTGGGTAGACCCTAGGGCCCGTTTGGAGGAGAAAGGAGCGTGGAAAAATTCCCGCACTCCGCCGAGGCCGGGAACCGAACCCGCCACCTCCAACCCGCAGCCAAGTGCCAATTAAGTTATTACTGAGCAAAAATGTCTGAGCGTTCTGTAGGCAATGTTATTTTATAGCATTGTTTGTTTTGAATGCTATGCTTTGATTGTGGTTGCGAATAAAGACTGTGATTGGTTCGTAATTACAAAATAGCCGAAAGGCCAATCTGATATGGAGATTCATTCAGGAACCTTCAATGTACGTACGACACATTTGGAAGTGATTTTATATGAATTATCAGAAAATTTGCTTGATATTCAATCTTGATTCTGGTTCTTCGACTTTTAATCTTTATTTTTAATCAAGTCCGCAAAATAGCACTAAATATTTATGATGAAAAATTCTTCTTAATAATGATTCTCCTGAATATTTTTGATGGTAAGTAGCTGAATAAAATAATCTGATTCTTGAAAGGATTGTATTGATTTTTTTCCTTTTTTCCGTTTCAGCAATGACATGTCCTCATGGAATGATATACGATGACTGTGGCAGTCCATGTCCACGTACCTGCAAAACAGGTCTTCAGAAATGCGAATACGATTACTGCATGGATGGCTGCCATTGTCCTCCGGGCACTGTTAGACACGGCGATTCCTGTTTAGCAGCTGATGATTGCCCATGCCAATTCCAAGGCAATGAATACGCTACTGGCAGTAGGATCCAACAGGACTGTAATTCTTGGTATGGAACAATTGGTTGTATTATAAGTAGTCAAATTTATAATTAGATTAGATTCATAGATTATGCTTAAATTAAAATGGTACTGTCTTTTTTTTTCAGCATTTGTTATGGAGGTAAGTGGGAGTGCTCCAAAGAACAGTGTGAAGCTAGATGTACAAC
>JAFIDM010002131.1:34308144-34342297 GCA_023159025.1 Thereuonema tuberculata
GTTGTACATCTAGCTTCACACTGTTCTTTGGAGCACTCCCACTTACCGCCATAACAAATGCTGAAAAAAAAGACAGTACCATTTTAATTTAAGCATAATTTTTGAATCTAATCTAATTATAAATTTGACTACTTATAATACAACCAATTGTTCCATACCAAGAATTACAGTCCTGTTGGATCCTACTGCCAGTAGCGTATTCATTGCCTTGGAATTGGCATGGGCAATCATCAGCTGCTAAACAGGAATCGCCGTGTCTAACAGTGCCCGGAGGACAATGGCAGCCATCCATGCAGTAATCGTATTCGCATTTCTGAAGACCTGTTTTGCAGGTACGTGGACATGGACTGCCACAGTCATCGTATATCATTCCATGAGGACATGTCATTGCTGAAACGGAAAAAAGGAAAAAAAAATCAATACAAGAATAAGATTATTTTATTCAGCCACTTACCATCAAAAATATTAAGTTTCTGATTCAGGAGAATCATTATTAAGAAGAATTTCTCATCATAAATATTTAGTGCTATTTTGCAGACTTGATTAAAAATAAATATTAAAAGTCGAAGAACCAGAATCAAGATTGAATATCAAGCAAATTTTCTGATAATTCATATAAAATCACTTCCAAATGTGTCGTACATACATTGAAGGTTCCTGAAAGAATCTCCATATCAGATTGGCCTTTCGGCTGTTTTGTAATTACGAACCAATCACAGTCTTACGAACCAATCACAGTCTTTATTCGCAACCACAATTAAAGCATAACATTCAAAACAAGCAATGCTATAAAATAACATTGCCTACAGAACGCTCAGACATTTTTGCTCAGTAATAACTTAATTGACCAACAAAAATTGTAAAGTAATCGAATGATTTAATAAGAGGTAACAAGCTGATACTATTTTCGTATCATGAAGCAATAACAAAAAATGATTGTAATTAATACTTTTTATCTTTATATCTTATAAAAATATATTATTCTATATTTTGAACACATATTTCTTGAATAACAGTGAAACAGTTATGAAGGCTCATGTTGTCACAAATCACAGGAGCATTCAAAGTATTATTTCTCTGTGAATAAATTATTAGAACAATTCACAGCATTGTAATCCCGTAAGATGCTTAAAGCAATAGGACTTAGGGCTGGCTGAGCCTTAACGCACGTCTGGAGGAGAAATAATCCCTGATCTCCACCGAAGAATGAACCCGCCTCCTCGAAAACACTATGCAGTCTCCAAAGTAACTGGACTCACAAAGTTAGACATCGCTTCACCGTTCGTTCCCTTTTAAAGTGTCATTTCGTTTTTTCGGAGAATCGTCACTACTGAACAATGATTATTCTCTTAACATAAATGCTGACTCTGTTACTACTGTACTTGTAATGTTTCTGTAGTTAGTTTTCTCCTGCCTAGTACATTTTGAGATAATCAGTAGAATATAAAACAGAAATTGTTAAAAGTTTTCTGTCTTTATGAAGAAGTTATTTTGTGGTTAAAAAAAGTTCAGAAGAATCAATTCAAGAATATATATTTTTTTCTAATTTTTAATAGCTGTTCTTAAAATTTAATTTTTCCGACTAAAGGAAAGGAATAACAATTAAGTGTTAAACATTTAAAAAACAGTAGTCATAGTCTTCTACTCACGGCAAAAATCTGCTTTCCTCCAGTTTCCAGGGATTGTGAGACCCAAAGCCAGACATTCCCGAAAGAAAGTGGCAAGTGACGAACAACCACAGTTTTCTCCAGAAAGATCACAGGAACAATATTCTAACTTACAGGCTTCGATGTAAGGTTCTGGATCAATAAGCTATTGGGAAAAATCCATAAACAAATAATACAATTAAATTACTAATCGATGAAAATTCATTTTATATATTGTTTTTATATTACAATTTATTATTAGTAGCCTCAGATACTTTTCAATCATGCTCCGTATAACGTGACCACTATGATTAATCTCATTATTATTAACATTCATGAGTGAAGAGACATGTTAATCAAATTAATAGGCGATTTAACATTCAGAAATAGCTGGAACAGATTAGCAAAGATCATAGCTTT
Source organism: Thereuonema tuberculata (assembly GCA_023159025.1). Taxonomy (NCBI): domain Eukaryota; kingdom Metazoa; phylum Arthropoda; class Chilopoda; order Scutigeromorpha; family Scutigeridae; genus Thereuonema; species Thereuonema tuberculata. The sequence goes on from JAFIDM010002131.1 coordinate 34,310,211, forward strand.
ATTCGTCATTAATCAAGCAGCCTATTATAAGCCACTGTATTTTTTTTGTTTGTAAAGTAATTCATATTTATTATTTTCTAGCTTAAAGTTCCCGGCGTTGCCCGGGGACGGGATGGTAAGGGGATGGGGAGTCCTGGTTATCCCCTCCTCTGCAACCCTGTTATATCAAACCTTCTCTAATTGCAGAATAATATTGTTGCAGAGATGTCACCCCTATTAACCCCCTTGCGGATGGTTAACCGGGTTACAAGGTAGCCTATATTTTATTTTTGCAAATCCCTGAAGATGTTTCCCGAATATATTCTTTTATTCTCCGTCTTCATTTAATCTTTCAACTGCTTACTATTTCTTCTCAATTTCAACAGCGTCTTGTTTTTAATTTCTCAATTTCACTTCTTTCAATGACGAATTTTTGTCCTTCTTTTTTTACTTTACATTTCATTAATCAACATTGTTTTTGCAATGTGGGTATATTTACCAACGGTAGCCTCACAATTTCTGGTTTAAAGCTTAAAAAAAAATCTACATGAACCAAAAATGCACGTCAAGGTTTTAGCACTGCCTTGAATTTCATTTTTAATTATTTACATATATCTTTTTCATAGCATATATGTCTATAGAAAATTGAAACAGAATAATTTAATTATAATTCTAAAATCTTTCCATTATTTTAAAATTACATTAAGTTACTAAAGAAAAAGATGCCTTTTTGTCATTTTGAAAAGTTAGGAGATTCTGTTTTCGGTTTATTCAAATTTAATGGTTTTCTATTTACTTACGGAGGTACAGACTGCATATTCAGGTGACCGTAGGCGGGAACAGAACCTGATGGCTTTCTCTGATGTTTCTTTCTGCTCAGGTGCATCATATCGACAAGACGCCTCAGGTTCATAAGCGTCTGGACAAAACGCTGAAAATAGGATAGTTTATATTATAATTCAGTTTAAATTATAATTTTATAGGATAGTTTATATTATAATTCAGTTTAAATTATAATTTTTAGAAAATTAAATAATTTACAGGCATAGTGAGTTTGGCATCATTGTCTTTCTTTTAAATTTAATAATAATAAATAAGAATAATTTTAATAAATAAAACGTTAACCAAAACAAAATCGGATAGGAAAATATGTAACCCACGTTAGTGTGTTTGCTATATTTTTTAAAGAAAAAGTGTGTTCATGATTAATTTTATATCTTTAGGACATGTTAAAAATACAGAAGAATAGTTTTGCTTCATTGTTCATACTAAAATTTTATTCGAAGTTACAATAATAGTGTCGAATAATTATTTAACAAGTTATGAGCGCAGAATTACTATTTAAAGTTTGGGGAGCAAAAACGTGTTAACTGACACTTAAATCGAAGGTTTAATTCCCTTATGAGATTTATAAGTTTAGCATATTTCAAAGTTCGTTTCTTAAGAAACACTAAAAAAAGACTACAATCTTCTGGATTGTAATGAAAGTAATTTGTGAGACTGTAAAATAAAGAATATCAAGTTCGTTCCAATAACATGTTTTCAGTTATGTCCAAACAGCTCATTGAGGTTGGAAATGCTTCACAAATCCTAAATGGATAGTGAATTGTGAGAAATAACACAATAACAGTACAATCTCTGTATCTAGGTTTTGGCCAAGTTCTTGAAATCTAAGTGTATAACCTATAAAACCCCTGAAGATGTTTCCTGAATATATAATTTTATTCTCCGTCTTCATTTAATCTTTCAACTGTTTACTATTTCTTCTCAATTTCTAATTAATAGCTAATTAATTAATTAGCTAAAACATTTAAAATTATTTGTTTTCCTGAATTATTTTTTACCATAATCAACGTTAAATTCTCACACTATCGACTCCCGCATTAAACCTGACCTTCCATTCGAAGATATCTCACCTCCAAGTCTGTCCATTTTCCAGCTATTGAAGAAGGAAACTTCGTCTTTGGTTACGGATCCATCGACTGTAGTGAAATCGTTGGTTATATTTCCATCCTTTCTTCCACATAAGCCACATGTCTTTTCAGCCACTTCATTCTCTACATTCACACTAAATGAGTCCTTAAAAACACAAATAAACGAGTAAATAATTTCGCTGATGTAATGAAATGACTTATTAAAAGTACATGAAAAGATTATGTAATATTTATTTTCTTACACAAAATGTAAAAATAGATTTTATTAATATTTTTAATTCATTTGAAACGAAGTTCTACATGTTAGGAAGTTTTCTTTCTTTGTTTCTCCATTTCTACCTCTCAAATACAAATGCTTGAAAAACCACATATTAAATGTATGTTTAGCCAATAAACTGAATTCTTTCCAGTAATTTTGTTACAAATTTCATTAGTTTTAAAGCAAAATAAGAAATTAAACATGAGTTTTAGTTTAAATTGAATTTAATATGAAGTTTTTTTTTATTTGCAATAAGTTTGTGGGAAGCTAACCATTAATTTACTTTTTATTGAATTCTTGGTTATATCATGCTTTATAACTTTTAACTATTTTATTTTTATAATTTATTTGGTGATTTATTTATTTTATTGTTAAAAATGACATGAAGTAATATTAATGATCACTGTACGGAATCTTTGAGTTTCGTCCCAAAAAAGAAAAATAACCCTAAGCCTTACGCTAATGTATTTTTCTAACACATAGTTTAAGTAATCATAAAATTAATAAATTTGAAAACCATTTATCTTATGTCTACTCTTAATATTCTGACCTAATTATTATATGTACATATACATATTCGATGTATAAATATATTCCATGCAAATATTTGATAACATAAAAATTAACAAGCAATTTTCAAAAGAAAAAAATTAAAATTTGCCAAGTTATAACAAGAATTAAATAATTCTGATATTATCGACACTATATTGATATTCAAACTAACGATATAAAAATTAAATCATATCAAAAGTGCACTTCTGGATACTTCGAAGCTATCTTATTAATAGCAGCAACAATGGTTGTAGTTAAATGATATTTAGTAACATTAAGTGTTCTTTTCTTCAATTTGTTGTTGAACTTTTATCGTCAAATACAACATACCATAATATTCACTTCACAATTATATAGCTCTTTTTTTAGGAAGTTCAGAGTTTTGATTTTTTTTTTTTTTTTTGTTGCTTTTAGTATTACAGAAAATCCATGCCGAAAACAAGCTTTCAATTTTTAACACAATTTCTAATCTTATACATTTTATCTAAATTTGTTTGTCATAACAAATTATTTGTTTAGTACAAACAGTGATTATAATAATACAAAAACTTATTTCTAACTAAATTTGGATTCAAGGGGAAAAAAACAAAGTAATGTAAAAATCGATTGGTAATTTTCAAATTTTACCATCAAAATACATTCATTATCATTTTTAGGTTTTATAAACATAACAATTTTAAACATTTTTGAAGATTATAATAAATTCTAAATTACATGTCCATCCCACAGCATATAGAACATCCTTGGCACTCGAATAATGATGTAATAAGTAACCAATTCAATGGTTAGAGCACCATAGGAAGCTGGAATTGCCATCTCATGTCCTTCCCAAATTACTTTGGGACCGTCCTCAGTTTGTCTCATCGTGAATCTGTAAGGAAATTTAGAAAGGATATTATTCAGTAATGCAACTATGTTTTCATTTACTGATGTTAATAAGTAGAAATGTATTTAAAAATGTAGATACAATATAAATGTAAAAACAATGTGCTAAAGCAATTTTAGGGACACTTGGATACATTGTAATCGTTTTTTTTTATTATTTATTTAATTTATTACTATTTTAGTTACAATTGTACCGTGAAATGAGTTCATAAATCTACTTGGAATTTCCTTACACTTACAAGAAGAGAGACACCTTGTACATCGCGAAAATCAATGCCCTTATGTGAGATGAAACTCATGGAGCACTTCAAAAATATAGATAGGTTGAGGGGCGAACATTTAACCGCTTTCGATATATTTGACATTGTTTTCGTCGATTTTTGAGTATTAGCTCAGTAACTTCCTGTTGTCCGATTTAGAAAGTAAGCGTTCGTGTGGTAATGAGTAAGCTATCGCACTGTAGGTTATTGGACAGTAGGTTATAAAACTTGGTTATCAGAAAAATTTATATATATACTATTAAATTATAAATGTGTACTTTCAGAATTCTTATCTATCAAATTTAGTGGTTCAAGTATTAATAATATTAACAAACATCAAGAAAAAAGCATATTAGTATATCAAGGAAAAAAAACAAAATTAAAAAAAAGCTTAGTTAAGTTGCATATTTATATTTGTTTTATTTTTTACTTTTAATAAATTAATATACTGTTAATAAAAAATAAGTTAAAGAAAATATCATTTATTTATTTCTAATCGTATACTATAGTACTTCTTCACCTAATATTCATAATATAACCTTGGAAAAAAAGAAACGAAATTCAGAAAAAAGAAGGAAAAAATAATATAAAAAGTCCCCCTTCAGAATCAAACGCTCGCTCCTTTGATCTTCAATTCGATAGCTTACGCATTATTCCACTCGAACACCTGCTTTAAAATTGAACAGGATGTTAATAAGCTACTACTCGAAAATTGATGAGAACTACGTCAAATATCTCTAAAACGGTTGAGTGTTGGCCCCACAACTTGCATATTTTTGAAGTACTCCAGGTGTACTTTCATCTCACAAAAGGGCATTGATTTCCGCGATGTACAGGGTGTACCCTATCTTTTTTAGTTAAGACTTTAAACAAAGACAAGGATTTTACTATTATCGTCATACATTATCTTATATTGATTTGTATTGAAGCATGTGGAGTAAATTTGTTGGTTAGGACTAAGACAAGCAGGAACTACTAGAGAATCATGCTCTTATTTTAAGTTGGACAGTAAATAAAGACCCCGTATCAAATTTTAAAGAATTCAATCCCTTTTAGGGAGGGATTTGTTGTCATTTCGGAGGGATGAATGCGATGGAACCAAAAATAAATGTACTCATGTTTTAACTTGGAACCTAAATAAGCAACGTACTGTTCTAAGCTGTATGCATTTTAATATGATGTTCGTGCAAGATATGAAGACTTCGAATGATCTCCGCGCTCAGTCAATAAAATGCCTCCTTCCTCTACTAGTATATGAAATTTTGCAATAAGTTTCATTAATCGACCTAAATGCAATTCTAAGCTTCGAAGTTGCCAAATATATACTTAGAAAAATCATGAAAAATCAACCAATGATTGATTTAAAATTTTCAACCACTTTCATTATTGTGGAAGTTTCACTTTTATTTTCCAAACTATTTCCTAAGAAATGAGTTTTCGCAAGATTTAACAATATTTTACATTAGGTGTAATACAGCGTAACAGAAAGTCATCCTGTAAAAAAACGAATTGCATTAAAATTCAGTAAATATTTCAAAGATATCTGTTTTACTTTTATACGTTTAATGTAAATGATTTTAAATTTAGTTACTTTCAGTTCACTTACTTTGTGTTATCCATGAAAATATGAATCACAGGTCGACAGTTATTTCCTCCCTCGCACAGTGGATCCATTTCCAAATGAATGGCAAAAGTGTTAAAATTGCAATCTTTTAATAATAGGTAAGTGCAAGTTCCTTTCATATTGAAAATTCGTCCATCGAATGTTCGAAAATGTTCTTGTTTCCATGTTGTACAAATGCCACTGTGTATTTCAGGTTGTGCTTCTATCAAAGAAATAAAAAGATAAATATGAAATTTTATTCGTACAATTTTCAAAGTGATTATTTAAAATGGTTATTATGCTGACACAGAGAATGTAGACTAAAATAATTAAATGAAAAACTGTAGATGATGAAGGAATAACAAAAACGTTACACTACAGCTGTCTTTCTAACTAAAGGTGTTTAATCTGTGCATTTTTAATATTCATTAATAATGAATTTGGCACATATTTATACATTTGTACAGAGATCTAATTTCTGCAATATAAATATAATAAAGCTGTAAGTGTAGAAAGAAACGGTATTTCAAGAACAATCTATGGGAACCTTCAATGCATTGATATCAATGATTTTTTTTCAAATCCTCTTCTAATTTATGCAACGTTCTAAAAATGAAATATTTTATAGGTGTTGTCTTACAAGATACCCCCATAACTATTCTGACCTCTACTGAAAAGATATTATTTAATGCTTAATTAGTTTTTATAATAATAATAATAATATGAGCCCCTATGGACCCTACCTCCTCGCGGAGGGGGCGGGAACTACCCTAGCTTTAGGGTAGACTAAAGGGTCCAACCATCTTTGATGAGATCTTGTTCTTATATAGATCATGCTGCATCGGGTGTGGCGCAGGATAAAGTCGCCCGCGTTCGGGGGTTAGGCAGAGGCCTCCATTCGAAAAATATACTACACTCTCCCGCAGGTGGTGGTGGAGAAAGAGGCACCCCATTCTGTAGTATGGCTACCACAATGTCCGGACAACACCAGCCAGCCAGAATGGTCGGAAGTATTTCGTCTGTGTCAGAGCAGACGACCACCAAGACTGGGAAACCACGCCAGCGCATCCGATGGTCATCACAGATGAACCAGGATCTTATGCACGACTTCTACAACGTTATACAGTCAGGGACTCATCTCACAGATTACACTTTCATAATAACAATAATAATAATAATAATAAACATTCAAAATTAGGTCTGTTCTGGAAAAAGTTCTGTTTTTTAAGTGAAAATTAAAATTCAATTTACAAAATTTGCATTTCTTATATGTCTCGCATTAGGATTTTCTTAAGTAAATTAGATAATTTCTCAGAATATTAAATCTATATTATGTTGATATAATAATAATAATAATAATAAACATACACAATTAAAAATTTGATCAATTAGACACAGTAAAGAGTAAATGTGAACAGATCTCGTGTACAAAAAAAAATGAAGATTTTAAATAAAGAAAAAGTTCTGTTTTTAAGTGAAAATTAGAATTCAATTAATAAAATTTGCAATTCTTATGTCTCGCATTAGGATTTTCTTGAGTAAATTAGGTAATTTCTCAGAATATTAAATCTATATTATGTTGATATATTAAAATATATAAAAGTACCTTTCAGTATAGCTGTGGGCATCGTTGATGCTTCTTCATGTATCACGAAATTAACTAAAAAAATAAAATAGAAAAAAAGTTCCTGCGTAAATACACTGAATAGTTAATATTTCAAATAATATATTAAAGTTAAAGAAATAGTTTCCAAACAGAAAAAGAACTTATCATGAATAAACGAGATAAAATACTGATGTATTTATATCTGCATGTTAAGTATAGCCATCTAAGAAAATTGTAGGTTTGGAGAAGCATGTTGTAACTATTATACATAAAACAAAAGAGAACAAAATAGTTCTAATCTAATTTCAAGTACGAAAAATAACTAACTTAACACAACAGTCACTGCCTACTCATCCACACATGGTAGTGATTACATATAGTTGAATTATGTTAAAGATATGAAATATTGCTACTTTTGCTTAGCATTGCATATAAAGAAGGACGCCAGTAGGCTTAAAGATGCAACATCAATTCAAAAAGCAATTATAGAATAACAAGTAAAAATAGAAATCTTAATCAATATGAGGTGTCATTTTACAGATGCATTTTTTTCTAATGTCCCGAAGAATTTAAAATTTACATTCATAAATTCTTTAATTTAAATCATTTACAATTATTGCAACTATTCCTTTTCTCAAATTAAATAAATATATGCGCTTCCTCAATTTAATTATTAATTGATTCCAAGTTAAGAATCTACTCGAGGATTGGAGCTTCACAGATATTTGTCAACTCTCATGACAGAACAAATGGGTCTATCGACCCTTTAACAGCGTTTCCAGATTATCATAAAGGTTGCGATGAGCCCGACTTCAACTCAAAACCATCCGGTCCCTCTACTTACAAAAGATCTAGTGAATTTCTGGTTCTTTCTCCTAAGAACGAGAAGCATCCCTGATCCCTCTCAGGGACCGAAATCAGTTTCTCCAATCCGTATTCACTAATTAAGCTATAGGAATTGCAAAACTTTAGTTAGCGTTATTTAGAAGAAATTAAAAGTGAAAACTATTGTCCTCCAAATGAGAGATGGCCGGCAGAAGTTTGAACTGCGCAGCCCTTCCGGTAGCTGATCAATTATGTTTTCCTGTCACAATGTACGACGTAGTCTGTTTTCACTGAGAAAGACATGTTGATAACGCCAAATTAAAACTTCTCTCGACTATTTAGCGTTATTTCAATACCAGTTGCTAAAAAACAATAAGTATTTATATAAATAAATAAATATATATTATTTATAAATACAATGCTCTTTTACAAAGTAACAAGCGATTAGCACAATGGCGGCGTCCTGTCATAAAATCAGACGGAAGTGCCTGACCAGACTAATCGATGATACATGCGCAGATCTCACAAAAACAGGGCGGCCATCTCTCATTTGGAGGACAGCGTTAGTATCTTACTTATTCTTGTTATAATATTTCTTTTCCCCTGATTCAACTGACCTGAATTCCTTTCCTGTTTATAAAACCTAATTGTTTCGTAAACTGATTTTTCTCAAATGAATGGTGTTATGCATCATTTGACCAACCGTCAAAATTCGACTTTGAGGTATTCGCATAAACGCAAAAGGTTATGTATTACTTCACATTTTTTATGGAATGAAGACTGTTATATATCAAAATAAAGATACTTTCACTGGACAATTCGGATCATTATCAAAATTAATAATATCTTTCAAAAGTCGTTAGTCACATGATGGAAATCTTATTTGTTACGATTAGTCGATTGGAGTTTATTCAAAATTAATTTTTTCACAGAATTATGTTGAGATAGCAAACAAGAACAACTTTTTTAAGAAGAATTTAACCTTTCACTACTAGATGGAACAATAATCTAAAAAAAAAAAAACTACGTTTGTGCTTGGTCAAAGGATACATAACAACATTCCAATATTCTGAGACTTTAAAAAATAAAAATCAGTCTTTTCTTTAATGCTTATTTCGCTCATACTTTCTTCCTCTATCTTCCTCTTCCTAACCCTTCTGCGAAAGTTAAGGACGAAAATGTAAGACATTAAAAAGAAACGAAGATAATCCTAGACTTATCACAATCTTAATAATTTGAAGAATTGACAAGATTTTAATGTATTTTAAGTAATTAATAAAACGTAACTGCAAGAACCTGTAATTTGGAGCAAAGGTGAAGGGATACGATTATAGAGAAGCATGAAGTCATTTTTCATTATGCAGTGAAATTATAAAATATGCTTAAAATTGGAGTAGCTAGGTATGCTGGACGGGTCGGGCTGAAGAGAGGCCAATAAGCCTTGAAACAGTACTGTCCTCCATTTCCAGCACAAATATCAAAAAATAGCTCAGTGAATTTGTGTTTTGTTTAGATATGTGCGTTCTTTGTTTTATTTTATTGTAAAAATGTACTAACGCAATTTAAATCTCTTGCCTAATTACTAATCTTGTTATAAATTAATCCCTTGATGCTAAGCTAAACGCTAGCGGGGATTAATTATTCCCCCCTTTTTATTCTTGATTTTATTTTGATGTTTTTGTAATTCAGGGGTCATTGATTTGTATGTTTGTCCGTTTTTGTATATCGTCCCATTTCACTGAGCTAGGTATGCTGGACGGGTCGGGCTGAAAAGAGGCCAATAAGCCTTGAAACAGTACTGTCCCCGATTTCCAACACAAATATCAAAAAATAGCTCGGTGAATTTGTGTTTTGTTTAGTTATGTGCGTTCTTTGTTTTATTTTATTGTAATTCTATTTCCTTTGGATAAATTCGAATTATTAAGAGTTATAAAAAGAATTAACAATATACAATATTTTACTAGAAAACAGAAATCAGTTTGATGCAAGATCCTCGACAAAATTTCAGCCAGGTGCCCCATGCAAGCTTCATCCACCACTGATTACATTTTTGATTACTGAAGGATTTTTTTTCTTGGACAATGAAACCTACAAAATGTTGCAGAATCTCATAAAATTTTTGAGATTTTTCCTTTGAAAATACACTAAAAGAAGCAATTTGGATAACTTATATCCGAATACTAAACAAAATATTGTTATATAATTTTATAAACTATGTAGTAATACGTTATAATTATTAAATTCGAATGCTAAACCATTTTACTTACTTGGTTTGCAGGATGGTAAAACTGCGGGTGTCCATTTTCCGTCAAGGGAGCACGTGACGTCATCTGGAGGGGGTACTTCGAAGTCTGTTCCAGGCGGACACGTTAGCTGGCATCGTGTGATGCTGCTTGAGTGATTACATCGGATGTTTACGAATGCTTCAACGCTGTTTATATCACAGTTAGAAATAGCTAAGGAACAAGGAAATCAAAACAATAAGACGATGGCAAAGTGAGAATTTAACTCAACATTTGGAAACTTAGAAATTCCCATAAAAATTCTAGTTTACTGAAAATAGAATAAATTTCAACAAGTTAAAGAATTTGCAAATGCTATTTCAGATTTAAGAGTAGGAATAAATAGTAGAAGAAGTCGAAGAAAAGTGTCTACTAGAGCTGGTGAAATGTCAATTTTTAACTTTATTTAAAGTGGATCTAGAAAGATTTGACATTAACTATCTAACCCTATATTTAATTTTATATAAAAACTTTATTGTAGTTGAAGATGTATTATTTAATTAAGAAAATAATAAATATAGTAAGGAATTAAAATTAAAAGATAATTTAAATATTAAATTACCCTAAAATCACAATTGTGATTGAAGATTAAATGCAATATACACCATTCCTTCATTACAAGGCATCTAATGAAGCCAATGTAATTATTGTCGATTTTCTTAAGTGAATCCATTGTAAAATATTGCAGGTTCTAAGTTAATCTTTAAATCCGTATAGTAAATATAGTAGAATGATACTCAATAACTTAACAAATCAAACAAATTTACGTACGTATTATTCATTTTATTGCATCTTATGTAATGAAACTTATAGTATAAAGAATGAGTATCATTGACTAAACATTTATTCTGAGGCTAGAAGATTTCAAAGCACTGTATGGTTTCAGGAATTTTAATAAATATTATTGACATTCCAAACTAGTATAGCTTTCACACATTAAAAAACAACAATGATTTTGGCCTTGAATGCCAAAACAAGACTGTCTTGTTTTTTTTCTTGGGGAGAGGTCTTGAGGTCTACAGCAATGTGTTCTAGTAGACTGTATAAAGTGAATTTCTCCATATGTTACGTTCGTTATTTACGATACTACATAACAAAACACTAAATTGCTTCATCTACTTTCTAAATCGTTATATTCTTTTAAAATTCCATTTGTATTACAACGATTTTTCTCGAACTTTTAAATTCCACAATAAAGAACCCAACAATATATCGTTCATGCGATATTTCGATATCACAACAGTCTATGCAACAGTCCTAAGGGCAATAATTAAAAATAAATCATGTATAAAAACATAATGCATTATTTTGATATGAAGGTTTCAGCTTAACAATTTCAGATTTCTGTTACCATTGTTAGATGGTTATCATTATAAGATACATCATAGCAATAAATTTTATTTATCGCTATTCAGTATTATTGCTTAACATATAGAAAGGATGCATCAATGATAGTTAGTCATCTAACAATGATTTTCAGAAATTTGAAATGACTTTAATTTGTACATTTCTACGTCTTTTAATATATGGATTCATATTTACTGTAAATTAAATTCAGATATTCTCCAGGATTTTCACCTTATTGTTATCTCACAAAATAACTGGTCGATTTCGTATTACTATTAGGATTAAGGTAATTCCATTTAAATATTTCGTTCTTAAGATTTGTTAAAAATCGAGATATATGTGAATCAGTTCAGTGTTCTTTGTCATCATGCGATAGAATTCCGTAATGTACTTCTTAATTCTAAACAGAATTTTTAGATGGATAGAAACAATACTTAAGTTAAATGAATACTTACGATGCTGGCATCGTTTTCCTCTAAATCCATTGGTACAAGAACACTTTCCATTACCCAGACATCGTCCTCCGTTTTCACAAGCAGGATTACATTCAGCTAGTCAGGGAAAGAATGCAAATAATTTTAAAATTCCAAGATTTATTCATTAGCAATAGAAACAAAACTGAAACTTTACCATTAACTTGCGTATTTCTTAATTATAATTCGTTTAAAAAAAGCAAATATGAAATATACAGTAAAAGGTTCGATTAAAGGAATTTATGTAGGTAAATATATGCATCATTATATTTTTATGACTATGATGTTTTTTAATCCAATACTTTCGTTTATGCTACTTACGTTCACAGTCAGGAAATACGTTACTCGGCGTCCATGTTCCATCGTAGTTACTACATTGGATTTTAACCGAAGGTTTTTTGGAAGCAAACTTCCAACCTTTAGAACACATGCCAGTACAAACCCTAAGAAATAAAACAAACAGAATAACGTATAATATCAATAATAAAAATTCTAAAATGGGCTCCAGGTTTGCTTTTATCAAATCTCACAGTTGATCAATACCTCTCAATTTTTGTCCAAGATTTTGAACATCATAAATCATACAATAATTAATAATATGGTCTTTTGAACATATACATTCATTAGACTGATGGCTAATAATATGGTTAAATTTAAAATTCGTTAAATGCTAAGTTTTAATACAATTTAGGCTTATAACTTTTTTGTAATTTCCTACTTAAAAATAAAGAAAGCATTTTCGGTCACAGCTGATCAACTAACAAATTCAAATAAATAAAGTTTGAATTTAACAGGGAATAAATGTTTTATTCAAGGACAGAGTTAGTAGTAGATAAAGTACTGTATTTTGTTCATTTAATACTTATGAAACTAGATATTTTCGCTATGCTATACAAAAGTATATTACACTGTATACTACACTGCAATATAGAATAGTATACTATACTATCCACAGTTAGACTATATTATACAACACATTATTATTCCATTCTTTTATCACTACATTAAATAGTCCTAATTAGTATAAGAAATATTTAGCTTATTAAAAAAATATTAAGTAAAAATTAACGCATTAGAAGCACAATCACTATAAATAATATCTTGAGAATTAGATAATTGAATTAAGTAAAAATAATTTAAAGAAAATTTTACAAAAAAGCAATATTTACTGTAATAGACTACAGTGGTTCAATGAAAGTTATATTTAATATTCAAGCAGTACTTTATCATTTCTTTTAAATTTTAGTTTTAAATTTTTATTCTATACTTACATCCGCCGTGCATTCGACGAACAGCTCATGTTTCCGAATTTAGGCGGTAGAGGGCGATCACATATCATTTCTAGAAAATAATGTATTATTAGTTAGTATATTTATAGTTAGTGAACTTGAAATAAAATATTGTAAAAAAAAAAAACTGTTCAATGCTATTATTATTTTATAACTTGAAATCATATAAAGAAATGTTAAATTCGAATTCCTGATTTGTGATACAATGTCATTCTGCTGTAAGAATATCAACACTAATTCAAGCATTTGGCAATAATTAATAATGTTAATAGTTTTTGAGGGTTACTATCCTTTGCCACGCTTGGCTGCGGTTCGATTCCCGGCCTCGGCGGAGGGTGGGAATTTTTCCACCCTCCATTCTCCTCCAAACGGGTCCTAGGGCCTACCCAGCCCTCTGTAGAATGGGTACCGGGTTTCTTTCCGGGGAGTTAAAGACGGGCGGGCATCGGGCTGACCACCCGACCTCATACTAGTCCCGTTGGTCAAGAAACGTCGGGAGCCTTACCTCTCGGCGCACCCGTGGGCCTCTATGGCTTGTTTGGGAACAGCTTTAACTTTTTACTATCCTTTACCAAAAAGTTATCTTAGTAATTAAAATATTAGATTGATTTAAATTAACTAAAGAATTTTCTCTTGTTGATATTTGCTGTGTATCTTTCTATCTTTCAATCGAAGACGGGTTTTCCATTTATACAGGGTAGAAAGGGATGTCATACTATGGGTCATTCTCAAGTGGGCGATTTAGAGTTATTTGAAAGTATATATTTTGAATGTGGTAATCTTATCTTGTCCTCCCGCCATAATGGCTATTTTAGTCGTATCATTAAAGTAAGTAACCTGCCTATGCCAGCGGTTGGCCAGTGGTTGATGACAAGGCTATTTATATTTCTCGGTCTATTTAAATTGCCAGCCAAGTTAGTTGCAATCTATGTTGAATGGTGAGCTTGCAATCCAATCGCAATTACATCCGTTTAATCGAAATTGATATTCACGAATAAAAAACTTCTGTTATAATGTTTTCTGAGATGCTTACAGAAGAAGCTAATTATAAACGAAAATCACAACACAATTCCTGCCTGAAAATCTGAAGCGGCGGGCTGATTTGAATTCTACACAAAATATCATTGGAGGTCGACATTTAACGAGAAACGTCGAAACTGAAAACGAAGAAATAGAAAAACATGAAAAATGAAAACTACACATTTCCAGTTGTAATTAATGTATTCCATTGCATAATGTATTCTGATGCATTGAATAAATGATTTTTAGCGACCCATTTGAAAGTTATTGTGTTAGCGACTAAAATCGGTTGCTATTGCGTTTGTCCTGTCCGTCCGTCTCTGACTGTTCCTACCCCCGAATATCTCCTGAACGGAAGGTCGGATCGACATATGAATTTCACCATCGTGTTCAGAGCCTAAACACTGTAGGAATGGGGATTTTTAGGGGCCAACGACAACCACATTCAAGATATTTGGCATTGTTGTCATCCTCTTAACAACTCCCGAACGGAAGGTCGGATCAACAAACGGATTTCATCAACATGTTCAGAGGCCCAAACAACAACATAGGAATAGGGTATTTTTAGGGGCCAAAGCCCCCCCCCCCCCCCCAATGTTCGAGATATTTGGCATTGTTTTCATTTTGATTCCCGCTATTAGCTTAAATGTCAGAAATGCAACCATCTCATTTCAGTTGCCAGCTATAGCGCGATCGGGAAGTTTTCGGACTCATAGGCTGAATGTTGCCGGTTTGAATCCTTGTATCTTCTCTTAAACTTTTTTTTTTCTCAACATCCGCGTGAATCTTTTTTTCTTATTTTTTCTTATTTAATCTTTATTTTTCTTATTTCCTAAAGTTCTTTTTATTTTATTCCTACCTCTTTTTTATTTTTTCTTTCGTTAATGTACTACCCTTTTTTTTATTATTATGGTCATCCTTAAATGTATACTTTAGCACAAAATTATATTCACTTGTATATAAAGGAAAGTTTATTTTTCTAAGCAAAACATAAGATGGGGGTATTAATTTATAATTATACGAAGTCTTCCTCGGCAATTGACAAGTATAAGTTTTCTATGCTGATGGAAATCACAATGGCCACGTGTTAGATCGAGTTTTAAAGCTTTTATTCATTGGCAATCTACTCTTGCCAATTATTATTGCCATTATTATTGCTTACTTATATGACAAATCTGAAACAGCCTGAATTTACCTCTGCCTTAACAGCTAAAGGCTCTTCAATGGTAATGGTGGAAGTTTTGAAATAAATTCTCACTTGACTAATGAATATTAGAAATAATACGTAAGTTCTCTTATCAATTATTTTGCAAGTGGTCATTCAAATTGCGCTGTCTCGGAAACCTTTCAGAATACAACGCATGTTCATATAAACGTTTTTTAAAATGACCAATACTATGACCCCCCCCCCGGATATTAACCTTTCCTCCGGAGACACTTATAGAATATCTCTTATATTAAACATTATTATATTACATTAAACCATTATTACATAATGGTTCAATATTATGTAATTTCTTTTAATCAGTTGTAATTATTCTTATTCTGATTTCAATACTTTTCTATACAACTTTAAATTCATCAAGTACCATGTTTGTTTTATATTCTGGAGAAACTATCAATATGTTAGGACAGAAGTTGAATAAAACTCTTCACAAAATTTACTCGAAGCATTGCTTATTTCCTCTCCAGTGATGAAATTCAAAATGAGTGTAAAGGAATATTTAAAATTCCTTTCTGCTGTTTAAGCGAATAAAGGCTTGTCAGGAAAGGGTTGACGACTTTAATCCAAATGAATTTTCCTCCTACAGATATCCTGTGGTTGTGAGATCTGAGAAACTGGTTGTTTATCCCCTGGTAAAAAGGCAGTTAATTGTAATGCTGGTTATTACATCTCACAATTTACCATAGAAAATTAAGTAGATCTAGTTCAATTACCTAAAATGTGATGATTTGTTATTTAAGATATCCGTTAATTTTAGAAAACCTAAGACTATAATGCAGGTGCTCCAAACTTTCTCAAAGTGAAAGTGAGAAAGACTAAAGGCTACATTCAATCAACTTTGTCGAGTTTTACAAAAATCTGAGTGCCAAGTGCACCAAACCTCCGTTGACTTTGATGGCTGCTAAAGCAACGATCAAGTGACATTTTCTGTGCACCAACGTTCGTGAGTGGTTTAACAGCCGCTAAATCGCTGATCAGCAGCCAAATTTTAGCAGTTCGGAAACTGGCGAGTTAAATGCGTCGTTGTATAGAAAATTCCCAGCAGCCTCCGCCCCGTTCACATTTACCAAGATGGCCGACATTAAATCCAGTTTTTTACGAAATCTCACCTGTGGAATTAGGGCTAATCTGTTTGTTTTTGTGAAGAAAGTGCGTCATTACTACATGATGGGAATAAAAGCGTTGGAAAATCCAGAATTCTTTTGTAATTTTTAAGAAATTTATATTTAAGTGGAACTCTTTGGTGGCGGCGGATGTACATTTTCGAAGCTTGAAGTGTTAGCGTCTTTGGGAGTCGGTGAAGGTGGAATCAGTAGCGATGTTACGATGAGGCCGATAATTCCATCTCGCGGCCAATTTAAATTTATATGCGAAACTGAGAAAATTGTGCCGCTAAAGGCGATATCGTAGGTGAAAATAGATAAAATTCATTGCGCATGTGAAAAGTGATCCGGAAATGATGTCAAATGTTGTTAACTAATCGCAGCCACTTTTATAAACACGTTAGATTTTTGGTGAACATCAGTAAATGACTGACAAAACGTCGTTGGTGCACAGCAACTCCTGTTTGACGGCCAGTTGTTAACTTACGGCTCCACAACTAATGACTGCTTCGTTTGTTGGTTGCTGCACTCAGCCATGAGAGTGTGAAGGAGTGGCTGGGATCTCCAAATGATTCAAAATAAAGCTTTATCTCAAATTTTCTTTTACAACGGCAAAGTTTTTTTTTGAAAAAATACTTTCTTTAACTCCAAAGCAGTAGATTCCTAAACTTAATTTTTAACTGAAAGAACAAATAATCCACGCTCTTTGAAGGTCATTCTCCGGAAATGTTTGTCTGTTATTTTGCCTTCCTTGTTCGTCCGAAGTTAAAGGCCTAACTTAATAATTTTCTTCACCTCTATAATGACTTTTGACTATAAATTACTGAAAATAATGTAATCAATGCAAAATATACAGTTAAACATTAGATATCCCTATGACCTCCTTTTCGTCATGTAATTGGGCATATAGATAATAAAAACTCAAGTAGAAAGTAAATGTGGATTTATGAAAACCCTATTCCCATCATTGTGTTTTCATTGGGGAATTTACTATGTCCGTAATATCAGCATTATTCGTCATAAATTTAAAATTGAAAGGCATTTAAGTTTTACCAGATTTACTGGAATTTTAATTGTAATTTCAGTTCTCCAAATTAATTGCGAATTGCAGAACTTAAAGTAAGTTAATTTGAAGGCCGCGCGGTTGGCGTTGTCACTAAGACATCAGTACCGGGGTTCGGTTCTCATGTGGGTTTCGTGATGGTGGACGATCTGCGGTGGACAGATTTTCACGGGGTTCTCCCGTTTCCCCTGCACTTCTCCCACCATTCTTTTTCAATCTTTCTCTCCGTCTGTCCTTATTTCCGTGGGACAGCACAATAGACCAACGGTCGCGGTGCTCGGCTTCCCTACCACCCACATTCACCACATAACATAAGTTAATTTGAATAACATTGAACGTTATGAGAATTTCACAAAGGCACAGATTTATTTAAGAAATGTTATCATCACTGATTAATACTGTTCTCAAGTGTTCACTATATATCTATAAAATTTCACACGATGAAAGTGTTACTCATTTGAGTCTTCGTGGCTAATATGGCGCAGAAGGTACAGGGTTCCATGTTTCACTGACCTTCGGGACTAGTTGAGATCGGGTTGTCAGGTCAGTATTCGCCATCATTTAATCCACGCCTTGGAATGAACTTGTCTCTTTCAGCCCCCCACCCAATGTCTGTACACTGAACTACAGGCCCACATGTGATGATATATATATATATATATTCTTATATATAACTTCACGACTTTTGGTATTCTTATTTAGCTGGAATTTTTTGATGGTTTACTTCATTTTTCGGGTTATTCATTTTAGATTTTCTTTGGTTTTTCGTATTGTTACCTTTTTCCTTAACATAATAATAAAAGTGCAATAATTGTACAGTTAAATTTTTTTTTTCTTTATTTTAATTTTTATTTATTTAATTTCTCCGAACTTCTGTATTGAAAAAAACTAAAAAAAAACAAAAAAAAATACTTATATGCTACTAATATGTAAATATCAAAATTTCGTTTAGTTAATAATTCAAAATATAATGCACTGATCAAGATCAAATTTCCTCTTCAGAATATTAATTTTTTTTTCTTCATTTGATTACATTTGGGGGCTAAAGGTTGACTTAAAAGTTAGGGCTTGTCGATACTATGATATTAGATCTGCAAGGAGCCTGAGGGGGAGAAAACATTTTTTGTTATTATACAACAAAATGAGATATGAAAAATTACGACGTAACTGGCCTGCTTGATTATTTGTAACTGTTCGAAAAAAGAAGAGGGATGTTTATTTATCCGTATATGCATTGAATTTCATTAACTGTACAGGATATAGCCAAACAGTTGGGCCATTCAAAAGCGCCCATTACCCTAATCTAATACTCAGGGACTCTTCGAGTAACAAAATACTAAGATATCCATCAAAATATTAAGAATTCATGATTCGGGGGATTCATCTATCCTGGCAACAGGGGATGATTCTCAAATCAAGTAGAGGATGCCCGGAACTTCAGATATGAGGATATATATATATTGAAAAATGACCAACTAAAATAATAGATCACAGCAGTATATTCAAGGAATAATGTCCTGATTAACATAAACTTCAGTATTTGGGAGTTTAGTGATTACATCACATTAGATTTTGTTTTTCCATCAATATTTTCATTCTTTATTTAAAAGACCCTCACAACTCTTATCTCTCATAGAACAACCAATAACATACATTAAAAAAATTCATTAATTTAAGAATATAGCTAAATTAAGTGATATGATTAGATTTTAGAATATTTTACTTTATATTAAGCTACAGTATACTTATTTATATTATTTAGGGCCAAACCTTTTTAACTGCATAACTGATATATTTTTAATTCTGAGTGCATTTGAAATAATATAAGTGCAAACAAGTCTTGAATAATTGCTATTTATTTAATTGTTATATCATTATTGCAGGTCAATGATTATTTCCATTTTATATAGTATTATTGCTATTATAGAAGCGCTCTTTTTAGAGAAAACTAAAGCTCCAATGAGTCATCGTTATATATTTGGCTAATCCAAAAAAAAAAAAAAAAGTTAAAGGATGCCACGACAGGCCTATGCAGGCCCAAGGGCTCGCGGGAGGTAAGGTCCCGGCGTTACTTGACCAACGGGACTAGGTTGAGGTCGGGAGGTCAGCCCGACGCCCGCCCGCCTTTAACTCCCGGGAAAGAAACCCGGTACCCATTCTACAGAGGGCTGGGTAGGCCCTAGGACCCGTTTGGAGGAGAATGGAGCGTGGAAAAATTCCCGCTCTCCGCCGAGACCGGGAATCGAACCCGCGACCTCCAACCCGCAGCCAAGCGCCTTACCCACTCGGCTACCGGGCCCATTTGGCTAATCAGGACCTCAAAACTAAGAATAAACTTTCAGAAAAGCTTATAATTAAAATATTTTTCTAGGAGCGATTATAATATGTTCTTCCAGCTGAAAATAATTTTTAAGTGAGCATAAAATTTTCTTTAATTTACATCAACTTTTTTTTTCCTTTTGAAATTGAAACTCAATAAATAATTCTCGTTATAATATTAAGTGTTAATTATTTTTCTTTACTGTAAACTTCGTGATTTCCTGTTCCCGTTTACCTGCCGTTCATTTCTTATCACAGCATCCGCAAAGGTTCTCGCAAACTTCCTGGCTGACATTTACTTATTGTTCTTTTCGCCAAAGATAATTCCCGCCGTTTCCAAAGGGGTCCGTGATCTCAGACACCAAATATCAAAGGTGAATTCGTTGATGGGTTGTAATTTACAGAATTTGATTTAGAGGACAATCAGTCACATAAAGAACCAATTTTCATAAAGAACTTATTAATTCATTATTATTCATTTTAGTTAAATTTTAATTTCTTCTGGTACGATTTGACCATGTTATAATATTTTTTTATAATAGGATATCTTATAAATGCTCATAAACTTATTATTACAATTTCTTTAATCTAATATTGCGTTATGCAATATTGCATTTAATTATTTCAATATTTTTATTAGCCAAATTCTTATTTCGGAACTTTAATGTAATTTTCCAAGCAGAATACCCATTATAAAAAAGAAAGAATTATATAGTTGAAATATACGATAACTAGCATTTTTATGTAGTGTGCTAAAATTGTGCTATAAATCAAGTTTTATTCTTTTTATAGATTATTGCATTATTATATAAAATTCAACTTTTAATGTAACTTATAATTCTGTTTTTAATATTGCAATATTTATTAACTCCCAACAGGAATTTCTATTAAAGATTAATTTTGATGGCGTTGATAATAATAAGCAAATTTTCATAAGAGTTTTATCACTTTTACTTCATTACATGGAAAGACAGAATTATTCTAAATATTAAATTATTTTCTAGGAACTTTGTGGAAACAAATGAAAGTTAATAAGACTTACAAGAAATACTAAAGAACAAAATAATAGCAAAAAAGAATGAATGAATGAAAGTAGATAATGAATTCGAAAGATTTTCAAAATGATCGTTATCAAAATTAAGAGAAAAAATATCTAATTATCTTTAAGAAAAAGTAATATTTGATATGAGAAATCTTAAGAAGATAATAAGAATTAAGTGTTTAACAAGTGATTGTTTCACAATCCGAAGAGGAAGTAGAGTTCTTCTTTTAATTAGTTAACGATACGGAATTGGACAGTAACAGGAGAAAGACTCCTGATGCCTATTAAATAGTTTGAGAAGAAAATAACCCTATGATATCCTCAGAAGAACATAGTCCCATTCAGATTAACTTCTTTTTTTTTTAATAATCCATTTAGATCTCAACCATTTAAATGAATAAATTAGAAATGTAATGAGTAAATGCGATGTCATTCAAGTTGTGATCAAGGCGCCGGCTGATTTGTCTCTACTCGGGGTTCGAATCCCGGACCGGCATGGATGTTTCCTTTATTTCTTGTGACTCTCTGCTTCTTATGTTTCTCTCCTTCCGCCGTTTACGGCAAGCTGTCTTCGCGTTCTAGGGTTTGTACAATAGGTCTGAAAAATGTCGAGATACCAGTAGGGTACCTACGGCCCTATACAGAAACAGAATACATATATTTTGTTAATGTGCTGAAAAAAAATTTATTGTGGTCTATTGGAGTTTTTTTATTTATTTTGAAGTTATTGTTGCTTTCTTCAGTTACGAAACGGTGATTGAATCCACTTACCTACGAATTCTGAATGAGTTGGATTTTAATATTCGAGTCCAAAATTAAAAAATAAAAAAACCACCATCCACCCAAATAGAAATTTTATCACCCCTTTCCTAATTTTTTTTTCCCCCTAATACCTTGGGGGAGGTTACCACCCTAACCCCTCGGCATGTGAATGGATTTGCTTAGAAGAAGGACGATGGGAAAATGTTTATCGAAATTTCATATGCATTTCGTATAATTTATTTGTTGCTCTATTCACATCCACGTACATTTATTACAAAGTAAAGGCATTCTAGAATAATTATCCCTCCTTTTCTACCCCTTGTGAGTGGCCATTTCTTTTCTAATCTCTACCGCTTCCTTTGAGATTACTTTTTCCTGTTTATTCAAAGCAGATGTTGCTACCATGGAACCCGGAATTGATTAAAGGAAAGGTGCACGAACTTGGTCTCAACACAGCCCAAAGTTTAAAACTAAATGGAGGTCTTGAATCTTGTGCAAGAAATAGTTCAAAATATGAAAGTTCGAAACGTGAAGTTTTGAAAAAAAATTAATTTTACTACCTGAGTCGAATTTATAATTAAATTAATGCTTAAGTCAAAATAAATTTCATGGTAGCAGAGAACGTAACGTCATAATTGAACGATATAGCCTCAGCTTATCATGTCATGAGCTTATCATGTTATGAAGTGCATTTTACTTCTTTCAATAATGATACTTGAGATAAAATTAATTTAAATGATACTGCCTAAAAATGGACATAAGCAAAAATTTTATTTTAATTTCAGAAAATTTGAACTAATTTACTTCACTTAGAGTTAATGGTAGAAAATTTATGCAATTTTTAGAAGCTTTATATGATTGCTTAAGGAATTCTTAAAAATAATTAATATATTTTACTTACATACTAAATCCGAATTAACTAGTACTTACGCAATACACTACCTAATGGTGAAGCTGAAAAGAAAAAAAAAAGATAATTAGAAATAGTTTTAACATAATTTATTGATTATAATTTAATTATATCTATTTATCTACTTACAAACAAACTCAGAAAGAGTTATAGCTTTGTTGAAAGTACAAGACCTTTAACTCCCACTGCTTAAAATTCTTTTAGAGAAATTATTTTCAATTTAATTCCATATTTATAGTTAAGGTCAGAAAAACAAAATATGAAAAAGGCTTTGCAATTCTAATCCATTAATCATTCCAGGTATGTAGAGGTATTTATTATTGAAAACTGAACTATTGTAAACTAAAAGTGAATTAATGTAAAAATAATTATATTACTGTAATTCATTATATCTAGTGTTCCTGTATTATTATTGTAAATTCAAGTATTAACTTTTTATTTTTTAATTATCAGTTTATACTTAAACAATTCATTATATCCTATGTAACAATTGTTTTTGTTTGCTTCTTATTTATATTTTGAATAACGTCAGTCCCGTGTACATCTAGGCATGATTAAGCGTTAAGACGATTTCCTTAAATGGCAAACTTTGGTGTTAACAAATATAATATCAGCTCAATAAACGAAGCAACTATATGTGACTGTCAATCTGCCTACACATCAATATATAGTTGCAGTTACACAATATATAGTTTCATTTCTTTAAATAATTTGCAATTTACAAATTAATTTATCTTATATAGTCATTAATATAGTCTTAGGTACTTATATCTTATATAGTCTTTATTTAAATTTCTTTTCTAATCTTTTTGGAATATACATGTTAAGTTAATTTATTTGTTTTAATTCTTCAATAATTTCCTTTGAATTTTTATAATAAATATATTATATGATACAATAATCGTCATTAATATTACAAATTTATAATCTTCCTTATGTAAATTGTAACTATAACCTCGAGCCAGTATACAGATTGGTGTCACTTATTCCTGAACTAAATAAATACTTTCTTTCAAAGAATTGTTTTGAGTGCAAAACATCTTAATCACTGAGAAAAACAAGGAAGGTAGCACCCACACTTCTGACGCTAGTTTATTATTCATTTCCTATTTAAGATAATAACAAATTAAGCAATAATTTGCACTAAGAGCGTGTAAACAGAATTTAGATTGTTTCTTTTATAAACAGTTGATAAAAATATATAATATCCAATCTTAAATATTATTAAGTTTCCAAAATACAAATCCAGTTTGTTGTAGATCTAAAAGGCATGGCAAATTTTTCGAAGATACTGATATAAACCGCCGTTATTAGATAGAAAAGAGAATGCTGTCATTGACAAGAAGAGATGTTCGTAATTATAAGACTTATGTTATGTGGTGAGCGTGGGTGGCAGGGAAGCCGAGCAACCCGACCGTTGGTCTATTGTACTATCCCACGGAAATAAGGACAAACGGAGAGAAAGATTGCGAAAAAATGATGGGAAAAATGCAGGCGAGACGGGAGAACCCCGAGAACACCTGCCCAGCGCGGACCGTCCACCATCACGAAACCCATTTGAGAACCGACCCTCAGTACTCAGAGGTGAAAGGCCAATGTCTTAGCGACAACGCCAACCGCGAGGACCTATTGTGAGACTTACTTCAAACAAAAAAATCATAGATTCTTAATATAATAAATACAAAATTTATAAATCAAAACTCCATGTCGTGTAATTAGAGCGTTGCTTTCTTTAAATGGGTTACTCTGATTATCGAAAAATTTCTGCTTTTACTTCTAATTCAGGCTTTGATACACGACCCTTTACGATTTGCATTTAAATGTGGATTAATGTCATGCACGAGACTTGAATTTGCAACATGGATAACTGTTCACACCGTACTATTCTCCATGCAAGCTTTCCCGGTGATACAAGACTTCAAAAAAGAATAGAGAGGTTTATATTCTGGAAAAACAACTCTAACTCCTCCATAAGACCAGCCATCGCATATTCGTCCAAGCATCGAGTTTAGCCAGTTTTATTCATAGAATTTCTGACCACTTCTGATTTAAATGAAGTTCTCGTGCAATGCCTAAAACACATTAACAGATTAATGACAATGTGGACAATGGAGAATTTATCACAATTAGATATATTTTGTGTCTGTATCTGATGATTTATTACAAACAGACTTGAATTAAAAAAGGTCGTATAAATGAACCCCTGGAATTACATTTAACCCAAGATTGCTAAGTCACGTGATGTACTATTGTTGCTCCTTTAAGTACTGCTAATACCAACTAGAATTATTTCAACATTGAACATTTTTAATGCAAAATTTGCTATATTCACAATTTTAACATTTCTGGAGGATTTTTTGATAGATAAACCTTATTACCAATAGAAACTTCTTATTTGCAATGAAGATACCTTCATATAAGAAGTGGTATTTTCTGCTATTTACAGTAAAAGTGGAAATTATCTTTATTTTATTTTCTTTCAGAAAAAAAGCTCTGACCAAAAAGTGTATCTAGATTCGCAAGAGATTGGTAAATGATTTAAATCTCAAACACGACGCTGCATAAAGGACATGCAAAATATATATTATTCCTATAGGTAATCCCATGTGATATGGGTTAAATGGGTCACTGCAAAGCCAATAGATAAATTCAAGTTGGCAGTTTGCAGCCAGATAAAAACAATAGAAATTATGAAGGAACAGAAGTAAATTTTCTGCAACATGCATTAAACAAAAATATAAAACAGAAATTCAAAAGAAATTAAAAATCTATTTTCCTTAAAATGTTATTTAAAATAATTTCTTATTGATTTTTTTTGTTTAGATTTTTCTTTTTTTAAAGTCGTGAAAACGAGTTGCAGTTCTATTCAAATTGTAATATCTGTTGCTTCAAACAGTACAAAACAGTCCGAAAAAGATTAAATAAATCCGTATTATTTCCTAAAATTATATAGCTGTGATTCATTTTAATCTTATCAAACCGTGGATTTAGCTAGATTTAATATTCATTGTTTATACCTGAATTATTAATAGAATTAGAACAGAAATCCTTTGTTAAAATTTCAAGCTTTTCTTTGAAAACGTTTTTCGCCTTCTCGTGATATTTTCTTGATAAAGACATATTTGGAAAGATTTAAAATATTGAACGTTAGATCGTTCCTACTCCTAGAATATGCATACTAAGTTTGAAGAAGATCCATCCAGTGGTTGAAAAGTTAAGGGCGAAAGGCAACAAACATACATGCAGACAGGTTGATTTAATATGCCCCGCTTTCCTATTTGAAATAATGCTAAAAACATTAGCTGATTAAATTGGTTTGACTCCAAAGTTTATTAAAAATGAAAATCAATGTCTGACATCATAATACAGAATTTTTAAATTTTATTTCTTACAATAACTGTAGGTGTTAATACTTAAAATATATATGTCAATAGGAAATACAAGAGGATATTATTGTATAAGTTGCAATCCAAGTGTAGGTGTTCTAATATCCGGTGTTTCTTCGTAACTACCTCCATCGCCTCTTGACATTTCCATCATTTCCAGTGAAAAATTATTTATTTAGTTCAAACAATTACGAATGTCATTGGATTTTATTTACTGATTTAATAAACTTTTGTTATTTTCATTACGGTATAGATTTACTTCATTTTCATCTTAATTCTTACATTCAAATGTATGTAGGCATTCACAAAAACTGTCTACGAAATAGCTCATCACAGGGTTTCAACAAGAACCCTGAAAAATTAAAAATATCACCAAGGATGTTCTATAAAATTTTATCTTTCATTTCAGAAGTAAATTATTTCCTGAAACTTTTGCTCTTTAAGTACAGTTGCACTTTCCAAACCGAAACTGAAACCAATCAAAATCAGTCTGCTTGAGTGCTTTATTGCCGCTCCCCTCAAAATTCGAACACTGGACTTCTTGAAATTGGATATGCGTATTCAAGAATTAGGAATAATCTAACTTTTATAGTTTATATTTTCATAATGGGTTTTATCGAATAAAACTTCCCAAATAAAAGCACTGGAATCTAAATAAAGGAATTCTATCCTAATTCTATTAATATTGCAGTCGTAAACAGTGAATTTATCTCAAATAGGGCTTTTTTAATATTATGCAATTACTAAAATTGGTTTCGTTATCCCAATATTGAAAGAAATTGATTTTTATCCTCTTATTTCATAATTATTGGAATGATTTTTAATAAAAACTTTAAATTTTTATTATAAAAATATAAAATTTTATTTCTGTCGGATTTTGTAAAAATAATTTGCAGATAATTGCAATTAGTAGAAAAAATAATAATAATAATAATGAAATTATTTTTTAAAAATAAACAGTAATAAGACCTTAAACATCTCTTCTAATTTAAATGTGATGATATTTTAACTGAAATCTATTTATTAATTTCTTAATAGTATTAAGAGATTCAGAATAGTACTATGGGAAGTACTTATTATGTTGAAGTACTTTCAATAATAACGTTGTGAACTTTTTTATAAACAAAAGAAGAAACGATTTTAAATAATATATTCATGATTATCAGCTTTCTGAAAATTTAACTTTACATATTTATTGAATTATAATCCATAAATCATTTATTCATCCATAATTTGTTTTTATTCTTACGAATAAATTTAATTCATGGATTTAAAGTTTCTACATTAAAAATCTAAGATATTTCTTCTTTATTAAAACACTCCCAAATATTTGAAATCAATTCATTTAAAGCAAAATCAAGAAGTCTCATCCACCCATCCTCACCCATTCCCACCCAACCCCATCTAAAATAGTTAGTTTTTCATTAATACTGAAACTTCAGAGTCGTTCGTTTATAACACTTTTCTAAAGATCTTGCCTCATTACAGAAATAAAACAATTTTATGAAAATTAACCAAATTTTTTCAAACAGTTTTTCAGATTGTTGAGATTTTCTGTAAAAATAAAATATC
Source organism: Thereuonema tuberculata (assembly GCA_023159025.1). Taxonomy (NCBI): domain Eukaryota; kingdom Metazoa; phylum Arthropoda; class Chilopoda; order Scutigeromorpha; family Scutigeridae; genus Thereuonema; species Thereuonema tuberculata. The sequence continues at coordinate 34,337,907 of JAFIDM010002131.1, forward strand.
ATTTCTTAATGTCCTTATGAATGTTCTATATTTAAATTTGCAATTCATTCGAAATTGTTTTTTAAGTCACTAATCTCAAGTTCTTAATTGTTTATTTAATATCTGAAATGAGGAAGTTATACTTACAAAGACCCGCGCTCACTTTGCTCATTTTGGACGGAGGCATAGATTTTTTGACTGCCGACCTAAAGTAGAAAAGAAAACAAAATTATTATTTTCAGCTCATTTTATTTTCCCAAATCGATAAAACCACAAGTAATTCTTATAATATATTTTAACAATAAAAGTCAACAAAAAAAATTCTGAAAGAAAATATCGAGTATTTAAATTTAAAATAATTTATGAGCCGTATAAAAAAAGCCTTTCAGGCTTATTCGTAGAACTAAAAGCCTACTTTCATGTGATAATTCTAAACAACGTTTTGCCTTATTTTATTTTTTTTTAATGTCTAGAAAACTTTAAAATGAAAAAGAATGTGGTAGTTTGACATTCTAATATCTGCTGACTGCACTGTAGCCTAAATTTTGTATATTAGAAAAAACAAGATAAATTAATGCTGTTAGACAGTATCGAAAGCAAAGCGGCCCTATAATATGCACAATTTCATAAGCGAAATGTGTTCAGAAGGATCGATATTGGGGAACGTCTATCGCAGTTTTCCTCTTTATCGGAAGCGACCACTTTTGACCCCCTAACTTCCATTCAGGAGTGGTCCTAGAGGTCTAATTTTTTGGACGGTCACCTACTTTTTGATGCTGAACACAATCGTGAAGGTTTCATTCTAATATCTCTAACCGTTTGGCCACTACAGAGTGTGACATCCAGCGAGCATAAAAGCAAGAGCAATCCCCTATTTTATCACAGGAAAGCTGTAACCAGGGGCCGCTAAAAATTAACTAAATTTACTTTATTTTTTACTTTGTTTTCAAAAAAAAGCTTTAAAAACGAAAAGCCTATGTACATATATATTAAAGTCGTTATAACCACAAAAACGAAAAGAATTCGTTAGTTTTCAAATTTTAATATCTACAGAATACAAACAGTAAAAAAAAAAAATATTAGTACTGAATATTTGCTAAAAATCTCATAAAATTTTCTTAAACAAATGTAAAACGCATTATTTGCTTAAATTTTTAAAAAGGATTGCTTTTAATGCTATCAAACCGCACAGAACACATTAATGTTCATTGTTTTAGACAATGAGATATTAATAGAAATAGGATAGAAATCCATTGTTGAGATTCTAATGCTTTTCTAGGGAAATTTCTATAGTGTTTCTCGCACTAATTACTAGAGAAAGACACACTTAGAAAATATTTTAAATTTAACATTTAGATCGACTCTAGTTCTTAAACATGCATAACAACTTTCAAGACTTTCCTATTGGAAAGTAATCTAAAAGGAAAATACGTAATAGCAGTGAAATCCTATCAAAACTTCGATATTTATAATTGTAAATACATTTTTGTTAATAAAAATTTGAGCCAAATAAAAATTTCCTCTCTAAACAAAATACAGTTCTCTCTAGATAAAATACAAAAACAAATGAAATTAATTTAACGTATTTCAAAGATAATAGTTTATTTAAGAAAGTTAAAAAAGAAGAAAAGATGTTAAATAAAATGGGTGTAATTTATGCATTGCAATGTAGAGATTACTTAGGCGTGTACATAGGAAGTACAGGCAGATCACTGTACGAACGCCTTCAAGAACACACTCGAGCATTCCGAAGCGAATACAAAAAAATCTCAGAATGGGCTGACCACTGTTTACATTATGGACACAATCCGAACCCAATTACGAACATAATTTATAATGTACTAGATGAAGGAAAAAGATTCATAATTGAATCTTGCCTTATAAACTGCTGTGAATGTTTTAATAGGGATAAGTCCCTAAAAGTTAGTGGTGTTTCATTAGGTTTATTTAGAGAAACATTCATGAAAAACAAAAAGATAAATAAAATTTTAAAGTTTAAATAATGAATCCTCACTCCCCCGATTTTTGTATTATTTAAAACTTTTGTATTTTATTTGTATTATTAAAATTTCTGTATTATTTAAATTCCTATATTATGTAACAAAGGTTTGACATGTTTTTTTTATTAGTATTATTGTATAACGAAAGTCTGTTATACTTTAATATGTTATTATTACTTTTAAATTTAGAGAATGTTTATTCTCTTTTATGATTTCATGATGTACAAACCTCTGAAAAAAGTCTTAATGTTAAATTAAAGACGAAATATCAGTTGAAATATCTAAGATGATTTATTTTTTTCTCTAATCTATGGTTATATCTAATAATACAGGAGTAACTTGAATATTTCTTTATCTCTTATGTATATGTTTCTCTTCCTTCAAAATATTAGCGTCTGTTCAATACATCTAAAAATCTACAGTGCAAGTAGGATGTATCCACAGCCCTTTCAAAAATCTACGAAACATTTACGTAGATTACACAGATTTTATGGAGTATTTTATTATGTAGATTTTATTTTATGGAGTATTTCAAAATAGATCCTTGAAACAAACAATTATTACAAGCAGGCTAAGCCAGGGATCAGCCACATTTTTATTACGAAAAACTGTTTTTTGAAAATGTGAACGAAATTACGAAGCTCAGGTCATTGTCAAAATAATTAAGTAAAAAGTAATAAATTGTGACTCAGACCTTCTAACCAAAAAAGAAGTCAAAATTTAAGAGGAGTCGTAGATCATCTCTCAAAGAGCTGCGAATTGTCGACTCTTGAACTAAACAATGAGAAACTTGTTAATATAGAATTTGATGTTAATCAGATAATTAAGCTTAAAGTTATGTTATTGAACTAAGGTTTATGTATCCTTTGGGTCGGGGGAGGTAAGTCTCCAGCGTTCCTTGAACAACAGGGCTAAATTGAGGTCGGTTGGTCAGCCCGACGTCCACCTTCTTTTAACCACCAGAAAAGAAACCTGATACACATTCTTTACAAACTTAGGGACTTTCTGGACCTAAAGGTCTCTCTGAAGGAGACTTCAGCATGGAAATTCCCTGATCTCCTACCGGTACAGAATCTAACTGCTCCAAGATCCAATTAAGCGCCTTATCATTTGGCTACTGACTTACGTTTAGGAATAATATTTGTAACCCAATTATAAGACGGCAGTAATAATCATATGTCAATCATTCAAGCATTCTCTTAAGAAACAATTAATTGAATACTCAATAGTTATTATGGACCAGCACAACTTATTAGGCTTTCACCAGCCATAGTTCTCTTTTTTGCAGAAATTCAATGACGGAATAGGAAGAAAAGATAGAAAATGAAACGATATTTCTAAACATGGCAACAAATTTCAATTTTCTAATCGGTGCCGAGAAAGAGACCAAGATACCTCGACTTGGGCACAAGTTAGTAGAGCTAAGAGTAGAAGGCAAAGATGGAAAGTAACGCCATTACAATTAAGAGTTTTCGAATAACGTTCGGTAACGCCATTACTTTTGTAACAGAATAACTGTAATTGAAATGCTTTTGTCACTAAGGGAGCGTGAAAACACGTTTTTTTTTTAAATATTTAGCAACAGACTACGACTATTTGACGTTTTCTTGGCTTTGCACGTTACACCCATGGAGACATTCCCTTATTTCGGATTCTGAAGAAATTATTTGACTGTAAGGGATTGTACAGTTACTGTTTAGCAGCTCTACTTCAATTACTTTTTTTGGGAGAGAGGAGCAACTATTTTTTTTAAAAAAAATTAGTTTTCCCATCCCTGATAGAGGGTATAAAAATTTCAGAATTACAAAACACTCGTTGACAACTTAAATAAAATATAATAATTGAATGATTTCGTTTAAAAATATATACTTGCTTAAAACTGACGATTTAGAATATTTTATTCACAATTTCAATTCTTTTTCTTTTATTTATTAAATATAACAAGAACATAAAAAATCACAGAAATATTACATTACTGAAATATTTTTTATTATTCTTATAAAAAGGGTATAATTCGTTTTCCAATTTAAATGTAAATGCATATTGTAACAGATAATAATTATAGTTTTTTATTATTTTTCATTACACATTTTCATGTTAATAGACCGTAGTATGCAATCAATAAAGGAAAATAAAATGTCTTCACATTATTATACGTCTCTACATTTTCCTATAAAAGAAAAGGTTTCCGCTACTTCCTTTTATCACTTGGTTCTTTTTCAAGTTCAAGGCATCAATTCAAGATATCTTATTTCTTTTCTTATTTCCTTTTCATTTAATGTCAAATGCAAAACGCTAATTCTGTTGTTTGCCTTGGTTTTCTTTACCTGTGATATCGACATTAATATTTTATATTCTCTTTCTGTGCAGTTTACCACAATTGATAATTCATTTATTTTATCTGTTACTTTT
>JAFIDM010002131.1:34342397-34379118 GCA_023159025.1 Thereuonema tuberculata
TTTTGAGTCCTGCACTAGCTGATTAGCTCTGGCTGAGGAGAGCCTAATAAGCTCGAAACGGCCGTCCCAGAGTATCAGCTCGACTCAAAAAGGCATTCTTATGTGACTTTTACTAATTTGGGTCTCCTAAATTTCCTCGCCACCAAGAGCGCTGGTGTCGACTTGGATCCAATTATTTGCCTACAGTTAGAACCGTTTCTAATTAAGAGCAACTGGCAGATTTTTCGAGCAAATGGGAGTTTTTTGAGCCACTTGCCGGTTTCAGACAAATTTTCAAAAGCGATTAAAGCGGTCATTTACTTCCAAATTATTTGCTGTGAAGTGATTATTTTCTATCGTAGCTTCTTCTGCCTTTATTTCAATAAGAATATAATAGAGATCATAATGACTGAAGAAACATTGACAAGAAAATATTCTTTTCAAATAACATAAGTTTAAAATTTATTCAATCTGAAGAGTACATTTGGAAAAATACAAAGTTTTTGAAAACGGAACACACGTCTTCATAATGCCAACTTTTACAACAAAATAAGAAATAAAAATACATGAAGCTTATACATTTACTAGTATTATTCACTAACTGATGTCTTTTAACTATTTAACAAACTAAAATGTCTGTGTACGAATTACCATGACTATTTTGAAGTTACTCTTTCTAAACAGAAATTAAAAAATCATATCAACAAATGAATTGTTTCATTTCCACATCTGTTAAAAGCAGCAGAAAGAAAATAAATTTCTAAAGTTAAACAGATTTCATGAATCTAGAATTCATTATAATTGCATATAACTAAAAATATTTATATATTGTAATCAATAAATATAGAAAGATTTGAAAATTTAGGTTGATAAAAATGAATAAATTTTCGATTTAAAAACACTCATTATTCTATTTTTTTTTTATATAAAACAAGTTAAAAGAAACTAAGAAAATGTAAATGAAAAGAATAAACATAGGTATTATTACAGCTTTATAATATTTACTATATAATTATAATATTCTAATAATAAAAACACTGGGAAAGAAATTTTATATTTTAATAGATCTTGAACTATATTTTATCAAAATCTTTTACTATTTATTAATTAAATATCGATATAATTATAGTATATATTGTTATATATTATATCAAAAAATTATTTCCCTTCGAAGTATTTTGAAACAGTGAATGTAGCTGTCCAAACTTAACTATCTTTTTATTAGATTAATAACCTATTTTCACACTATATTAATACAGGAATTATTTTCAATATGCAAACTAAATTCGTTTTACATTTTTTTTACATAAAATACTTGGAATATGGTTGTAGTTTGTCATTACAATGATTATCATTTTAAAGGAATTTCTATAATTTGTGTTTTTTCTAATAACAAATTACAAAAATGAAAATAACAAAAGTAAATAATGATCAACAAAAATGTAAAAAGAAAGAAAAATGAGAACATTAAATAAAGAAGAAAAATTCTTTCATATTAATAAATAAACAAAGGATTCTAACACTCTATTCACATAAAATAATTAGTTTTCATTTCGACTTAAAATACATGAGTACTTACTTGTGATAAAAAACTAGTTATTTTTTATTTAGAATTGATTATCTATCAAGAAAAACAAAGTGGTGTAAATGACAGATTCATTGTTTCTTCATCGTAAGCTAAGATAAAAGATAAATGCTAAAGTTTATTAGAAACTAAAGTAACATAGAATTTCTAAACCATTTATTAAAGCTACACATTATTTGTTAACTAGATGGTAATTAATTAGCTGCTTTCAAGTAATTTTAATATATTAAAATAAAGCCCTTTAATTTATTGTAATTTAAAGTTTCTATTATAATAATAGAATAACTGATTACTCAGTTCTTTTAATAATATTTTATCTTTATAAAGTCATTTTGTATTTTATGTAAAAATTTCGTTTCAGTAATTATTTAATTACTAAAAAACTTGGATTAAGTTTTCTCAGCACCTACAACACAGGTAGCAGCACCTAGTAGGACTGTATTGTACTTTATTGTTAATAAATTGTTAATTGTTAAAAAAAAATAAAAATTGTTAAATTTGTTAAATCTGCTTTGAATTTTAATAATAATTCCTTCCTATCATTCAATAATAAGTAGAATTAATTGATCTCTAGGAAAAGAAATAATGATATCCCTTTTCAGCAAACTTCTAATTTCAACATTTATTAGAATAATAAATATTAGATTGGAAAGGATTCTCAAATTAAATAACATTGAAAAATATCGAAATCTAAGTCTACAAATGGAACATTGGTTATTAGGACTAAATTTTAACTGAAAAATATGGATTGTGAATAAAATAAAGTTCTTAAAAGAAACGAAAAAGCTACTTTTTAAAACTACAATCTTATAAAGAGTTCAACTTGTGAGAAGTGAAAAGACAGATGTATTCGGACATAAAAAGTTTTTTTTTTTATTGTGAATCAATGTTAGTTATAAATTTATAGCTTATAATATTACAATAAATTTAAAATTTATTTCTAAGAGATCGTGTGATTATCTATTTCAAGATAATAATTTTGACAAGAATTTTCACAAATGTGGCTTTTATCAGTTACATTACAAAGCAGGTAACCAAGATTAATTATTATAGAAAATATTCAAAACACTAAGATTTCAACATTGATTTAGGATGAGATGAAGGGATTCAAAGTTTCTTTGAAATTTAAATACATTGTTTTCACAAATAAGAATTTTAATTAGAATACTTAAAACAGCACAGAATTTCTGAAAAAAGCATTTTATGATCACTGTGTGTTCTTAAATGTCATCAATAGTTACATTGGAAGCTTTCTCTTCGCAGTGATGATGCAATATTTAAAATTAAAAAATATTTTAAAATGAAATTTAACTTACTGTAAGTTTTAAATAAATAAGTCCTGAGATGTCTCCTCAAATGAGAAGTCTTTGTACATATATTTTACACTTATGGTTTTTCATCTGTATGAGTTTTAACATGCTTATTAAAAGATGATAAATGATTAAATCTTTTAACACACAATTGACACTCATATGGTTTCTCACCTGAGTGAACCCGTAAATGAATCTTAAGATTTGATGATGTGATAAATCGTTTGGTACAGATGCTACACTCAAATGGTTTCTCACCTGAGTGAACCCGTAGATGAATCTTAAGATCTGATGATGTGATAAATTGTTTGGTACAGATGCTGCACTCATGTGGCTTTTCACCTGTGTGAGTTTTAACATGTCTTTTAAAAGTCGAATAATCCCTAAATGATTTATTACAGAATTTACATTGGTTTGGCTTTACACCAGTATGGGTTAACGTATGAGCTTTGAGATTTGATGATTGTGTAAATCTTTTAACACAGAATTTACATTGATATGGCTTATCACCTGAATGTATCCTCCTATGTGCATTGCAATGTGATAATTGCTTAAATCTTTTATGACATAATCCGCATTGATATGGTTTTTCGTCTGTATGAATTCTTAGATGTACATTTAAATTTCCTTTCGTAGTAAATGTTTTTTGGCAGAATTTACACTCATGTGTCTTCCCAGCATTGCTTTCCATCATATGAGTGTTAAAATAGATAAATCGGTTTAAAAAACGATATTCAGAAGAGAAATTCCACAGGTAGGTTTTGCTTCGCCACTGTTACTACACAGCTGTCTACGAAAATATTTGCTGCAAAAAAAATGATGACAGACTATTAATTAATCATGAAATGAAATACAATGTTTATTTATAGTTCTACATCAAACGTATTTTGTTGCCCCATCACAAGAAGTCCCAGTCCTGTTTGATCACTATGCAATGTATAGCTAGTAAATAAAATTTGTTTGAGTGTATACTTAGTAAATAAAGTACAAAAGCACAAATTCTTACATTATGTTAATGAATTATCTGAGCCACGAAAGCTTTCATATGAAATAGTTACCTACTTAATTATCCATCATTTACAAAGTCTACCTCTTTGATGATAATCTTCAACCTTATATTTTATTAGGATCTTTCTATTACACTTTGTATCCAATAAATATTAAATATTTTCTTATTAGTGAAAACTAAACTTCACAGCAATATTTATATCTGATTTGTTTCGATTCAAATCCGATCCCCGATCAACTAATTGACTCTAAAATGAAGGATTTATTGAAGCTCTGGGCGATCGAAGTCAATTCTTTGAATCTAATCTAATTTGATATAAATGTTACTGTTTATTTTCGAAATATATTACTTACACAGATCTTGGATATGCGCCCGAATCTGAAGTTTAACCGAACATTTCTTAATATATTTCTTTTTCTAAATTAATATATGGATATATATTAGTCAATAAAGGATTTTTTTCCATTCCTTCCGTTCAGTATTATAAGAAAGTTTCCTTGCAAGTGAATTAAATGTTTCTTAACTAAATAACAATATTAGATTCAATAGAAACTGTCAGTGCTTACTGATACTAAAGTGAAAGATTACTAAATTTCTCAGTAAATGTATCATTGAAAAGTAATCTTCTTTAATTGCCATTTCGTTCAACTACATAAAACTATCAATTCATGAATTTCATTTTTATTATCTAACGGAATGCTTTATTATTATTCTTAAAGATTAACTTCTACTTATTTAGATTATTAACTTTATCTATAATGCATTTATTTAAATAATTAAAACAAATAATAATTTATTAACAAATCAAATACCTTAAGAATGAGAACAAACTCCTTCTGTCTGGGCATAGCCTGCCAACAGTATTTGAAAATGATTTAACGGCCAAACTGAGTAAACAATCAAATTAATCCTACAATATTAACGATATTTTCGTATTCTAGTGTTGTACATAACGGAAATATTTAAAATTATTTTTGAGAACATAAGGCTATAGAAAGTACTGTAACCATTTATATTATAATATCGGTTTAGCTTAATTACGAGGATAATACTTGATTAACAGAATACGTCGAAGATTCAAAGAAATGGCTGACTTTCGCGAATTCAAGAATTCTATGGCTTACCAATTTGCTCAAAATTTTTAACAAATTTTGAATGGACTATTTACAATAATAAGCTTTAGTAAATATTTCGTTCAAATATGTCGTGTCAAAATTAGAAAGTAGTTTATTGAATATCTTTTACGTTCTCTGCTTATATTTCAGAATTGAAATAATAGCACTAATGCTCATTTTTTTTTTTTTTTTTTTGGTTGTTGAATAGGAGATTCCGCCACATTGTGGCCCGCGAGATTCACAGCAAAGTCAATTTTGGCCCCCATATTACAAAAGATTGGGCACCACTGAGCTAAATAATTGAAAATTGAGTTGAATGTTATTTAATGATGATGGGAGATATTTCATGGATTAGGGTTTTTTTGTCTGATATTTGAAAATGATACTTAGTAACAGTTACAATGAAATCGTGAATTTCACGAAACAGTGGAGACATCTAGTGGCGATATTAAGAAACGAATATATTTGAAGTAACATTGTTTCTATAGAGGAGGAACGAACTCATTTCCCTTAATGTGAAAGATAGCAACCAATACTGTATGTGAACAAAATAAACAATAATGGAAATATTCTTCATCTATTATAAGAAAAACCACGTTTCTTAAGAAATATATAGGTCCATTTTGATTTGGAAAACAATGCCAATTGAGTTAAGAAAGATAACTGTTAATATGGTTGAAACTATGATTTCACTATTTCACGCTCTCCCACCGTCGATGTCAGACGAACTGTAGTTAAAGAAAATACAGGCTGGAGATTGCTGTAGATAAATAGAAATATAGTCCGATCACGATTCAACGTCAGCACTAGCCTCTCTCAGAGGTTCCCAAGAATATTACATGACGGCTATAAAACCAAAATAAAATTTAGTTATAATTTTACTCCTTCCTTTTCCAATTTCTTAAGGAAGTAATCTTCAACCTGTAAAAGAAATTTTCGAACACTGCTCTATAAATTACTCTGAGGCTACATTTTGAGGGAAATCTGTGGTTAGAGGCGCGCTTGTTTGTGATTGGCTGAAAAACAGAAACGTCATAATCCAGTGGGGATCCCTTCCGATCGTCACTCTATCGTGGTCGGAGGAGTATATTTAAATATAAAATCTATATACAGGGTGGACCAATTAAATTGTTACAGCTACATATTTCCGAAACGGTACGTGATAGAAAACAAATGTTTCAAGCAACTCCATTTATTTCGAGGGGGACAGTTGATGGTGTTAGTTTTAATTGGAACAGTTCATTGCTGACGCGGGGGTGGACGGTAACTTCACAATTTTCAATGGAAAGGGTGGTGAAGTAATATATCATTGGAAAACCTATAAAAATTCATGTTGAATGGCAATTTGGTTTTTGAAATTCCGACAAGTAGATCATGAGATATAGCGAATTGAAAGTCCAGAATGTTGCAATGAAAGACGTAATTGACAAATGGTGGACTCGTGGAATCAGACGAATATTACTACCTTCTCTGCAACAATAGCACTATTCCGCGTGCTGGAATGAAAAGTGCGTCCGCATTGTTGCGTCGTGCAGTGGCAGTGACAGAACAGTCCTTGCAATCGATGAGTTAACAACATGGAACGTCATACTGTGGACGAGAAAATTGAAATGATCTTCCTGTACGGGGAAGCGAGACGCAATTTACAACAGGCAAGGAATCTGTACGCCGAAAAGTTTCCCAACAGAAGAACCCCTTCCAAGATGTCGTTTTCTCGAATTATAAAGCAGTTATTATTATTTTATTACCTTATTTTTTTGATGACCATTTAACAGGACGAATGTACACACAGTTTTTGGTTGAAGAGTTACCCTTACTATTGGAAGACGTGCCATTACAGGAATGACGGACAATGTGGTTTCAGCATGATGGCTGCCCTGCGCATTATGCCCGTACGACTCGTGAAGTGTTGAATCAACAGTATCATGGCCGTTGGATAGGGCGTGGAGGCCCAATACATTGGCCTGCGCGATCTCCAGACCTTACATTGGCAGATATTTTTTTGTGGGGTTACCTCAAACAGAAAGTTTATATTGATAAACCAACGACTCCAGACAATATGAAGGAGCGGATACGCAATGCCTGTGCAAATATTGATAGCACTATGCTTTTACGTACTCAGCAATCGTTTCTGCCAAGGCTTGCAAAGTGCATTGAAGTAGACGGACATCACTTTGAGCATTTATTACGATAACCTTCATGTGGTTTTTGGATGTTTGAAGATAAATATAGTTTGCAGACGTATGATTACTGATTGTCGTCCTCTATATTACTGTTGTTACTGTTCAAACCTCTCTGCAAGGTTACAATAAAGTACATAGTTGTTGATATGACAGTTGTTTATTTCGTTGCAAAGTACATCACCAACCACTGACACTGCCAATGTTACATTTATGATAGGTGACATGACCGTTCCATCATCCTGTGTCACGTTCCCTCCCTGTCCCCACCAGTAACAGACACACCACAATCACTGTGTTGTCCCATTTCACGTGTAATACCTGTTGCTGGACACCTGTTCATCGAACACTGCCCCTACAGACATGTACAGTATGTCACCACAGCAACATACATGGTCCACCCATCCATGGATAATTACGAGTATCGTTACATTACAACCGACGTCACATCGCCCTATCCACCATTCTGGAATTTCAATTGACAATATCTCATGTTCTATTTGTCGGAATTTCAAACACCAAATTGCCATTCAACATGAATTTTTATAGGCTTTCCAATGAGATATTACTTCACCACCCTTTCCATTGAAAATTGTGAAGTTACCGTCCACCCCCGCGGCAGCAATGAACTGTTCCAATTAAAACTAACACCATCAACTGTCCCCCTCGAAAATAAATGGGGTTGCTTGAAACATTTGTTTTCTATCACGTACCGTTTCGGAAATATTTAGCTGTAACAATTTAATTGGTCCACCCTGTATATAAAAATGAATGTATCTTTCTTTCTTTCTTTCTTTCTTTGTCTGTCCTTTATACACTCCTAGGCCCTTTGACTTATCTGGACCAAACTTTGCAGAATTACTCTTTAGGACACTGCGGAAAAGATCGGCTACCTTAGAACCGGACCCACCCCCAAAAGGGGTTGAAAAGGGGTAAAAGCCCTGAAAAACCCAATATCCACCTGGTGAAGAAAATAAGAACTACACAAATATTGTGTAAAGTGAAAAATTCGCTCTCCTATGGGGGGCAGGAACACCAAACTTGGGTAGGAGGAAGCCAACACAAAGGCTGAAGTGTCCCACCCCGACCGACACCGGGACCTTATATTTAGGGCCCCTTCTCGGGCCCCCAAGTAAATTGCAAATAAAGAAAAATTCGCTCTCCTATGGGGGCAGGGACACCCCACTTGGGTGGGGGGATGGCGACACATGGGCCTAAGTGTCCCACCCTCAATCGACACCGGGACATTATATTTAGGGCCCCTTCTCGGGCCCCCCAAGTCAATTGCAAAAAAGGGAAAAATTCGCTCTCCTATTTGGGGCAGGGACACCACACTTGGGTGGGAGGAAGCCAACACAAAGGCTGAAGTGTCCCACCCCCGACCGACACCGGGACCTTATATTTAGGGCCCCTTCTCGGGCCCCCCAAGTCAATTGCAAATAAGGAAAAATTCGCTTTCCTATGGGAGGCAGGGTCACCACATTTGGGTGGGGGGGATGCGACAGAAGGGCCTAAGTGTCCCACCCCCGATCGACATCGGGATCTTATATTTAGGGCTCTTTCTCGCCCCCCCCCCCAAGTCAATTGCAAAAAGGGAAAACTTCACTATCCTATGGGGGCAGGGACACCACACTTGGGTGGGGGGGATGCGACATAAGGCCCTAAGTGTCCCACCCTCGACCAACACCGGGAACTTATATTTAGGGCCCTTTCTCGCCCCTCCCCCAAGTCTATTGCAAAAAGGGAAAATTTCACTCTCCTACGGGGGCAGAGACACCACACTTGGGTGGGGGGATGGCGACACAAGGGTCTAAGTGTCCCACCCCCGGTCGACACCAGGACCTTATATTTAGGGCCCCTTCTCGGGGCCCTTAAGTCAATTGGAAAAAAGAGAAAAATTCGCTCTCCTATGGGGGACAGGTCCACCACACTTGGGTGGGGATGGCGACACAAGGGCCTAAGTGTCCCACCCCCAATCGACACTGGGACCTTATATTTACGGCCCCTTCTCACGAGCCCTTTCTTTCTTTGAGTGGCATTACAACGCATGCCGGGTACAGCTAGTCATTTATAAAAAAATAAGTAAAAAAGTTTTCAATTTTCAAAATAATAACAGAAATTAGTTGTTATTTAAATATTTCACAATAATCATTCTTATGTGTTCCTAAGTTGAGATAATAAATGATTTTTAGAATATTTTTCATATATGTTGTATTTAGAAAAAAAATATTACTATTATTTTATAATAATTTTTGGAGAACTCATTGAAAGTTGTTAAAAAAAATTGGATAAAGTAAACATGTAGATGAAGTAACAATGAAAGTACTTTAACGTGCAATTAACTAAGATAAACACTTTCCAAAAAGAGGATGCACACGATGAATAATTGTGATGTGAATAATTAATAAATAGAATAACTAATAATATAGCACAGACGGTAACGGTGTCCAAGCAAACCATTTGCAGATGGATAGGACATGAAGGGACACAGACATGAAGCTGAGGGAATAATAGGGGAGGTGCCATTAAACCTCAGAAATATCCTTTCCAAAACTTAAGTGTTATTCCATTTATAAAAATATCTATTCTATTGATAAATACCATTATTGTGTATTTGTTATTATGTTTTTTTCTAATTGGCAGATTTTCAGTTTAAAAATTCCTATCAATATAAAATGCCAGTGACGTTTTCCAAATCGAAAAACCCCTAAATATTTCTCATAATAGAAGCATTATTGTACATATTTTCATAATAATTATTCGTAGCTGTCTGTAAAACATAAATATTAATGGAAATGTTTCAATGTTTTCTCATTCCCTCCTTTAGATCCCACAGTCTATCAAAGCATCCACGACGCTACTACTTTTGTCACCCGGATTCCTTTTGTTGAGACCTTGGGCTGTCACATCTTTCTATTACATAGTTCAGAGACGCCGTTAGGTAATTTGAGGCCCGGGGCAAAATCCAACTAAAAATTAAAAAACATAGTTTTAAAAGAAAATCATTAAAGTTTGTTAATTTGGGGTAGCCAAACGGCGTCCCTGACATAGTTTTTGATCAGAAGTGAAAGTCCTGCTTTAGTAGCTGCTTTACACGTTTCTCAATACTTGGTGCTAGCTCTTCTTGCTTGGAGACTTATGATTAATATCTGACCCCAATTTCTAAATATGACACCAGTTGACGATTGTTCCTGTGACAGTAAAAAACATACAATACAGTCACTTCTGACGAATGCATTGGTTTTCAGGGATCATATGTGAATTTTATGTTGCTCAAATTATGGAGGTTTGACTTTGAAGATTTCTGTTAATAAAGTTTCATTACAGCAAAACTGAACGTGTTTAGGCTGAAGTTTAAGTAATTCAGTAACGTTACTGAATTACTTAAGATTAAATATCTTTTCCCCTGCTCTAGTTTAAGATTCCTTAAATAATTCAGTAACATTTAATGTTTTCTCCAAGACCTACAGCTTTTTCAATGGTCCTGAACTTCATTTTAACTGTTTGTAAAAAGAAATAATCCAGAAAAACTTAGAATTGAATCACAAAGATTTTTAAATTTTGACTAAAAATAAGGATTTCAGTGCCTGATTACTGTTTTCCAAATTTATTATAATTTTTAAAAGCATGATTTCAGTAACAATCTCTATATTCAAATTATTTCATAAATATTTTATCATTACTGAGTTTGCACATTTTAAATTTTCATAATGACTTCAATTTAAGAAACATTTTTTTTTTCAGCAGGAATCTAAACTCAGTGGATTTGTTTGAAATTGAGAAAAATTTTCTTTTTTAATATTTTAGCCAAATCTATTTATAATTAGAGAACTTAAGAATTAAATCTTCTTTTTGTTTCATTACTTAATATTGAATGTCAGTGATATTGTATAATAGAAATTCAACTCTACTTGTATTACAGTTGATTTACGACATAAAATAAATCCTAAATTGGTTTATGAAACGCAATGTTTCTCTTATGGTTGCTTTACACTCTCCCGAAAACTTGCCTCAAATGAGCTCAAATACTTGTCCTTTGCCACTTGTCTCGCTTTACACGGGAAGATTGTTCAAGTCTCGTTGAGTTCGCGATTACAACTACCTTCGCCGAAGCAACAAACAACATGATTTTGCAGCTTTGTTTTGTTATTAATTCTCAACTCATTTCAGAGCAGAAATAAAGAAAACGGTAAAAAAGATCCCAGAGGAAGAGAATGTAGTGAATAAAGCCGTGGATTGAAACCATGAACAAAGAATATCCAGATTTCTATCACTGTCGTAGTTTTTATAAAACTTTTCTCGCCACCAAGAACACTGGTGTCGACTTGCATCCAATTACACTGTACAACAAAATTTTAACTTTTTTCATGCCATGAAATGAAAATATGAAACTTTTACTAATTTGGGTCTCCTAAATTCGAATTTGAAGTCAAGAATTCTCTATCACGTACCGTTTTCTTTGGCAACCATATTCAATATTTTGGTTAAAAATTTGATATTTTTTTCATAGTTCCAGAGTCAATATTTTAGTTCAAAACTACCAATATTATTGAAAAGGATGCTCTAATTACTGATAAAATTTCAAAGAGTTTAAAAAAACTAAAAAAGAAATTATTACATGGAAATAACTTTTAATGTTAAAAATTTTCAATTTTAGAATGTTTCTCTGGAAGACTTTATTTTGTGGCTGGGCCCGAATACTCACAAGGGAATGGTTAGGTTTGTCAGCTCGAAACATCCCTTGAAATTTTTATCATTTATTCAGAACCTTAAGTAGTTCACCTATACCAAATTTTAGCTGCTTTTTTGCACTGAAAGGGGGTTAAAAAAATGTTAAATTACAAGAAATACGTCATCACTCTTTGCAAGCCACTCATGACGTCACTATCTCTCGCTGGTTTGCCGGCGCTCAAGGTCACACGGATGGCACGGCAGAGCAAAATACTTAATTTTAAAATCGTACTATTATTGCTTTTATTTTATAAACAGTAATTATAACTGAAAAGTGTCGCCACATTTGTATTTTAAAAGAATGTAATTTTACAGAGAAAAAAAAATAAAGAAAAATATTAAATTAAAGAACTGAACAGAAATTTATGTAAGCTAACTGTAAACTATTGGCATATTATAAATAAAACTAGCAGCAAAGCCTGTCGGACGACAGGCATAAAAAAAATGTGAAAAATCATTTTATTATCAACTATCAAATATAAAGTAATTGTAATCTAAATACTGTGCTAACTTGTGAAAGAAGCTTCTACGGCAAAAATGTTTTGAGTTCCGAAATCAGCGGAAAACAACTGAGTAAGTATCCCTTATTTGATTAAAATGAATGCAATGGTAACAAAATTATTTGGTTTTGAACGTATGTTTTGTTAGAATTTCAGTTGTCGAGGTCAGTTCCCAAGAATAAAATTTCATGGAAACAACATGGAATGACACAATGAACTAATAGTTTCATCCAATTTGTGTACTTTTGATTCAATGGTACTATTGAGAACCGTTGGATCTATCTTAATAGCTTAATTATATCGAGTTACAGACAGACGAACTTAGCCCATTTATATGTATATATATATATATATTTGATTCGATTGATGATTTGATTTTTTTTTTTAATGTTTATCAGACCTATTTAGGTGTACTTCTTACCTTTTATACCTCCTTATTACCTTGTTTGCTGTAGTTAAAATTACTAAGTTTAATAAAGGGCCTCTTCGTTCTATAAAATAATTATTTTGCTTAAGGAAAGCAGATACTTTGAAAGTATCTTATAAAAGTTCAATTCTTTTAATAATTACAGAAAACATCAATAATAATTTTTAATCCTAAAAATATAAGAAAATAATTTAGGGATACAGGAAGAAGCTTTTTTCAAGCTAAATTTATTAACTTATCGTATCGTATACGTGGGGTATACTTCCACGTATACGATACGATAAGTTAATAAATAATGAATGTATTCAACCTATTTTTTGAATCTCAAGATTGTTTCTTTATTTCCGATCCGTCTATTTATTTGTAATTCGAAAATGACAATTAAAACTATAATTGCCGAAACATTGCAATATTTTAAATGTAATATTCTTACTTAACCAAATCTATGTGATATAGAAAAGCAAGCGCGAGTACACGGGAGATGGCCTAGTTTATCTAAAGAATAATTATTATTTTTGACTCATAACGCCGAAAGGCATTTAAAACTCACCTTTGTATAATCTAAATATTGCGCTAACTTGTGAACGAAGCTGCTACGGCAAAAATGGTTTGAGTTTCAAAACCAGCGTAAAAAACTGAGTAAGTATGCCAAATTTCATTAAAATCGGTGCAGTGGTAACAAATTATTTGGTTTTGTACATATGTTTTGTTAGAATTTCAGTTAGAATTTCATGGAAACAACATGGGATGACAAAATGAACTAATATTTCATCCAATTTGAGTACCCTTGATTCAATGATACCATTGAGAAACTTAGATCTATCTTAATAGCTTAATTATATCGAGTTACAGACAGACAGAGAGACGAAATTAGCAAATTATATAAGTTGATTACCAATAATGACAATAAAATCGAGTAATTCTAAAAAAAATTAGTTTAACTATCTATTTACACTCATTAACGAAAAAAAAACGCACCTAGAAGGCGTTGTCCGTGGAGACAAAAATTGGTGGAGAGGAAGATTATGTACAGAATAGAAAATGATTAAACTTTCAGACAAATTGAATGATTTATTTCAGAGTTACAGAGTTACAAAGTAACGATCTCAATAAGGTGTTGACTAACCTCTACCCTGAATGCAAGCTGCCACACGACATGTCATAGAGTGATAAAGCTCCCTGATGGTCTCCTGCGGTATTTCTTGCCAAATTTGCTCCAATTGTCGGGCTAGGTCATCCACATTCCCTGGTGGATGCAGTCGCCTTCCCATCATATCCCAGACATGCTCGATTGGAGAGAGATCTGGGGATCTGGGTGGCCAAGGAAGTGTTTCACAAGCTGCAAGACAGGTCATAGCAACACGTGCCGTATGTGGTCTGGCATTATCTTGCTGAAAAATAAGGCCGGGGTACTGCAAAAGGAAGTGTAGCAAAACAGGTCTCAGAATGTCGTTGACGTACCGCTGTGCTGTAAGTGTGCCGCTAATGACGACCAAAGGGGTCCGGCTATCAAGGGAAATGGCACCCCAGACCATAACTCCTGGTTGAGGGCCTGTGTGGCGTGCAATAGTGAAAGCTGGATCGGCACGCTGCCCTGGGCGTCTCCAGACACGTCTGCGACGGTCGTCAGGACACAGTTGGAAGCGGGATTCGTCGCTAAACACTATACGTCCCCAGTCAGCATCATTCCAACCGGATCGAGCCAAGCACCACTGTAATCTGGCCCGACGGTGTGCAGACATGAGTGGCAGGTGGCGTAGCGGTCGGTACGAGCGTAGATGTCGCTTTCTCAGCAATCTGTGAATGGTCATGGTGGACACTCGTGTGCGGGTCGCACGTCTGATGGTTGATAACGATTCAGGCGCTGTGACAGCTGATCTGACAATTACTCTATCCTCCCGCTCTGCTGTGTCCCTAGGTCGACCGCTACCTTCATGACGCTGAAATCTGCCATTGTCCAGCCATTCCTGCCAGCATCTTCTAATCGCCGCATCACTTCGACCCATATGACGAGCGATTCTCCGATTTGCCCAACCTGCCTCTTTCAATCCAATGATACGACCTCTTTCAAACTCTGACAGTTGCACGTAATGAGCTCGAATCCTGCGGCGAGGCATTTTTTTCAGTCGTTGAAAGGTATCCTAACTCGCAATGCAACAGAAATTTTGACCATCAGATTGAGAATCGCTTCTTATATACACCTGCTGAGTGCGCAGTTCCGATGCGCTATAGCTCTCGCTATTCATTCATTGGACACCAAAATTTAATCATTTGCATGGGCGGTCCCAATGTCTTTGCATATGAAATTTCATTACAATCGGACAACTCCTTCTAGGTTCGTCGTTTTTTTTGATAATGAGTGTATATCTAAGTATCTACGAAATATTTTCCATTTTTATTTAAAAAGATTTTCTATTCTTTTTATGAAGAATAGTAAACTATGTAACGAGACCGTTATAGTGTGTTTTATTCTTCTTTTTTCATATCCTACTTATGATTAACTGCTAATGGGCTATAAATTGACAATTGGACATTCTTTTTTCAAAAATATAAACTTATTTTTTTACAGATTTCAAATTACTTACTTTTCAAATACAAATGATGCCACACTTTCTCTTAAGCTGAGAGAAATGGCGCAGCTTAGCCGCAGCTGCTTTTGCGCCATTAAACACCAACCAACCAACCAGCCACACTTTTCATTTGCTGATTTTATTTTTCAAATAATAATTATATTTTAAAATCCTGAGATCACTGCTTTTCATATTATATATTAGAATTCACAATCATTTATTATTTTAATAAATGATTAGAAGAAGTTTGTGCTGTGGATTTTAACAAATAATTATATTATTAATAGTAGTAGTAAGTTAGACATTGCTTGACTTCAATGTTTAGAAACATTTTAGTTCCACAATTTTACGATTTTCAAATGTTCTCTAAATTTACGAAATTATTTTCCATTTTTTTTAAAATTCTTCATTTCTTTATCTGGGGGCACGGCAGTGTCCCCGCCAAGACGAGCCGAAGGCAGGAAGGGCACTACGTACCATTTCTGGAAGTGTTTCGTCGTATTTTCGAACCCTCATAGCTTCGGCCTAGATAATAGAGAGCTTAAATTTTCAGGATATGATGCAGTTATCAGACTAATGAAATACGCTAAGTTTCAGTTATTTAGGTTTTATACTTTGGATTTTATTATTACCTAAAATACGTCGATTCCGTCACTCACTGACTGACTGACTCATGATCATCAAAACCTCTAGGGTACTTCCTGAAGTCCTAGAAAGCTGAAATTTGGTATGCAGGCTAGGATTAGCACACAAACAACAAAAAAATTAAGAAATCCGTAACTTTTACATTCCAACCCCTCATAAAGGGGGAGTCTGGTTATGTATTATCGAACCCTCATAGCTTCGGCCTGGATAATACTAGAGAGCTCAAATTTTCAGGATAAGATGCAGTTACCATACTAATGAAATACGCTAAGTTTCATTTATCTAGCTTTTATACTTTAGATTTTATTAAGATCTGAAATACGTCGTACCCTCAATGCTTCGGCCTAAATAATACTGTGTAATAATGTGATTTCTTACAAAAGTGCAAACAGATTGTATATACAAGTTGACCAATAGAAAAACAGAAAAGTAGGGTATTGAAAAAAAATCCATGTTCTAAATAATCTTAAAACTAAATTTAGTTGTAATAGATAATCCCACCCAAAACATTTTATGTAAAATAAGGGGTTGCCAAGACTCGCATGCTCATAACGCTTTCACTGTTTAAAAGTTATCAGATCTCATCCTACAAAAAGAAATGAAATCCCACCTAAAACACTTCGTGTAAAATAAGTTGCCAAGACTCACATGCTCATAATGCTTTCACTGTTAAAAAGATATGAGATCTCATGTAGAGCCAAGCCCCTAACTCTACGAGGCCTAACTCTACAAGCCCTAACTCTAAAAACCCTATATCTTGGTCAAAAAGTATGGCTTGGCCGTTTATGGAACTATTTCATCCCACCCAAAACATTTCATGTAAAATACGTTGCCAAGATGCTCATAACGCTTTCACTGTTAAAAAGTTATCAGATTTCATATAGTGCCAAGCCCCTCACTATACATGCCTAACTCTAAAAACCCTACTGTCTTGTTCAAAAAGTGTACCTTGGCATACTCCATATCCTTTACATAACTCCATGGGATTGTCTGTGTGACAGCCACGAAACGGCCAAAGCATTCTTTTTGACCAAGATATAGGGTTTTTAGAGTTAGAGCTTGTAGAGTTAGGCCTCGTAGAGTTAGGGGCTTGGCTCTACATGAGATCTCATATCTTTTTAACAGTGAAAGCATTATGAGCATGTGAGTCTTGGCAACTTATTTTACACGAAGTGTTTTAGGTGGGATTTTCTTTTCTGTGTAAAATTACATTCTTTTAAAATACAAACGTGGCGACACTTTTCAGTTATAATTACTGTTTATAAAATAAAAGCAATAATAGTATGATTTTAAAATAAAGTATTTTGCTCTGCCATGCCATCCGTGTGACCTTGAGCGCCGGCAAACCAGCGAGAGATAGTGACGTCATTGGTGGCTTGCAAAGAGTGATGACGTATTTCTTGTAACTTTAGCTTTTTTTTTAACCCCCTTTCAGTGCTAAAAAGCAGCTAAAATTTGATATAGGTGAACTACTTAAGGTTTGAATAAATGATAAAAATTTCAAGGAATGGTTCGAGCTGACAAACCTAACCATTCCCTTGTCAGAGACAAGAAACCAACCGCAGTCAGAAAGCATGTTAGGAGACCATTTCCCTGCATATCGCCTTTCCATTTGGGATATTTGCTGGTGAAACCTCTCTCCGTGCTGACCATTCCTAGGTTGGAAAGAAGTTAAGATGTGAGTGCAGAAAATGAATTTTAAGGGAGATATTGAAGCCCATTATTGAAGCATAAGTCCTTCTGCTCTGTCCATATCATACGAACAGCAAACGGTAGAGAAGTGAGAATGCCATTTAACCAGCCTCTTACATTACCAGAACATCCGCTACAACAATAATTAGGTGCAAAACTTTTGTCCTTACCTACTTTAGAGTTAAAGTACAATTCATATGCTTTCTTAGTCGTAGGAGTAATATTTTCTCTTTGAGATTTTCTAGTGAATTTACCACACACATATAAAAATACATTTGGAGATTTGACGCGACATCGTTGCTGTAAATTACCACTTTGTAGGAGTTTTACAAATTAAAAGTCTGTTTAACGTACTTCTAACTGATAAAAGCACTGTTATCCGCAACCACAAAATTAATATCTTAGCTCACAATAAATGCGAGCACACAACTTAACGTAAAGACGTTCTGCACAATAGCAAGTCACTACACTGTCTGAATTTTATTGATCCTAATATATATTTAGCAGTGGAGTCACGATATACATTCGGAAGGAATGTAAACAGGAAATCTGTCTTATAACCGTTAACTTTCATTAGCATTTGCCTGCAATTTTATCTTATGTTTACAATCAGACCGCGCTGGAGTGCCCACCCGGCTGGTATTAGCAGAAAGCGGAATTGCATCACTGAACAAATAACTTACGTGATACGAAAAAATGGAATGCATTTTCGAATTCGGCGCACATTACAACATAAAAATTTCATAGATTCAAGTTTCGACATTTTTTTGTTGTACTGTGTTATTATTCTGAATTTAGAACCTGGCAGATTTTTCAAGCAAGTGGGAGTTTATCGAGCCACTTGCCTGTTTCAGACAAGTATTCAAGAGTGTGTAATGCCGACATTTACTCCCAAATTATTTGCTCTCAAGTGATTATTTTCTATCATAGCTTTTTCTTCTTTTATTTCAATAAAAAGATAATAGAGATCATAAAGACTAAAGAAACATTGACAAGAAAATATTCTTTTCAAATAACATAAGTTTAAAATTTATTCAATCTGAAGAGTACATTTGGAAAAATACAAAGTCATTGAAAACGGAACAAATGTCTTTAGAATGCCAATTTTTACAACAAAATAAGAAATACATGAAACTAATACATTTCCTAGTATTATTAACTAACTGATGTCTGTTAACTAATTAACAAACTAAAATGTCTGTGTACGAATTACCATGACTATTTAGAAGTTAAACAGAAATTAAAAATCATATCAACAAATGAATTGTTTCATTTCCACATCTGTTAAAAGCAGCAGAAAGAAAATAAATTTCTGAAGTTAAAACAAAGATTTCATGAATCTAGAACTCATTATAATTACATATAACTAAAACTATTTATATATTGTAATCAATATACATAGAAAGATTTGAAAATTTGGATTGATAAAACTGAATTAATTTTCGATTATTTAAAAACACTTTTTATTCTATTTTTTTATATAAGTTAAAAGAAACTAAGAAAACTTATATTATGCCACTTTAAATAAATGTAACTAATATTTAAATAACATTAATGTAAATGAAAGAAATGAACAAAGGTACTATCGCTTTATAATATTCATTATATAATTATAATAGTCTATTAATAATAAAAACACTGGAAAAGAAATTTTGTATTTTAGTAGATCTTTGACTGTACTTTTATAAAAAAATCTTTTACTATTTATTAATTATATATCTATATAATTGTAGTGTATATTATTATTATATAAAATATTTATTTACCTTCGAAGTGTTTTGAAATAAGAATGTAGCTGTCCAAACTTATCGTTTTATTAAATTAATAACACATTTTCACTTTATATTAATATAGGAATTATTTTAAATATATAAACTAAATTCGTTTTTTTTTTAATATAAAATACTTGGAATATGGTTGTAGTGTGTTATTATAATGGTTATCATTTTAAAGCAATTTTTTTTAATTTATGTTTTTTTCTAATAACAAATTACAAAGATGAAAATAAGAAATGTAAATAAAGATCAACAAAAATGTAAAAAGAAAGAATAATATAGAACATTAAATAAAGAAGTAAAATTCTTTCATATTAATAAATAAACAAGCTATTCTAACACTCTAATCACATAAAATAATTACTTTTCATTTAGACTTAAAATACATCAATACTAATTTGTGATAAAAAACAAATTATCTTTTATTTAGAATTGATTAACTATCAAGAAAAACAAAGTGGTGTATATGACAGATTCATGGCGGAGTGCACCAAACTTCAGTTAACTTTGATGACTGCAGTTTGGACGGAGCTAAAATTAGTGGGGGATGCTGCTCCAGAAAAATTTTAGCCTTTGTTTTAAAATTGTGTGAAAGGAAACAAACATGTATAAAAAGAAAATTTATTCAGAAACTTGATAAATTTCTTTTTATACATGTTTGTTTCCTTACACACAATTTTACACATCAAAGTTAACTGAAGTTTGGTGCACTCCGCCATCATTGTTTCTTCATCGGAAGCTAAGATAAGGGATAAATGCTAAAGTTTATTATAAACTAAATTACATAGAATTTCTAAACCATTTATTAGAGCTACACATTATTTGTTAACAAGATGATAATTAATTAGTTGCTTTCATGTAATTTAAAATATATTAAAATAAAGCCCTTTAAGCTTCTATTATATTAATAGAATAACTGATTACTCAGTTCTTTAATAATATTTTAAAGATTATTATTATTATTAGAAGAAGAAAAAAAAGAAAAAAAGAAACATCAAAATATGTTTGTAAATCATTTGACGAAACAAATTCTAGTAATTCCTGTGTACCATTTTGATGGAAAATGTTATAAATACATAGATAATAATTGTGAAAAAAAAAATAAAAAAAAATAATGTAATTATGTAACCCACAGCACCCGTTGATAGGGACCTTCTTTATTCCCTAACGGGACTGAACTATGTAACTAAAGTAGATAAGTGAATAAAAAAAAAAAAAAAATTAATAAGATTTTAATATTATATCTTTATGAAGTCATTGCGTATTTTAGGTAAAAACTAGTCGGCTACCCGTCGCTTCGCTCCGGAAGCCTCGCTTTTGTAACGGAAAACAATTTTTTATTTATTAAAAAAAAACACACACACCTACACACACAAATTACAATAAGAAAACTAAAATTAAAATTTTTTAAAAGTTTTTTTTTTTTTTTAATTTAATTTTTGATGTCTATATTCTCTCAATCTCCGACTGCTTTTAGAACCAGCGTGTAAATCATATATCTATGATATATTTTTATTTTTTATAGAGATTAGAATTTAGGCCTCGTTGTCCAATGGCTAAGACGTCTAACTTCTGAGCAGTATTCTACCTAATAGAAATGGTGCATCTTTCTTTCTTGACTCTATTTTTTTTTTAGTTCTATTGATACTTTTCAGTGGTTTTCGAGTTAGTAATAGTGATGGTTTTTGAGTTACAAATAGTGATTTTTCAATAATCTACCTAAAAGAAATAATGCTTCTTTCTTTCTTGACTCTCTTTTTTTTTTTTAGTTCTATTGATAATTTTCAGTGGTTTTCGAGTTAGAAATAGTGATGGTTTTTGAGTTACAAATAGTGATTTTACAGTATTATACCTAATGAAATACTGCTTTTTTATTTCTTGAGTCTTTTTTTTATTCCAAATGATACTTTTCGGTGGTTTCTGAGTTACAATAGTGTTCAGTATTCTATCTAATAGAAATACTGCTTCTTTCTTTTTTGAGTCGCTTTTTTATTCTAATTGTCACTTTTCAGTGGCTTTTGTGTTCCAAATATTGATGGTTTCTGAGTTACAAATAGTGATTTTTTAGTATTCTATCTAATAGCAGTATTGCTTCTTTCTTTTTTGACACTCATTTTAATTGTAATTGTCACTTTTCAGTGACGTTTGAGTTACAAATATTAATGGTTTTTTGAGCTGCAAATAGTGATTTTTTCGGTATTCCACCTCAAAAAAAGAGTGCTTCTTTCTTTCTTGAATCTGTTTTTTTTACTCCAACATCTACCATGTACATGCACATACAGACAGACAGACAGACAGAGAAAAAAAGATTTTAGTAATATAGATTGTTACTTTTCAGTGGCTTTTGTGTTCCAAATATTGATGGTTTCTGAGTTAAAAATAGTGATTTTATTAGTATTATAATAGCAGTACTGCTTCTTTCTTTTTTGACTCTGATTTTAATTGTAATTGTCACTTTTCAGTGACGTTTGAGTTACAAATATTGATGGTTTTTTGAGCTGCAAATAGTGATTTTTTCGGTATTCCACCTCAAAAAAAGAGTGCTTCTTTCTTTCTTGAATCTGGTTTTTTTACTCCAACATCTACCGTGTACATGCACATATTTTTTTAAATCACATAGAATTTGGTGAAGTAAGAATATTTAAAATATTGCAACGTTTCGGCAGTTATAGTTCTAATTGTCAGTTTCGAATTACAAATAAACTGACGGATGGGAAATAAATAAACAATCTTGAGATTCAAAAAAAAATTCAATACATTCGTTATTGATGGGGGAAAGGAAAGGAGATATAAGTCAAAACAATAATATGAATAGAGTTGTAGTCCGTATGGCCTAATGGATAACACATCTGATTTCGGATCAGAAGGTTCCAGGTTCGATTCCTGTCGCGGATGTTTCATTGTAAAAATTATTTCTATTTTCCATTCACACAGAAAATTGCGCCGGACAGACAGACAGACAGACAGAGAAATAAAAGATTTTAGTAATATAGATTTAGTTATTAATTATTTAATTACTAAAAAACTTGGATTAAGTTAACTAAATTTTTTAAATCTGCTTTGAAATTTAATAATAATTCCTTCCTATCATTCACTAATAAATAGAATTAATTGATCTCTAAGAAAAGAAATAATGATATCCCTTTTCAGCAAAGTTCTAAATTCAACATTTATTAGAATAATAAATATTAGATTGGAAAGGATTCTCAAATTAAATAACATTGAAAAATATCGAAATCTAAGTCTACAAATGGAACATTGGTTATTAGGACTAAATTTTAACTGGAAAATATGGATTGTGAATAAAATAAAGTTCTTAAAGGAAACGAAAAAGCTACTTTTTAAATCTAAAACTACAATCTTATAAAGAGTTTAACTTGTGAGAAGTGAAAAGACAGATATATTCGGACATAAAAAGTTCTGTTATTGTGAATCAATTTTAGTTATAAATTTATAACTGCAAGAGATCGTGTGATTATCTATTTCAAGATAATAATTTTGACAAGATTTTTCACAACTGTGGCTTTTATCAGTTACATTACAAAACAGGTAACCAAGATTAATTATTATAGAAAATATTCAAAACACTAAGATTTCAACATTGATTTAGGATGAGATGAAGGGATTCAAAGTTTCTTTGGAATTTAAATACATTGTTTTCAAAATAAGAATTTTAATTAGAATATTTAAAACAACACAGAAATTCTGAAAAAAGCCTTTTATGATCACTGTGTGTTCTTAAATGTCATCAATAGTTACATAGGAAGCTATCTCTTCGTAATGATGATACAGAAAATTAAAAATATTTTACAAATAAAATTGAACTTCCTGTAGGATATACATAAAATAAGTTCTAAGATGTCTCCTCTTAAATTTTCAAATGAGAAGTCTTTTTTCATACATTTTACACTCCTTGTTTTTCACCTGTATGTGTTTTAACATGCCTATTAACTGATGATAATTGACTAAATGTTTTATCACAGAATTTACACTCATATGGTTTTTCACCTGAGTGAACCCGTAGATGAATCTTAAGATCTGATGATGCGGTAAATCGTTTGGTACAGATGCTACACTCATGTGGCCTTTCAACTGTATGAGTTTTAACATGCCTATTAAAAGATGATAAATAGATAAATCCTTCATCACAGACACTCACATGGTTTCTCACCTGAGTGAACCCGTAAATGAATCTTAAGATATGATGATGTGGTAAATCTTTTCGTACAGATGCTACACTCATGTGGCTTTTCACCTGTATGAGTTTTAACATGTCTTGTAAGATTCGAACAAACATTAAATCTTTTGCCACAGAATTTACACGGATATGGCTTTTCGCCAGTATGTGTCATCGTATGTACTTTGAGATGTGAAGATTGTGTAAATCTTTTATCACAGAATCTGCATTGATATGGTTTTTCGTCTGTATGAATTCTTAGATGTACATTTAAATTTCCTTTCATAGAAAATGTTTTTTTGCAGAATTTACACTCATATGTCTTCCCAGCATTGCTTTCCATCATATGAGTGTTAAAATAGATTAATCAGTTTAAAAAACGATATTCAGAAGAGAAATTCCACAGGTAGGTTTTGCTTCGCCACTGTTACTACACAGCTGTCTACGAAAATATTTGCTGCAAAAAAATGATGACAGACTATTAATTAATGATGAAATGAAATACAATGTTTATTTATAGTTCTACGTCAAACGTATTTTGTTGCACTTTTTTGTTGCCCCATCACAACAAGTCCCAGTCCTGTTTGATCACTATGCAATGTATAGCTAGTGAATAAAATTTGTTTGGATGTATTCTTAGTAAATAAAATACTCTAGCACAAATTACTACATTATGTTAATGAATTATTTGAGCCACGAAAGCTATCATATGAAATAATTACCTACTTAATTATCCATCATTAACAAAGTCTACCTCTTAATGATAATCTTTAAGCTTATATTTAATTTTTAACTTCTATCTACTACAGTTCGTATCCAATAAATATTAAATATTTTCTTATTAGTGAAAACTAAACTTCACAGCAATATTTATACCTGATTTGTTTCGATTCAAAGTCAAATCCGATCCCAATCAACTAATTGACTCGAAAATGGAGGATTTAATGAAGCTCTGTGCGATCGAAGTCAATCTTTGAATGTAATTTGATATAAATGTTACTGTTTATTTTAGAAATATATTACTTACACAGAACATTTGTTAATATATTTCTTTTTCTAAATTTATATAGGGATCTATATTAGTGAACAAAGGATTTTTTTTTTTCCATTCCTTCCATTCAGTATTATAAGAAAGTTTCCTTGTAAGTGAATTAAATGTTTCTTAACTAAATAGCAATATTAGATTCAATTGAAACTGTCAATGCTTATTGATACGAAAGTGAAGGATTACTAAATTTCTCAGTTAATGTATCATTGAAAAGTAATCTTCCATAACAGCCATTTTGCTCAACTACATAAAAATTATCAATCCATGAATTTCAATTTTATTATTTAACGGAAGGCTTTCTTATTATTCTTAAAGATTAACTTCTACTTATTTAGATTATTAGGCTTATCTATAATGCACTTATTTAAACAATGAAAACAAATAATAATTTATTAACAAATCAAATACCTTAATAAAGAGAACAAACTCCTTCTGTCTGGGCATAGCCTCCCAACAATATTTGAAAATGATTCAACGGTTAAACTGAGTAATGCCCAAATCACACCAGCATATTTTTCATCATTCTTTTCTATCATTGACCCTATAATTGAGGTCTACTATCGTGTGATTTGCCTCTCTGACCATTTTCATCATAGATTTCACTCATGAAAAAATTTAGAATCTGCTCTATTCAATCGAAGTTTTCAACGATAGCAATTAGTGAAAGCTCCAATCAGAACAGACGAGGTCAAGAACGAAGAAGTCAACCGGCGCCATTTTTCCACCGTTTCGAGTGAATCGGAAGGCTTTTATAAATTAAGTTTCACAGTGAGGAGATTATCTTTCGAAAATAAACAATATTTTTACTGAAATAAATTAATTTTATGCGTTAGAATCTGCAGATGACAACTTTTTAAAGAGAGATTTCATTTCTTCTTCAGTTCGTTACGCCCGCTGATGCCTGTCATGATTTGCCGCTGTTTCACCTCGCATTCGCTTAAATAGTAGAGATGCTTGAATACAATATACAATTAGTTTCGAATAGATTGACAGCTTGCTAAAAGTCATTTCAAATTCTACCGAAATTGCGTTGCCGAAACACGATTTTAACCTCTAAAAAAAGATTAAACACCGTCTTTTCGTAAACTGGGGAAACCTTTCGCCATAATATCGAGTCAACTCTGATTGGCTAGTGCTCTGCCAATTATATGCGCTGTTTCATCATGTTTCGTCTATAAGGTGGAATTAAAGGAAAATATCACTTCAGTGAAAACAATGGTCATTTTCAACGAAGCAAATCAATGATGAAAAAATATGCTGGTGTGATTTGGGCATTATCAATCAAAGTAATCCTACAATATTAACGATATTTTCGTATTCTATTGTTGTACATAACGGAAAAATTTAACATTATTTTTGAGAACAAGTAAATGCTTTAGAAAGTAACTGTAACAATTTATAATATAATATCGGTTTAGCTTAATTACTAGAATAATACTTAATTAATAGGAAACGTCGGGTGTTAAAAGAAATGGCTGACTTTCGTGAATTCAAGAATTCTATGGCTTACTAATTTGCTCAAAATTTTGAATGGACTATTTGCAATAATAAGCTTTAGTAAATATTTCCTTCTAATATTTCATCTCAGAATTAAAAAGTAGTTTATTGAATATCTTTTAGTTCTCTGCATATATTTCAGAATTAAAATAATAGCACTAATGCTCATATTTAATTCATTTCACTTAAAAGTTAAGGACATATGGAAGACTGAACACTTTCGGATAAAGGCTACAATACGATGCAGAATATGTCAGTAATTTCTTCTCTTCTTTCTTTATTTTTATTTTATTTTAGCAAATCTGTTTTGATTGGATCACCAACTTCAGCTAAATAATTGAAAATTGAGTTGAATGCTATTTAATGATGATGGGAGATATTTTATGAATTGTGATTTTTTTCTGATATTTGAAAATCACAATTACTGTTCATTTTCAAAAAGCAGACCCACGACTGGCAGATGATTTTACTACGCAGAGGGATGATACGCTGAGATGGGCACTTTCCTAAGAAATTCTTTTGGACATTTTCGCTTTTAAGAACAATAAAGGAGGAGCATTTCTGCAATAGTATTTATTCTTTCGATAATTCTTTTCTGAAAAGCGGAAACAGAACGCAGCTACCGGTAAACGAACTCTGATAAAAAGTAAACACCCCTATTTCGATGAAATCGAAGGAGACCTGAGGCCTGCGCAAAAGCGTTGAAGGCTCTCGTAAACAAAACCGAACAGTGGTAACAATTACAACGAAACTTTGGCTCTGATTGAAACTTTGATTTCACGAAAAAGTGGAGACATCTAGCGCAGTAAGATGAAATGAATATATTTGAAATAATATAGAGGAGAAACGAACATTTGAGAGCTTTTAGGAGTAATAAAAAAAGGAGTGGGCGGACGATTGTTTTTGTGAGTTAACCATAATCCAGATCCATTAATCAAAATTTTGTATGAATCCCACGCAGAATCAGAAAGACTAATTTTCGAATCTTGTTTTATTATTTGGAGCCAATGTATTAACAAAGATAAATCTTTAAAGGGAAATGAAATGTCATTTGGCATTATTACAAAATTTACGATTAACAATGATAAATTGAAAGAAATACTGAACTTGGTGTAAGTCTATTTTCATTTTTAATTTGTTATTTGCTTTTGGTTGACTTATTGATATTATTATTTGAATCATGTATATTTGTTAGTTTGATTTATTATTATTATTTGGATTATGTATATTTGTTTTGTTAGTATTCACGTTTATTCGTGAAGAAAGTATTTATATTATTTATTGTTTTTTATTGTTGTTTTAGAAACGAAAGATATT
Organism: Thereuonema tuberculata; assembly: GCA_023159025.1. Lineage (NCBI taxonomy): Eukaryota > Metazoa > Arthropoda > Chilopoda > Scutigeromorpha > Scutigeridae > Thereuonema > Thereuonema tuberculata. The sequence goes on from JAFIDM010002131.1 coordinate 34,369,955, forward strand.
TTCTTTTCATTTGTATAGAAATCCTTCACGAAGTCCTTTGATTTAAAAGGACGAAATATTAGACAGAAATAATGGTTAGTGTTTGTATTTGAAGAGTAATTTTAATCAAATATTATTAAGTAATTTTGATGTTACTTTGGAACATGACTGTGCCATGTATTTCATTCCCTAAAATAAATCTAATTTAATAAAGACAAACACATAATTTATATTTGACAATTTTATATGTATTCTTTTTTAATTACAACAATTTCCGCAAACTTCTTTTTTCAAGACAATGTCGTGATCGAATCACAGATAAAACGTTCTGTTATTTCTGGAACTACTACAAATAACAATTAAAAAAATTTTTAACATGTAATGAAAGTTCAAGATAGTTCGTTGTTAAAGCCAACACACATAATTAAAATAAAACTATATACAATTAAAAAGTCCAGACATGTTGCGACACGTTATGTGTGTTGGCTTTAACAACGAACTATCTTGCTACAAATAACACAAGGAAGAAAACTGTGATCACAATCAGTGACTTCGGAACATCCCAAGAATCACTGTGACTATGAAATCACATTGAGTCACTCATCACTAATGACAGTCAAGTATTGAATTGTTTTTATCATTATTCAGTGAAACATCATAATTTCGGGAATGTTCGGATGATTCCAATCTGCGTTTTCTGATATAAAAATAGATAAAGTAACAATGAAAGTACTTTCATGTGCAATTAACTAAGATAAACACTTTCAAAAGAGGATACACACGATGCTTAATAGTGATGGTGAATAATTGATAAACATAATAATGAATAATATACCACAGACGGTTACGGTTTCCCCCAGCAAACCATTTTCAGATGGACAGGAGGTGGAGGGACACAGACGGAAGCTGAGGGAATAATAGGGGGAGGTGCTATTAAACCCGAGAAATATAGTTTCCAAAACTTAAGTGTTATTGCATTTATGTAAATACCTATTGTATTGATAAATACCATTATTGTGTATTTGTTATTATGTTTTTTTCTAATTGGCATATTTTCAGTATTAAAAATTCCTATCAATATATATAAAATGCCAGCTCTGTCAATGTGGACTGCGATACGAGAGGAAGAGAACTGTCATTCTCTCATTCTTGTTAGTTTCAAGGGGAATATCGAGTATTATTTTGTTTTACAGAAACTACTTTGGAATTACATTTTAAATAATGATAATATTTGGGTTGTTTTTACCAAATTTTTATTACTTTTGGTATCAAGCCATTGTCGACATTCTTCCTGAATATATTTCCATTGTTAAGTTATGCTGTTGTAAACATGGTTCAGCGTGATTAAGATTTTTAACATGATTTAGATTTTTAACATGATAAAAAAATAAAAGCAACTAAAACAGATATTACATCAATTTTACTTCAAAGCCCAAAACAATGGATTCTGTAAATAGTAAACTTAATTCCTTTGATAACATAATTTTATATAAATGCAATTGAGTTAGTCAATGGCTTTAAAAGAAGATTATAAGATTTTATAAGAAATTACAAAACAATTTTGAAAATGTTTCTATTGTAAAATAATTTATAAATTAAACACTATAAAATACTGATATATGCATTTTATTTAATTCATTCATCTTCGAAATATTTCTTTGATTTCTATAAACAATCATACAGCCTTTCAAATGGTAAATCATTAAATTTGATTAACCTTACATACAATTTATCTTAGATAAGTATTAGAAGAAAGAAAGAAAAAAAAATAATGTTTAATGAATCAAATCTACCTGATAACTACCTTCAATCAGATTCAATTGCCATTTATTATGAAATATCCCGAAATGTTTTCACTGGAAAAAATAATTAGTCTTAAAAGAAATTAAAATATGAAAAATTTACAGAATGCGAATTAAAATTACTCAATTACTTAAAATTAATTAAGTAAAAAGTTACTACGTAAAATATTAATTATAAATACAGTAGTGGAAAAAATGATAGGAACTTCGCTGGTCTTCATGCCCTAACTGGAAACTAGTACATCCCCCAGTTTGTTATGACATGAAATAAGCAGTCCTGCATTCTCAACTAGTATTAGTAGAGTTTCTCGTGGTATGTCATCCCAGGCTTCACAAACAGTTTGTTGGAGACTTCCAACATCTTCGAACTGGTCCATTGTGGTAAACACTCCTAACGATAATTCCCCATACATTTTCAGTAGGGTTTAGGTCAGGATTATACTAATCTAAATCACTCCTTAATCGACTTCGAAGCATGGCAGGGGGGGTTTTCTTGTTGAAATGTTCAATTTCGCCATCTGATGATGAGTCCGAATAGTAGTAGGTATTTCCCAAGCATTTCTTGAGACATGGAACTGTTCTTGTGGCCATTCACAAAAGCCAATTCCACTTTTCTACTTTCACTAAAGTTTCCCCAATCCACAATTGAACCGTCTCCTTGAACGTGCTTTAGAAAAGTACTTCACTTCTTTACGTAGATCATGTTAGGTAGTAGTTCCAACTATGGAACCATCAAATGTTTCAAATAGCTAAGCACGACGAAGTCGAGATCGGTGTTGTGTGGTCAGTTACAGAGTTGATGTTGTTTAGTGAGGGGTGGATTTGCCTCATTTTCTGGAGCTTCAGATTGGAGGAACATGTTGAGGTAGTTACTAATTGTTCTTCGATGTGCCTGTGATGCCATGGATTGTTTGATGGCGTTGGCTGAGATTTGCTTGTTGCTTGCACAGCGAAGAACCCCTAGAAAGAAGCTTTAGGTCTTCCTGTACTTTTCCTGGTATCATTTCTTTCCGGGTATTTTTATGTAAAATGCAATCATCTGTTTGGACCTTCCAATCAAACGAGATATTTCAGCTTTTGATTTACCATCTTCAAGCCATAATTTTTCCCTTTTCAACTTTGCGTTGGTAAGTTGTTTCCCAATTTCCCATTTTGAAGTTACTCATTAAATTAACTTAATTTTATCTGACTTTGTATTTCATTGAATACAAATATAAACGGCCTGACTCATTGTCTTCAGGGTAATTAAGAATATTATAAATAATTCCTATAATTTTTTCCGTTTGCACAGTATGTGTTGTAACTTCTGAACCTAAGGGAATATTTGGACCAAATTGTTACCAATGATATTAATGTAATATCTTAACATAGATGTGAATTTTCAGCTAAACAGGTTTATTATTAAAATAATTACGCCCAAAAAACAGTGGTGGAGAAAAAGATAGTTACTCTTTTTTTCCATCACTCTATATCCGTTTTCTCATCCAACCTTACAACTTAAGGATATAAATGTATTTAGAATTTTATGTGAATGTTATAATATTGCCCAAAACGAAACCAAATGTAACTATTGAAATTTAATTTGTAAACAAACTATATTTAACAAACTATATAACTAAATGTTGACTGTAATTTAAAGCCTTAATTGTAGATGAATTTCTAAAAATTAATCAGTGTTATATTAGAAGGAAGACTTATAATAAGTATTATTAAATTTTATAATTTCAATAGGAAACAAAAACATCTACTTCAGTAAATTAATGCTTTAACAAGAGAATAAGAGGTTTTATTTCTATAGAAAGGTAGAATCGCTAATTATCGTCCCCCTTTTGTTTTTTTTTATGTTAAAGTATATTTTATTTCTGGATGGAAAATAAAAAGTCAAGTCTGTTAATCAGAAATATATCCCTTTATTATATTTTCATTTTAAAAATCAACTTCACAAAAACTTATAAAAGCACAATCTTTGAAACAACGTAAAATCTGACATTTCAATTTTTGGTGTCTAATATCGTCCACGGCAGCGTTGTCTGGCAAGGTCGGCTGGTCGGTGATCGCCGAGGGTCCGAAGGGTCCGAGGACGTTAGGGGGGTCCATTGGCCCCGAGGGACAAGAGGGTCTTCAAGGTCCGGCAGATGAAAGGACTAAAATTACTTTAAAAGCTCGGAACAAAAGCTACTAAAAGATAAAATCTGTAATAAACGGGACTCCTCAAAAGAATGGTCATTTGGGAAAAACAAAAAAAATCATTGTGGTTAAGCAAATCATTTCAAGTTATAACGATTAAAAAAAAATGAGCAAGTAGATTGGAGCAAACACAAAGCTCTGTCATCGTTGACTTGAACTATGTTAATATTGAATCATGCAAACTTGTAAACTTTTTATCAGTGCTGTTAGATGTAACAATAAGGCAGCTTTGATTGCAAAACCAAACTTTTAGCACGTTTTCTAGTTGATCAGACCTTTTCTCCATCACTTCTCCTGTGTCCACAGATTAAATTACTCGAAGGCGTGGAGTCTTGTTAATACATTACTGGAGCAAATTCAAGAAAAAAGAAATGAAGACAATTTTAAAAGATTGTACAAAAAATGTAAAAGCTTAGTTGAAGATGTTAGCATATTTAAAAAAATGGAGAAATTGAGAATGAAGACGATTTTCCAGAAAAACAAATCTCCAAAAAAACGAAGATATCTGGGAAGCAAGCAGGTGGCGAAGTTGGTGATTTTTCGCCTCTTCAGAAATTGAAGTTATCTTATTTCAAGATTCTAGACTGTGCAAGTAAAAGTATTGAGGAGAGTTTGTCCCAAACAAAACCATACTTGAATATGCCGAAACTTTGCAATGTTTTAAATACAATATTCTTGTTTAATCAAATTCTATGTGATGTAGAAAAATAAGCGCATATACACGGGTGATTGCCTAGTACTTATTAAAAATGTTTGAGCAATCACTTAAAGGCAGCCATTTATTCTAACATTCTCTACACAACATTATTATATAAATTAAGTCAAATTATTACTGTATTATAAATATTTATGAAACAGTGTTTACCCTTGTTCTCAAAAACAATGTAAGTAGTTATAAATTATATTAATGTCTAACAGATGGATGTTGACGATCACGTTTGCGCGAGAATTACAAAAAACACGAGATCTCGCCATTAGCCTCTTCAGCAGGTCTCAAGGAATTTAATATTTTTAATGTCTGTCACAAGGAAAATGCTACATAATGAATTTATTGTTTGTTTATTGACTGTTTTAAATTTATTAAAACTATATTAAAATGTAGTAAAAGTCTCATGCATTTCCCCGTATTATAATTCATTTAAATATTTCAGTATTTTGTAAGAAGACATGGATAGAGACTATTCTCGTGTAAATTACGTGAAATCACGAAAATACGGGATCGTCAACATCCATCTGTTAGACATTAATAATTTATAATTTTTTCTTCTATTGGTAAATTTTCTTAATAATGAGAAAGAAGTTAATCTTTAAAAATATTTAGATTGCCACTAATATTTAAATTCTTGAATTGATAGATTTGAAGTAATTGAGTAAAAAAGGCTGTTGTAGTGGATTAGTTTTCAAAGTTAGATTTAATGAGAATTTACTGATCCTTTACTTAATAGTTAGTAATCCTAACATTTTGGAATAAGATTTAAATATTACTATTAAGAAAATATTATTGACTTGAAAAAGCTTTTATTGAACAATGTATTGAACAATGTACTGAACAATGTAGACAATATATATTTGGGGGGGGGGGGGGTTGGAAAGGGTATAAATGTCCCTGAATTGTGTGGCGGCCTCTGGAAACGAGTGTTGGCAGACCCGCAATACTCCTGAGTTAAGCGGTCTGCGATGCTTTCCCCTACGTGGCGGAAGATGTTAGCGACCGTTGGCTTCTCAAATTTCTGTAGTTTATACGAATTTGACATTAATGTCTAACTATTATTTATAATATAACTAATTGGTAATGATCACCTGATGTTTTATCAACTGGGGAAGGTTTCAAGTGATAGGGGTGTGGAGAAGGTCACAACTGGCTGGGAAGTCGTACATTCTCCGATCTCAATATTAATATACTAGATAAATTAGATAAATAAAGCGTTTTTTTACGTTATAGTTGCAAGGCTTCCAGAGCGAAAATAGGGTAACGGGTTATACGTAGTGTATATAAAAGACGAAGATTGTTTGTTCGTCCTACGCTCACAGGTCCTTTGGGTCCTGATCTGGACCAAACTTTGCAGAATTACTCTTTAGGATATTTGGGGGAAAAAAACAGGCTACAATGAAACCTGGACACATCTCCCCTTTCCCCTAATTTCATCCCCTTCCCACTATTTTATAACAACGGCTTCTCCCTCTCCTTCTACAAATCATGCAACTGGACCAAGCTTTGCAGAAGTTTCTGTAGGACCCTGAGGCAAAGAGAGGATTCAATGATATCCCAGAATAATGCATGAACAACGAAAATCACAAAGTTTAAATTCGTAGACCTGGATCCTCATACAGTTCAACGTCTATAATTCGGAACTTTTCAAGCTGATGTTCTATCTGTGTGATAAACATATACATGTCTATGCTCATTCATATTCCTTGCTCTGAGATAAAAATTGATCATCTAAGAAACATCATAAAGAAAAACTGATGTGAATTGCTTGGGTTCATAAAGCGAAGCAATTTCTCTGGATTTTCTATCAACTATGAATCAAGGACATTCCTTTTGTCATGAGTCAAATCTTTACGTATTCTTCTACAATTCGAAATGAGTTTCAGTAGATCAGTATTTTGCTATTGCAGAGTGGCTTTTGACCAATCAGAAGCTCTCGATATCGGGTGGAATATGAGTGTGGCAGTTCGAAGCTCAAAACAATGCAAAACACAACTTTCTTAATTGTCCGAAGCGCAGTAGTGCCTCAGAAGAAAAAATAAACAGTAAAAAAACTCACTAATGAAAAATTAGTGAGAAAATTCATGTGCCAGCAGTCCTCCGGTCTCAATGAATTTATTTAATTAATAAAAATTCCAATTTGCGCATAATTATTAATACTAATTAATAAACAATTATTAATAAACAACAATCCGTGACAAATTATTAACACAGAGATATCCTGGAACGGCTGTTTCACGCTCTTCGGCGATCATCAGTCAGAAGCAGTCACCAGTAAACAACGAGGTGTCAGTACTGAGAATAATAGGAATAATCGATCTCGTTGTTTACTGGTGACAGCTCCTGGCTGATGATCGCGAAAGAGCATGAAACAGCTGTTCCAGGGTGTCACTTGGTAAATTTGGTCTCACCCATTGTTGAACTTTTCTTAATGTTTCTCCTAGAATTCTGAAAAATCAAAGAAGAAAAACCTTTAGGTGGGTTTTCTTGAAGTCTTAAAAAGGCGTTCTCATAATTTTTTATTATTTTTTTGGTTTTTGTCAATGAAAAACCACGATAAACACCCACTTAGCCGTAACTGTTCCCAATCTAAAACCCTTGCAATGGACCGTAGCAAGAGACTCTTTCAACTGTGACGTAGGCTGTAACGATACCACTTAAACGGTTCACAAAACATAAGAAAAAAAAAAAAAGATACTTTTCGTTTCGGAATGACGTCAATTTTCCAACTTATCCGTCAAAATAGTTCTAAGTCCGCCATTTTTCTTATTTTACACGAATACTTCCACTTAAATTTCTAATTTTCTTAAAAATCTACATTAAAAATCTAGAGTTTTCCATCGATCTCACATCTACTACGTATTTCGGAATCGTTATTTCGAAAATAAATCAAAGTAAAAAATGCTGGATTTATTTCTTTTTCGGATGCATGAAATGGTCAGATGTTACAATTATTTCTTAAAATGTTAACTACCTTGTGGATACAAACATATTTTTCAAAATTCGACCCATAAGGGGTGTAAAGAGGGGCAAATTTTAAAATCACCATATCTCATAAACCAATCCAAATAAAATCGTGAAACTTCACATGCCTACAGTATGAGTATTGTTTAGTGCATTATAATGAAAGCTTGTTTTTAAAAATTATTTTAATTAATTTCTTGTTATGTTTTGTTTTTGGTTTACCGGTCCATATTACACGAACGTATGTGTAATATGGACCACCGACAAGAAAATAACAAAATTATTTCATGTAATTATTAATAGTTACCAAAGTACTTTACCACGTTTGAACCATGTAGCTATACAATTGCTATGAGCAGCCAACAAATTAAATCTTTTTATGTTAATAATTTAAGGTTTATGAGCATTCTTGCTTAGGGGGTCCATAATACATGGATCTCCCCTAACACGGCTACACATACAGGGTGTCAAAGGAGGAAAGGTCTGTATTTGGGAAGTGATAGTATTGGTTATTTTAAGCAAAAAATGTCATAGAAACGAGTGGCCTATTCATTCAACCACATAAACAGAAATCCAAGGGGGTTAGGTCAGAAGATCTTAGCGCTGTGTGGTGGAAGAGAAGGAAAAAAAGGGCCAGCAGGCACAGTGACAATGGGGATGCTTATCTTGACGTCACTGTCACGTGATATAGGTTAACCCTCCAATGCTTTCTAGTAGAAACTTCGTGATATTATTCGCTTTATATTCAAATTCCTATTATAAGTCTTACTTATGTAATACTACAAGTCTCCTTCATTAAATATTTTCATTAATATGATTAAAATAAGTTTACCTCTTATTTTTTTTTTATTTTCGGTCATAGGTTTTCTTTTTTTGCAAATGTAATTTGTTAATATTATTAATGATCATTTTTAGCAATAGTTCCATTTACTAATTTAACCCCCTATTAAAATTTTAAAATTTATTAAAAAAAACAAAAGATGAAAGAAAATAAAAAGGCCCAATGATGCTCCAACTGTAGCATTGGGTATACAGAAAAAAAAATGAGAAACGACATAATTCCAATTATATTTTGGGGTAAACAGGCCAAGCCAATATAACAAAAAAAAAAAAAAATTGTTAAAGATAAGACACTTATCCTTAAATGCAGGCAATTAGCTGGGGGATACTAACGGCAGGACCACACCTGCCATGGGTCGACCGTCAATGACCCTATCGGCCCACGAGCAGTCAAGTTCGTGGTCCACCCGCAGCATTGCTCCCCTAACCCGAAAAGCCACATCCAAAGATATTAATTAGAAAAACATCAAAAAGCAAAAAAAAAAGAAAAAAAAATTAATTTTGGGGATTACCATTTATAACTGAAGCATTTTTTTTGCAAACTTTTTAAAATCCCCCATGTTCTTCAGCAATTCATGATTTTGGCAAGGGGATGAAACCCCGTTCAAGAGCAAATTCTTAATAAATATCTCTCGAGCATGTTGTCTCTGAGGATGTCCACAGACCCAAAGGACATGATGAAC
>JAFIDM010002131.1:34406036-34417752 GCA_023159025.1 Thereuonema tuberculata
TGTCATCCACATAGGCCTGGACCAAAACAGCATCTCTGGCCCGGGGACTGACGAGGAAATCCTGTAAAGAGGAGAAGAGATCCTCAATCTGCAAAATCCACAGGGCGGGGCCCAAGTTACTGCCCTGTGGACAACCCTTATTGCAGTGGACCGATGCTGGACCAAAACAAACGGTCCGACCCTGCAAAAAGGAAGCAATCAAGTTGTAGAGATTGGAAGGACATCCCTTCCTCCTCATCACGTTCAGAATCCCCGGATGCCAAGCATTATTAAAGGCATTTTGAATGTCCAAAGAGACCACGATAGCATCATGCCTCCTCGAACTGCAAGTACGAAGGTAACGATACAGGTCCGAGGGGGCATCAATAGTACCGCGGCCCCTCCGAAAACCATATTGATGGTCAGAAATCAAATGGTTTGCCTCTAGATAGTAAGTTAACCTGTTGCTACAAAGCCTGTCCAGAACCTTGCCGATGACTGGAAGAAGGCAGATAGGCCGAAGACGGCCATCTCCTTTAGGGAGAAAATCAACCCTCGCCTTCTTCCATACAGAGGGAAAGGTGCCCTCATCAAGACATCTATTCAATAGTTTGACCCATATATCAGGGAGAACCTCCTTGATGAAAGGGAGAGAGCGGGTGGGAATGCCCTCTAACCCCGGAGCAGACGAGAGATCAAGATTATTGATCAACATCGAAAGCTCCGCTTCAGAGAAAGGTTTCTCCTTATATTCAGTAATCTTCCTCCCTTCCCTGTCTCTTTCAATTTATACACCTAATGCTTGTGGAACTACACTCCAGATGTGTGTGACTTCCACCACATTTAAAACAAGATAAAGGGTTATTATAGTCCTTAGTCAGGTGACCAAATGCATTACACTCTTAGCACCTCAGTATCCAGATATCTTCTAAAAATGGAATCCTTAATAATCGAAATTAATGAAGGTTTGAGTTTCTAGGGCTTTACATATCTGCGGTGTAGCGCTCAGGACCCAGTTCTTTTTCGCCCCGTCTCTACATGACCTTCCGTTAATTATCTTAAGGTCTCTTTTGACGGTGACATTGGGGAAGTCACCCAGCACCGCAGAATTTGACTCTATATTGACATTAACACTCTCCTCCTCCCCATATTCCACTGGAATACCAGTTAGTTTAAAGGAAGGAAGACGATTGCCTACCCCTTTTACCTCCAATTTTTCCATTGATTTTAATTTCGATTCAACTTTAACCTTCTGATCCATACTGAAGTACTTCAGTATAATCTTGCCATCCTTTCTTGTCACCTGACCTTTTAGATCACCCCAATATCATTTGGCTTCAGATTATCTTTAAGTACCTTGGAAGCCTTCTGGCTTCCTCACCATCTTCCCCCTCTTGCAAAGAAACAACCGAACTAAACACTGTATTTTCCTTCCGGGATGTCATGTTACTGCTGCCCTCCCCTGACTTGGCATTAACATTCGAAGTTGTTCTCACTATATCGGCAAAGCTAGGAGTAGATTTCTCAAGAGCTCTTTCTGCTACATTAGATCTTAGATTGAGCATAAAGATCTATACAGGAGCCATCAACGTGATCTTTTAAATTGAATTGACTGACGCCGCCGGACGCCTCGCTTCAATTCAGTATGGACCTAATACAAATAACAAAAACTAATTAACTATTTTTGGATTTTTTAATAATGCCCAATCATGGGCATTCCACAAATTATCACACAAGGTGAAAGCCATTATCGACGTAGATCGTAGAATTCGGTAGTAGAATCCCTCGATGTTATCGATGTTCGAAGAAATCTGTGTGGAGATGCTTACTGCTTCTCTGGTCCCGTCAACCCAACAGTGAGAGGTTTTATTATTGTTGTTAAATTAATAAATTAACTACTTAAGTTCAAGCTAAACTTTTAAGAAAACATGAAACTTCAATTAATAAGTTACTTATTTACTGTCAATAATATCTGTACAAAGAAAACTTCGATATTTTAAATAATTCTTTGGTAAAGTTTTGTAAACACTTTCTGCTCTTCTCTAGGTGCGACGCGAACGTTGGCCGCTGTGAACTAAAGCCAAATATAAACACGCATTTTCTACATAATTTGTTATTGTGTTAATTAATTAAAGTTCAATTAATTATTAATTTATTTACTTTCAATAATATCTGTACAAAGAAAATAACAGTTAGATACAGAAATAAAAGACAACAAATAAGTAGACAATATGCTTTTTAGCCCTATGTTTAAATGTGGCGGCTCGTAGCTAAAATTAGTGGGGGTGCTGCTCCAGAAAATTTGTAGCCTTTGTTTTAAAATTGTGTAAATTTGGTTCATTTTTTCATAGTTATAGTTATCCCATTTAAGTTATATAAAAAGCTTATATTTGATAAATTACTAATAATATAATAATAACAATAACAACGGCATTTATTTTTATTCCAAAATAGCATTGTCAAAATTTCTGCATTATTTATATAAAGACATGGGAATTGAATATATCTTTATGTTGACACATTATGCGTAGACGAAGCCAAAAGCATACCTATTTTTTTTTTTTTTTAATGTTAGGACTATTCAGTCCCTGTGTCATTTAGCACAAACAAGATTGGGATCTGTAAAAAAAAATATTATAATCTTTTTATTAGTATTTTAATTACTAACACAGAAAAACCAAGAATTAAAAAGGAGCTAATAAATAAAAAAATAACAAAAAAAAATAAAAAAAAATAAGGGAATTAATGCTTTTAGACAGTGCCAAAAGTAAAGCGGTCTCATCATATGCACAATTTTATAAACAAAATAATTAAAAGAAGGAGCATAACAATGGAATAGCGTTCCTTTATATTTTACAGGCAAGTTGTAACCTAGGGAACGCTAATACAATGCTTCGTGCATCATTTGGATATGTTAAAGAATTTATGAAACAATATGCTTGTAAATATTAACAATGACGTCCTGTTAGCAATTGTTAGTATTGTTTTGTAGGAAGCATCAGTATTATTACTGTGTTAATTGTTATCGTTATTACTAACACTGATATGGAAAACGTTAATTTGGGGGTCAGGGAGGGGTTCTAAAGGTCTGATTTTTTTTTACGTGCTAACCTACTTTTTAGTGCTGAACACAATGGTGAAGGTTTCATTCTAATATCTCTAACCGTTTGGCCGCTACACAGTGTGACATACAGTGTCACAGACAGACAACACAAAAGCAAAAGAAGTTCCCTATGCTAACTGTAACATGGGGCCGCTAAAAACGTTGTATCTGTTAAGTTTTCCTGTTCATTTCAAGCACTAAGTGATTTTTTCTTTGTCTTCTGTTGAAGTTGGACATTTAACATTTTAACGAAATAATTAGGTACTAAACAATAAAGGGTATTTTTTTTGTTTTGTTTTACTATTCACGCTAAAATAGCTGTACGGATTTACTAAAATTTGCTACACAGCTTATGTAAGGTCTAATTTCAACCATTAGCCTCCTTTATTCTGATCTCTCACTCCCCTCCCTGATACCTAATCTCTCGCTTAAACGACCAGACGTTTTTTTTAATATTTGATAGGAAGCTTAGGTAAGATCAAACTTAAAATACGAGTTCAGTTATTTTAGTTCCTATACATTCACCCTTTCCCTACAATCGAAAAACAGGAAGGAAACGATTGTGCATTTTCATCGCTTTTCCGTTTTTCATGTTACTTTCAACTCACGTTAAACTTTCTTATTTACATTAATAAGATTTATTTATTTTATTAATTTATTTTTATTAATTTTTTTACTATTATTTTAGTTAACTCATTTATATTTATTTTTATTAATTTTTCATTTTTATTTTACTTATTAATTTCTTTCTTTTTTTTTTTAGGTTGTTCGGACGAAGTGAAGATTTCGTTTCTTTTTTTTTATTTAGGTTGAACGACTGTATTTCCTAAAATATACCAAATCTCGAGATTTCAAGCTGCACTTCAGAGGTTTTTTTACGAGCTGGCAGAGGGATTTTTGATATTGCTTTTTCGTTGGATGTGAAACACCCCTGAGTCATCAAATCTTACTGATGAGCCCCAAAGACGACAAAACAGCTGTCCTAGATTTCTATTGTTGATAACTCACGGCGTGATATTTCAGTATTGTCTGTTTTTTTTTCCTGTATGATTTATTCACGTTAAACGTGCTTTTTTAACTAAACTGAATTTTGGTTAAATGAATCTCGATAATTGAAGTATGTTTTATTCATTTATCATTTCGTATATCCCACATGTAAAGTTTTAACAACTTTACTAAGTAGGCCTATCTTTCCGAATAGCTAACGAGAACAAATGAATGAAATATAAATTCATATTTTTCATTATCTCTTATGTATTTTATTCATACATTAAACAATACATTTTGCTTTTTAAAATAAAAAAATAAGTAACATAAATCTTTAAGTTTCGTTGGTAAGTTGTTGTTAATTTAAATCATTTGTGTGGTTTAATTCATAAACAACATTTGATACGTTCTAACCCGTCATTGCATTTAAATTCTTTTTTTGACATGTACAACCCCTATCCGTACAAATTCCGTAAGCAACCTCTTTCCTGCATTTTTCAAAGCATTCCTTACATTTCGGTAGAACAGCAGCAACTGTTGCAACAACCATCATGGCTACCAGCAAAAACAAGAAAGTTGCTTGATACTTCATAGTGATTTAAGTAATTGCACCTAGAAATGAAGAGCAAAAGAAAAAAAAATATTAATCTAAGGCCGGTGTCAAACAAGTGAAAATAGCATTGGAACTGTTAGGATCCGAATCACTCGAATAAGGCGTGTTTGTATCCTTGCGCCATCGAATGATTTATTATCAACATTGCTGGGAGTTAAGGAATGAAAATTGTAAATTAGTCGTTAATTTGTAAGCATTTTCGCCTATATTTACAATTTTGAATTTTTTCTTAAAAGTTTTTAAAACAGCCAATACACTGAGTATAAAAATTAAAAATTATTTAAAAAAAAATTATTTACAATTAAAAAGTAAAACTAGTTTCTTCGCGTTACGGATCATCTTCACTGAGTGAGTCTTCCTAATAACCTCAGTCTAGCCGCAGCTGCTTTTGCGCCATAAAACACCAACCAACCCAACCAACCAACAACCTCAGTCTCTTTTAAGGGAAAGTTACCAATGGGTTGATAAATGAGAAGCATGGTTCAAAGGAACCAATTGTCGATGTGATGCTAATTATTATCTGCACGCCCAAAGATGAACCTCCCAGAATGCAACGCATATTATAGATTTTCCTTTCCTGGCCTGTCGGTCACATTCAAATGTAAGAGAAAATGGCGGTCGTTGATTCACATTCAACATTTCGACGAGGAAAAGGTCTCAAAAATTAAGTAGGGAAATTATTCTTAACGTTGCTCGTCGATTTCAAGAAGATGTATGTGAGATTTTTGATATTTCCTATTTTTGATAATTGAGACTGATATTTTCTGCTGAGTTAACGGCATTGATCCTGGAGAAATTAGTCAACGATAATGTGTTTGCGGGTCCAACTTTCGCCCCGACGACAATAAGCGATTTTAATAATCTGAGAACACTGCGATCCTGGCGGCGATCAAAACACTTAACCAAATGCACATGGTTTTGTTTATAAATAACGGGCATCTGGAAACTTTGTAAATATTATGCGGAGATTGTAAACATCGAAGGCTGTGAGGGGAAGCCTACCTTGTTATGTGGATGTTGTGAATTGAAAATCCCTTTGCTTTTTTCGGAAACAATATTGATAAATATTCCTAACCGATACAGCCATTAATATATTGTTCTGATGATGCAATCAATATGGATTCCTTACATTTTTCGTTTAAAGTGCGATCTTTCTTGGCCAAAACATTTGGATCGTGAACGTTAAAAGTATGACTCGTTTTTTCCACATGTTGCACTGTGTTATAAGTTAAGTTCTTATTTAGAAGGGCTCGTGCATGCTTCGCCATGTGTTCGCCCAAAGGTCTGCGGATCTGTCCGATATAAAACTGGTTGCAACCAGTGCACTGAATTGAATAAACAACTCCTTTCGTTCTTCTGTTTTCATTAAGTCCAAACTTGTGTTTATTGAAGAAGCTAGCAGTGGTATTCCGACTTGCTGGGGTGACTACGATATTATTTGAGCAGTTTGATAATGACGGGAAAAAGATCAGGATGGTAATCTATTATAACATATTGCTTATTGGTAGATTTATGAAGCTGTTCATTGGATATCTTTTGCATAGTGACCATAATATGTTTGTGATAAATGCATTCGGATAATCATTATCCAATAAAATTGAACGAACCTTCTGAACTTCTTTGTTGAACAGATCTAAGGAGCTGGGAAGAACAAATGCTCTTGTTATAGTCAGGCTGATAATGTTGATCTTGAATTTTCTAACATACATATATAGTTCTCTGCCAAGGGCAGGTCCTTCACTGCAAACCCAGCATTCTCCAATTTTTCCTATTTTCTGCCTTCCTCTTCGTCTCCACATTAAGATCCATTTACCCTAATGTTGTCGATCATCTGAAATCTTCTGCCTCGAACTTTTTTACCGTTCACCATTCCTTCCAGTGCATCCTTCATTAGGAAGTTTCTTCTCAGCCAGTGACCCAACCAGTTTCTTTTTCTCTTCCTGATCAGTTTCAGCATTGTTCTTTCTTCACCCACTCTTTCTAGCACAGCTTCATTTCTTATTTTGTCTGTCCATTTCACATGCTCCATTCTTCTCCGTATCCACATTTCAAATGCTTCTAGTCGTTTCTCTTCAATGCGTCGTAATGTCCATGTTTCTGCCCCATACAATGCCACACTCCACACAAAGCACTTCACTAGTCTCTTTCTTAGTTCTTTTTCCAGAGGTCCGCAGAAGATGCTCCTTTTCCTATTAAAAGCCTCCTTTGCTATTGCTATCCTCCTCTTGACTTCTTGGCAGCAGTTCATATCACCACTTATAGTACACCCTAAGTATTTAAAGTTGTTCACTTGTTCCAATGTCTCATTCCGAATACTTATGTTTATCTTCTTTGTCTTTCTTCCGATAACCATAGTCTTTGTCTTGTTTACATTTATCTTCATTCCATATTGTTCACAGCTGTCATTCAGCTGCAGTAGCATATCCCTTAGTATCATCTCCTCTTCTGCTAACAATGCCATATCATCAGCAAATCTTATGCATTTTATTCTTCTTCCTCCTACTATCACCCCTCCCATGTTCTGAAAACAATTCTTCACTAACTCCTCTAAGTAGATGTTGAACAGCGTAGGTGATAGAGGGCATCCTTTTCGCACCCCTTTCCCTATTCCACTTCCCTCTGACAATTTTTCTCCTATCCTGACTTTGACTCGTTGTTTCATATAAAGATTAGTTATTAGCCTTCTCTCTTTCCAATCCACACCAATTTTCTTCAAGATTTCCATAAGTTTATTCCAATCCACTCGGTTTATTTCCAGGTCCACTGCATATACGTGTTTATTTTTTTCTAGATATCTTTCGCCGATTGTTCGCAGCAGTCCAATTGCATCTCTCGTACCTTTTCCTTTCCTAAAACCAAATTGCTCTTCTTCCAACTCTCCTTCCACCTTAGAATATAAACGTCTGTTCAGTATTCGCAGAAGAATCTTCGCTGAGTGCGATATAAGGCTGATAGTCCTGAACTCATTGCACTTCTTGGCATTATTTTTCTTCGGTATTGGCAGCAATACTGTTTCCAAGAAATCATCAGGCGATTCACCTTTCTCATATATTTCATTGCATAATGATAGTATTTGCTTCTTGTCTTCACCCAAGCATTTAACTAACTCAATGTGTATTCCATCAACTCCTGTTGCTTTCCCATTCTTCATTTCCCTAATCGCTAGCTCAACTTCTTCCCTTAGAATACAACATCCTTTGTCGTCTTCTGATACAACTGTTTCAACTTCTATAGCTAAGTAATCTGGACGATTCCCTGTCTCATATAATTCTTCTACATACTTCTTCCATCTGTTCAAAATTCCTTGTTTGTCGCTTATTTCATTGCCGATTTCGTCTTCTATCAACCACATGGACTTCTTATTCTTATTTGTGAAATCCAAACATTTTACTTCGCGGTACATTAAATCATATCTTCCTTTTTTCTCTAGATCCTCTACTTCTTTACATTTCTGTTTCATCCAGTCTTCCTTCGCCTTATCAGTTACTCTTCTCAGTTCGTTGTTTAGTTTCTTGTAATTTCTTCTTCTGTGTTGATGTTTTTCCATTTTCTCCTTTCCTCCATCTTCTCCAACATTTTCCCTGTGACCCAAGGTTTCTTATTACTCTTACCTTCTCTGTATCCTATTGTTTCTTCTGCTGTTTCCTGTATACAGCTTTTTAGATGAGTCCAGTATTCATTACTATTTTCAGGTGCGGATTCTAAATTAGAGGCTTTCTTTTGAAAATGTTCTTCAAATTTTCTTTTTTCTTCTTGGTTCATAAGTTTTTCTATATCAAACTTCTTCGTCACTTGCCTTCCTCTTATCTTTTTCAGACGAATATCAAATTCGCCTATCAGTAGGACATGATCTGAATTAATATCCGCTCCTGGTAGAGTCTTTGCATTTTTTAAGCAATTTCGATATCTTTCCTGTACGAGTATATAGTCTATCTGATATCTACTGTCATCCCTTGGGCATGTCCACGTGTATCGTCTTCTTTTATGCTGTTGGAATAACGTATTTCCAACAATCATTTCATTCCGTTTACAGAAATTTACCAAAGATTCCCCTCTGTCATTTCTTTTTCCCAGTCCAAATTTTCCAACCGTTTTTCCATCTTGTCTTTCTCCTACTACTGCGTTCCAGTCGCCCATTAGGATTACACATGCACCTTTCTTCTCTTTCTCAACTATTTCTTCTATCTTCTCGTAGTTTTCTTCAACTTTCTCGTCTTCTAATCCACTATGTGGCATGTAAATTTGAATTAGCACTAAATCCAATTTTTTCCCTTGTAGTCTCACCATTATCATCCGGTCATCTACATATCGCACTGATATCACTTTATCTTTCACACATGGTCCCAGTAGTACACCAACACCATGACTCCCTTTACATTCACCATTTGAATGAAACATTCTAAATTCATCACTCACCAACTCACCACTATTTCTCCAACTCACTTCTAATATTCCCATCACATCCACTCTAATTTTCTAAGACCAAAGGAATTGTAATTTAGAGTAATGTCCGAATATGTATTTTTTCGGAAGACCTCTGTTTGGAAGAACGTATTCATGTACGTCACTTTTGTACACAATGTTAATGCACTTTCTTATCATGTTCGATGTCGAATTTTATAGCGCTGTGAATACCATCAAAGGTGTTCAATATTGTATATTGTATTGAGATACTATTGTTATCAGCGCAAAGGATGAGGTCATCCACATATCGGAAATTCAAAGGTACGTGCAATTTTTCTTCATTCAAAAATCGTAAAAACTGAGTCTTCTATGAATATCATTGACCACTCAGCCGATGCTGAAAGGCCTTTAAACAATGCCTGATGTTGTTGGTCATAAAATTCATTGTATTCAAAAATTTGCATTTCGAGAAGGGCTTGAACTAAAGGAATAAGGTTGCTGAAGTGTTCCTTAATGCTATACTGAAGAAATGATCTCGTAGAGATATTGTTACCTGTGGAAGTATCCAATTTCCCCCTCTATTTTTTTTTGTCGGATTTGACTGACGCTGACTCCCTTATGAGAAGAATAGGTTCAACTAACCCATGCTTCCCTCTGATTGTAGACTCTTCCAGGATGAAAGGGAGAAAGAGATCAGGTATATAATGCAGCGCAGAGGGCTGCAGAGTCAGTGAGTTTTGGCGGCAGCTAGCCGCAAGATAGGTCTCCACTCTGAGCCAAAGAGTAGGGTTCGTTTTGGCGGCAGCCAGCCGCAAGAGGGGTCTCCAACCCGTAGCCAGAGAGTAGAGTGGGGTTTGGTGGCTTAGTGCCACAGAGAAGGTCTCCAAGCTCACAAGCTGTGGAACTCAATCTAGTAACCGAGAGAAGATACCAAGGACCGTCCCGTTAAAGAAGGGTACGAGGAAGACAGAACTGGGCCGCACAATTCAATCCAATTACCGAGAGAAGATACCAAGGACCGTCCCGAGACAAGAAGGCTACTAGGAAGACAACTCTGGGCCGCACAACTCGATCCAAGTACCGGGAGAATTTGACGAGGACCGTCTAGATACATAAGGCTACAAGGAGGGTATTGCTAATTAGCCAGAACCCGAGCGATTCTTCAAATCGATAATTTGAGATCTGTAATTGTCGTATTTTCTCTTATTGAATAAATTCTCTGATTTTAATTTAAACTTGCTCTAGTCGCACTTTATCCCCCAGCGCCACCGAACCTGCGCGAAAGTTCGGTAGCAATATGTTGTATTGCTTTTTGGATAAGGTCGAACGAAATTAATGTAAATAAAGTTTTTACATCTAATGAAAACAACCTGTAACCGTCCTGCGGAGTAGCCTTCCTCAAATTTTTTACAAATTGTTGACTATTAGGGACACTAAAATAAGACTTGACATTCAGTTCCTTGGCATTCAGAGCCAGAATAATTTTTATCTACATTTACAATTTTGAATTTTTTAATTCAAAGTACTTTACTTTATGGCAACTTAGTAAATACATAAAAATTTACTTTGAGATTAAATTGAAATTTAATAAAGGTTTAATAAACATATTTATCCTTTCTGTGCGTGGGTGGGTTTTTAAGTTTTTTTTAGGTTAATTTTGATCTTTTAGTATTAACTGAAAATCAATAAATGAATAAATTTTGATGTGAAGAATGTTTTAAATATATTCAATCAGCTTTTACAATAGCTGATTTTTCTTTTTAATTTTTCTAAATCACTTCAGATCAGAAAAAGAATGTTAATTGGATTTTTTTGTACTTTTTAATTTTCTTGATTTAATTTTATGCTATAAATCGTACATGAAGAACGAATTGATTACTCCTTATGATTTGTTACCTATGTCGATTTCATATTCTCAATTTATCCGAACCTCCGATCTTTCTTAACCCCGCATCATCAATGTGTGTGTATGGGAAAGTCGACAGCAATAACCTTTCGCCTCTTAGTGCGGAAAGAACGTCGTATATCGTCATTATTTATTATCTGTAGACTTTAAACGCAGTAGAGATTTTAATTTTAGAATAAAACTCTTTAACCTTCCGTAGAATGCAAGATAGATACTTCTGAAGCTTGACCATTGTTAAGCGACGTCAGATCGGTTAATGCGACCCAATTTTTTCGCTTCGTTCCGTAGCTCGAAACCCAGTTATGAGTTTTATGTAAGTGCTTATATATAAACTCTTTTCGTATGCAAGATGGCAAACCAAATTAGAACTGTACAACTTCTACAGTGTTGCAGAGCACAACCCAAAATTGTGTAAATAGCTATTTCTATATTCAATTGTAATAACTATGAGTATTAATTCAAAATCAATTTCTGTCTTCGCTAATGATGTAGCTCAATATTAAAGAAATTTATAAAGAACTTAAGAAGAAGGATAGTAACTTTTGGAGATATATTCATCATTCAATATTTATAGCTTTCTTATTCTGTGTCTGCAACGCAAAAGATCACAAAGCTTTCCGGCAAGTCTCATATCTACACACTCTTTCTTCACACTCACATTTTCAGCATACCACCTCATTAGCTGAGCCTCAAGAAACGATCAATTGTAGATGCTCCTTCACAA
>JAFIDM010002131.1:34418152-34431453 GCA_023159025.1 Thereuonema tuberculata
TAGACAGAGTTTAAAGGAGCTGTTGATATACATATTTTGACGATTAGAGACGATCTTATTTTTATATTTGGAATCTTTTTCCCATGGGTTCTTGTAAGCGCGCGAGACAAAAAATCTCATAGAAAAGCATTGGAATCTAATCAATGGAATTTTATTCTCTTTCTTTTATTATTTCAATTCTTAAACAATGAGTCAAAATATGCAAATCCTTCATCCATTATATGTCATTTGAACGATTAGAATTAATGAGATTGAGTTCTTTTAAGTAAATAATACGGATTTAAACCTTTTTCTTTTTCAGAAATTTGTGCTTTGAATTCAGTAGATATTAAAATTTGAATGTAATTCAATATATGTAGATTTCTTTATTTTAATTTATGTTTTCACGAATTTAGAAAAAAAAAAAAAAAACGAAGAAATTTTCTGAAATAATGTTTAAGGAAAGTAGGCTTTCAGTTCTTTTGTGTTTGAGACTCAACAGCTACTTTCTTTTGCTACGAAGCCGATTTTGATGATTGTTGAGGAATGAATGGTAAAGTGAAATAGATCTCATCCAAACTGAAATTGTAGGATGTTAAACCTACGGGGAGCTGTTTTAATATAAACCCTTGCTCCAGCAGAAGATTACTTGTAACTAGACGCTATAAAAACTTTCGTGTGAAAACTAAGTTGTGAGAAAAAAACGACTAAGACAGATTTTTAAACAACTGAGTATATATTCTCTTAAAAAGTCTGTTACAAATATTTTGTTATCCTAGTTCACTCATATGAAATTACTGCTTGTAAATCATATTCTTCTTAACTATTCAGTAATACGCTTGGATAACCTCGCTTCAAGATTAGATTACAAAAGTCTTTAAGTATAGTTACTTTGAACTCTTGACTCTTTAACTTTATACTCGTTACTTGTCTTAGCTAAACTGTTGTACTTGAATGAAAGTCGATGGTCTATGTATTCGTGTCTTTGGACCGTCCGTGTTAAGGAGAATCAAAGACATACTTACAAAACTTGCTGTTGAATCATCTTCGATCTAACCTCTTGAATATCCGATTACTTGAGTGGATAATTCGGTCCCTCTTCGTTGGAATCTTCGGCTTTCGAACCCTTTAGAACGTTGTATAGTGATCAGGATTATTTCCTAAATCCTTCTCACCAAAGTAAACTTTAATTCTGCAGTTTAATACATGTCAATCTTAGTTATGCATTTCCTATTGTAGGGACTAGGAACATTGGCTCAAGATAATTCCTATTATCTTCGATGAAACAACATTGGAATACATATTTGTTTACACCTCGGAAAACAACTCCATCTTTTTCTTCCAACCTCAGAATTCATTCATCGCAACAATACGTCTCGAGTTCACTGTTCAAAACAATCGTTACTACTTGGCATCATGTGTATCTCTTCTTTATTTGAACGTGATTGTTGCGTTGTTCTTTTGTTTTTTATTTCCCTCAGATTATTCACGATTATTTTTGACTTCTCTTGGAATTGTCTCAGGTTTGAAATACGTTCGAAAATTGTTCAAGTAAGCTTTTCTCAATTCAAACCTACAGAAAGGATAATTTCCTGTTACTAATTTCTTAGAACTTTTTCGAAGACAAATATTTTTTTCAGAAATCATAGGCTTTGGGTTCGAAAAAAACTATCTGAGTGTAACGCAACAAAGGCTGCATTGGCAATCCTGAGAGCGAGCCGGTATTTTCACTTAGCCAGCCAAATCAGGATTATTTGCTAAATGATGATCGAATTTACAATCGCAATGCGTTTTAAAATCGAACCTTCCAAAAGACAAATTCATTTAGGATCCTAGCACTGCATTCATTTTAATTTTTTATCCGTCATAATATATGACGAGCCAAAACTCTATCTGTAAAAAAAAATCCGTTACATTGTTATATCGTCATTGTTGAAGAGTGTATGCGCTAGCAGTTTTATAATTGAAGGGTGAAAAACCGATTCAATAAATAAATAATTAAATAAATAATCATTTATTTTAAATTTATATCTTCTAACTTACATATGGAATTTGGAGCAAAGAGATGAAAATTTGAAATTAAATTCCTTACTAAATTATAACATGCTCTACGTCGTTCCTAATAACGCAGATGCTAACCAGGATTTGCTTTGTATCATTTTAAAAAGGTTACCTTCTAACTTACCTTCTATATTTCGAGCATAGAGATGAAAATTTCAAATTAAATCCCTTACTAAATTATATCTTGCTCTACGTCGTTCCTTATAAAGCCGATGCTAACCAGGATTTGTTTTGAATCATTTCAAAAGGTTACCTTCTAACTTACCTTCTGTATTTCGAGCAAAGAGATGAAAATTTGAAATTAAATCGCTAACTAAATTATATCCTGTTTTACGTCCTGATGCTATCCAGGATGTGTTTTAAGATCATTTGAAAAGGTTTTTCTTTTACGGCTTTTTTTATTTTATCGACTGTAATTATAAGATACATATTTTAATTATTATTTTAATAAGAACTTCATTAAAATATAATGATTCTTCCTTCGAAGAGGAATTTGATTGAATGCTATTCAATAAAAACTACATTTCAAAATTTCTTCCGTTCTGTCATGAAAGCGTTTTATCTAAAAATAAAGAAATTCATAAGTAAATCCTTTGCGAAATGAGTATAAAAAAACACACTCTACGAAAACTATACTTGCCTCAGCTTCAACGAAAACTTTTCACAGTCTACTCAAACTAGAATAATGATGCTTTGTCTGAACAGCAGTGGAGTTTCTACTGGGTATGATCTTGTCCTCTGAATATTAGTGACGTCATTCAAACTGAAATGATTATATTAAGTGCTTTTTTTGTGAAATGTAAATATCCTTGAATTTCAAAAGATATTTTTCTTTTGAAATGCGAATGTATGTAATGGATTCAAATGACACGATGTCATTTCACTAAATGTTTTTGTAAGCTGTACACAGCTTGAAAAGGAAATCGGAGCTCAGAGGAAATAAAACTGCTTTTATTGAAAATAAAAGTTTATCGAAAATTTTATGGTTATTTAATTTAGAATTTACTTACTTAAGCTTATTAATTAAACTTAAAGAATTACTTAGAATTGAATCACTTTTTAATAAATTCATTTACTTAGCTTAATAATAAGCTTAAAAGAAGCATTTAAAATTATTTGGACAATTACTTTAAATGAATAAATGTATTAAGCTTAATTAATAATGTTTATTAATTATTTAATTAAGTTTTATTTTTTTAACTTTCTATTGAATTTATTATCTTGAATTAAATAAAGAAATTAATTCCATTTTTTTATGAAAACAAAAACGGAAAAATATTTGATTTCTTAAAACAAATAATGAAATTAATAATTTAGCTTTTTTATTATTCCAGTTGTTGGATTAAATTGATGAAATGATTTCGTTATTAGTTTATTACGTAGGAAAGTGAATGTAATCAATTTTTTAATCATTTTTTTATTAATATCAGTCTGTGATTCCTTTAATAACTTATGAACCACTGGATGAAACTTCTTAAAACTTGGTTTTATGTGAGAAAGACAGACTATCTAACTTTAAAATCTTTTTCAAATGGATCCTTGTCCAAAAATTAGCACGAGACAAAAATTCGCAAAAAATATCAATGGATTCATAGATTCATCTCTGAATGTCACAGCGTACCTAAACATCGTTTCTGATTATGTGCATTCATTCATGTTGACACTGTTTTCTTAGTCCGATGGTTACTTCCAACAGCTGGCCACAAAGCCAGAATCACTAAGGAATGTTTCCATGAATGTGACAATAAATGTCATTTGCTACGGTTGATCTCTCAGTCTGCGGATCTCAATCCTGTTGGGAAGAGCTGAAAAGGGCTGTTTGCTGCAAGTTTCCACCTCCGTCGAATTTACAGGAATTGCGTGACACACTTATGTCTTCATGGTCCACCATTCCTATAGAATGTTTCAGCCTCTTGTGGAAATCCATACCTTTTTAATTCAGGCATTTTTAAAGGCTAAAGGAAGCTCAATACGCTACTAGATAGGTGTACATAATAAGTGGCGTCACAGTGTATAACTTTTTGATTTGTTTTAAACAAATCATTATATTCCATTATGGTTGGTTGGTTGGTTGGTTGGTGTTTTATGGCGCAAAAGCAGCTGCGGCTATATTCCATTATATTAGAAAAAGTAACAAATGATCTGATGGAAATTCTCTTTGTTTTGATGTTAAAGATGGCTATGTTAATTAAAAAAACGATTAAACTAAGAACTTGCTCAGCTATCCACCACATTATGAGAACTGAGAATATAGCAATCGATAGTCAATTTCGAGGACTACGGGTGGGAGGGTTGAAGGTGGAAAGAAAACAATAACTGTGGTTATATTTTATGTTCGACATAAATAAGCATCGTCCTAAATTTAAAAGAAATTAGTCCTGTCGTTTTAACCTTATGCACCTGGCCACCTGCAAACAGACAAGCAAACGAACAAACAAAAAAATGTTGAAATGAATTAGATAAAAACAGCAATGAAACATGATATGACTTTTTACTCCACGTTAATTCAGTAATGGTTGGATGAAAAGATCCGGGATAGTTAAAGTAAAATCATCTTATCAGAAATTTCACTTTACTTCTGCGTTTCCTATTAAATAAAAAAAAATGTAAAAAGATTTCTAAAAATTCAAAACATGACATGCTTCATATGACGCATGAAGCATTATTACAAAAATAAAAAAAAATTGTCTTATCTTTGAAGAAGATAAAGATTTTTTAAACGAATTCCAGCAATACTTGTTGTTTTATCCGTGAAATCTTAACAATAATGTATTTTTAAGTATATTTTCATGATTTCCGTCTTTTTCTTTCAATGATACATCTCCTTCCGCCTTTTTTTCAACAAATGAATGTAATAGTTTTTCCTCTTGGTTGAGTGTTACTAAAGATAGGTCTTCGAATTTTCATTGTCATCTTATTTTTGCTTTTCTGCTATTTTTCATGTCGAAACCAAGTGCGTCAGTTAGTCGTAGGGTAAATGAATTTAACAGTGAAGATTTTTTTTTTTTTTATAAATGATAAGATTTTGATGTGCTGCTATTTTGACTAAAGACATCAGCTTAATAAAACACATAATCAATGATATACACAAACGTGGTAAAAATAAAAACACAGCTTCTAGGAAACGCAGGCTAAAAAAAGGAAAAGATGATAAGACACAGTTTGTTGCTGAAACTACGGAGGCATTTCTATAGAACAGCTGGACCATCCCAAAATGAGAGAGTGGTTGGCCAAGCCTGTAAAGGGCAATGGTGATTTACCCTTGTGCAGCATTATATATCTTTCATTGGATTAAAAAAAAAAGTTGAAGAGTTGAAAGAAATAGTGAAAAATAAAAACATTTTCATTATGTTCGATGAAACAACTGACAAGCCTGGGAACTGTATATTTAACATTCTTTTGGAGGCTACAGATCATCAAAGGATGTACTTGGCTACCAGTGCTGTGCTTGACAAAGCCAATGGTTCAACGTGCACTGAAAGTATTATGGACACTTTAAATAAATTTAAAGTCGAGTATCACAGTATGTTAGGCATTGTCACTGACTCGGCACGATATATGACATTTGGTGCCAGTACTTAAAAAGCCTAGTTGGGGACAACCAGGCTCATGTTCAGTGTTGGGCCCACAAAGTCAATTTGGTGGGCCAAACTTGACAATACAGTCTGGATGAACTGAACACTACTATTGCCAAAAAGAAAGCTTTATTCCTTAACACAAGAAAAAGAAAACATCTGTACATAGTTTTCACATGTAATAGCAAATAATCATCGTAAATTGTACTGCAGCGCGTTTTTAATTGAAACATCAGTATTGTAACACGGTTTAGATTTAATTAACAATAATTCGCGGAATTTTCGTAAGCTCATAATACTTTAAAGCATATCTTTAATGGGAATATTAATAAAATTAAGAATGAAGAAAAAATGGGAGCTATCTATAATATTAAATGTAAAGGAGGCAGTGTTAATTCCACGTAGTTTGGGGAGACTGGACGTAAGATAAAAAAACGAATGAAAGAACACGAAACAGCGATAGAGAAGAATAACCTGCAATATTTAACAGCATTGCATCACAAAAATTCCGGCCACACACTAATGGTAAACAATCCCGTCATTTAAGGGAAAGATTGGTTCTTACGAAAATTCCACGAATCATTGTTAATTAAATCTAAACCATGGTACAATACTGATGTTTCAATTAAAAATGCGCTGCAGTACAATTTACGGTGATTATTTGTTATTACATGTGAAAACTTTTTGTTGTTCTAAATTATTGTTATGTTTATATCCAGATAATTGTTTATCTAACGCGCTGTAATACAATTATACGGTGATTATTTGTTGTCATATTTGCTATTTATTGTTATCCTAAATTATTGTTATATTTAAATTCAATTCCGAGCCTATTTCTCTTTTCTATATTTATTTATGATCATCTGACGACGAAGGAGAGAACCTTTGCAATATGTAATGTTATTTATTATGAAATTATTTATTTATATCTATTTTGTTTTTGTGTTTTTGTCCTTTATATTAATGTAAAAATCTTATTTTAAAAGTTTTTCTCCATACTTCAGTAATTCTGAAGTTATTGAGCCTGACCAGCTGCTTTTCTGTTTTTAGTTGCTAATAATGCATCTTCAAATTCATTTATTTCTATTGGCTGCATCTGCAATTGTTCTGTTGAGTAATAATCCAAAAAGCAGTTATTATCATTAGGGTTATATTATAGGTTTCGATAATGATCTGCCCATTCTTCATTTGAAATAATTGAAATTTCTGCTACATCCTTTTCGTCTTTATTTAAATGCTTCATTACTTTCTAACCAATATTTTGATATCCATGTATGTCATGTTCAATATGCTTTCTGCTTCTCCTCAATTGCTTTGGCCATCTCTTCATTCTATATTCTTAGTCCTTTCTTTCGTTTATTCTTTGATTTGATTCCAATGGTTTCATTAGCTGTTTTATTTATTATATTTCGTATTTTTATCTATTCTTCATTGATGTCTGCTGCAATAGGTGTTTCTAACAAATATTGTGAGAGTCTTCTTTGATATAAATCTGTAATGCTTTCTTCTTGAAGCAGATACGCTTTATAATTTTTTTAAATTTATCTTTGGTTTTTGTTGTCTCCATAGTCCTTGGGTTATTATTTTAGTCTCTGGCAGTCCATGTAAACTTATGTACTTTTTTTTTTTGAAGAATGTATTTGTGATTTTTCACGAGTGAGTAGTTGCAAAGTCTCTCAATCTATTTCCATTTTGGTTTATATTGTCTTCTCTATAAATATCTACAATTTGATCAACATTATGATTTCCGACTCTTGCATTAAGATCTCCTCCAATAATCAAATAGTCATTCTTATTTATTTTCTTTAATGATTCTTTTAAGTCTTCATAAAATTTATTCGATTCTTCTGTTCTTCCTTCTTCAGGAGCATATACATCTATTAAAGAGAGGTATCCTCTTTCAAACTTGAGTCTTGTGTAAATATTCTTTCATTTATATAGGTGTAATATTTAATTCTCTTTTTCCATTTATGATTCAGTAGTATTGCTACTCCAGCTGCACCTCTTTTTGTTTGTTGCACTCCACTGTAGATCATCATATATTCATCCATGTCGTTGGTGCTTTGAAGCTTTTTCTTAGTTTCTATTAGTTGACATATTGATTTTCTTCTCTTTCAACAATCTATCAACCTCCTCATCCTTTGTCGCAATGCCACGTACATTCCAAGTAGCTACATTTATTATATCCAGTATTCCAAATCGTTTATCATTTTTCTTGCCGAGTTGATTTCCAAGAGATCTGTCCGTAATATTCCTTTGATGGTTACTAGTATGTTGTGTTTTATTTGGACGGGTTATCAACCCTTCGCAAAACTCCTAACTTGGAGGACCAAACCTGTAATCCTAGGCAGAGACCCTTACTGGATACTGTCAGTAGGAGTCAACTGAGCCCAGGTTTTTAACGAGGTTGTTACTCCTCCCCCTTCTTTTTCCTCCTGGCTTGGGACAGGCATTGGCGGAGTAAAACTTAACATTAGTAAAACTTATAATATAAAAAAATGGTGTACCACAAGGCTCACATTTGGGACCTATTTTACTTATGTTGTACATAAACTCTTTTTGCAAGTGCATTAAACAGTCTTCAATTTATATATATGCAGAGGATATTTTTGTTGCTTATTTATCTCGCAGAGAATTAATAACTGACTGGAATAACACTTTTTATTAACTTGCTTCATAATATTATGAAACGAAACAGAGATTAATGCTTGCTGCGAACTTGTAGTAAAATTTAAAGTTTTAATTATTGAAAGAAAAATAAATAAATTAAAAATGCTTGAAAAGATTTTTTTTTTCTCTGAACGTTGTAAGTGAAACAACGTAATAAAATTTGAATATTTAAATTAGAGGATTGACATAACGAGGAATGACGTTTTAAGAGATGTTACGGACAATCCCATCTGGACAGTTTAGCGCAGTTGAGCACACTTGAAGGGTCAGATCAGAACAGTTTAAGACAGTTCAAGGATAGTTGAGTCCAGGGTTAGAACAGTATAGAACTGTTGAGCGAATTAATACGCCAACGATAATTTAAGGTTAGTTAGTCACGGAAAGGCGGATTTCGTGTGAAATATTAGTTGAAAGTTAAACCGGAGAATAGAACGGTTAGCATTTATCCCATTGGACGATTAAGGAAGAATAAGAACTGACGGAACTGAGAATAGACGATTCAAGCAGGAAGAATAAGTATAATTTATTATAGAAGACAAAAGAGAACTTTTGTGCCATTAATTATTATTACTTCACAACGTGAATTATTCCAACCAATCCGAAGAGTGAAATGGAAACATCACGCGAAGAAGCAAGTATTACCTACCTGTTGAATAGTGAACTTAAACCTGACCTGAATAAGAATTTCTAATTGGAAAGACTCCAATTAATCAAGAAAGAAGTTTAGAACTATTTATTCTGATTATAAGAAGAAATTACTTCTTTATTATTCCCATCAAAGCTAAAAGAATTGGCAAACGTCAATTATAGTGTGCCGTAAATTATCAGCAAGCCGACCCGTTCCATTTAGACGAAGGGAGGACGATTCAGCTGACAGCATTAGGAAGCGGCAGTTCCAAATCATATCCGAAGGAAGGAATGGATTGCGAATTCAACATTGAATCAAGACTGGCGGTGGATACCTAATTACTGGACGTATTTTCCACACGGGTGAATAAGCCACCGAAGTCGACTTATTGTAAGTACTGTAAATTATTATTTTTGGATGGGAAAAGTGTTCGTCAACGCGCAGTGCAAACGAGCAGTGAAATTCAAGTACTTTTGTGATGGCCATGAACTTAGTGATTATACCTCAAGTATTAATAGTTAATCACACAAGGTGAATTAGTTAGACCGTTATTATTAATCAATCACTTGATAGTAATTAGTGCAAGTTATCATACTAGATAAAAGTATTATAGTCGTAAGTGAATTAAATTAGTTACTCATAATCATACAGGTGAAATATACGAAAAACCATTAGTAGAATAGATAGTAATACAGTCGGACCTCTATTTAACGAAGTCGCTAAATCCCCCAAAAAAGTTCGTTATATGGAAAATTCGTTAAATAGAGATTCACCTTTTATTATTCAATATTATTAAAAAAAGTAAGAATTTTAATGACATAAAGCATATATTATCACACGCGTACTTAAATTTTACTTATAAAGTCTGTTAATTTTGTCTGACTTGTGAGTTTTTTGTTTTTTGAAAGTGTTTTCGCTCATAGTACGTCTCGCATCTTTGCAAAGCATCAAAAACCCCTTCAGTATTTTCTTCAAATTGTAATCCGCGTCGGATTGTTTCAAATGATTTTAGCATTTCATCATACGGAGGTTTTTGATTTCTGCATCATGATCATTTCCATTTTCATCATCTTCATCGCAATTCGTTGCTGTATTGTTTTTATTTTTCACACTGTCCAAAATATCCGATTCAGTTAGTGTTTCCGAGATCTGAACTTCAAAATGAAGTGAAAGATAATCATCAATCAGCACATCATCGTTAATTTCTTCTTTTTCCCTCAGCTATATCCAAATTTCTTTCATTTCTTCTAAGGGAATATTGATAGTAAAAACATTTCAAGAAGAAAAAAAAAATAGACACCACGAAAAAGTTCATTAAATAGAAAATGCACTTCGCTATTTGGAGGTTATTTTACGAAGAAATTAGCAAAATGTTCTTGGTTCCAAAGAAAAGTTCGCAAAATAGAGAAATTCGCAAAATAGAGGTTCGTTATATAGAGGTCCGACTGTACGTACAGAATAAAAGTGCTCTGACGTGAATATGATTAGTGTGTTAAATGCAAGAAGCATTTTATTGTGATTAGTGATATATTATACCAGTGCAATCAAAGTTTGGAAGTGTGCTATTGCAGTTATTTAGTTAATTCCGATTGAAGGAACAGTTAGATCACACAGTTGTGAAAAGTCCGTTAAGGTGATTACAGTATTGAACATTAAGGATGAAACTGTACTTTAAGAATTATATGGAAGTTCAAAGTTTTGTGAACAGAACTACTGTAAAGAATTGTATGAAAGATTTATTCAATGACCACCATAATAAATCATTTTAAGATTTTAATCCAGCTATAGCTCATTTCTATTTATACTTTGCTGAACCAGTTTGCATTCTTCAAAAATTCCGCAGCAATGTTGTATAAAGATTAGGCCTGTTTTCATTTACCCGGAAAATTCACTTATCAATATGGCCTTCACTTCAAACTAAAATTGTTCTTTCAATATAATGTTCATAATCTTGAGAACGGTTCATAGAGTTTCTTTAATGACAACAATTTTAATATTAAATAGTAACAGAAACCAATACATTGCTTTCGAACTTCTTCAACAAGATTTTTAAATAGTTCATTTAAATGGTCTTTTAATAATAAAACGACTATCAATTATAAAAAAAAATTATGGTTATTAAGAATATAATAAAAAAAATCATTATAATAATTTTTTTTATTTTACATGAATATTCTTGCTGTAACATAAATACCATAAATTCAATTAAAAGTAACGACCGTAATTGTAATACTATTGATTATGTAAATAATCAAAAGTATTTAGGCGTATTTGTCGATAATAATAATAATTGGAATTTTCATTACAACTATATTGTTACAAAACTACATACTTTCACTTATGTTTTATCATTTAAAACATATCTACCCTTAAAGTAAAAGCTTATAATTTATAAAACATTAGTTGATTTATTAAACAAAAAACACAATATCTCCATCAAATAGTTTTTGTCTTGATGCTAAAATTGCTTTTTAAATTTAAGGGATCAAAGCTTCATTTGCAAAGTGAATGACATCAATCAGATATAAATATTTGACAGACTTTATTAAATTGGCAATAATTTTTAGTGATCTTCTTCATTTTTTTATTAATTCAAAAAATCAGTGATTTTTACGTTCAAAGATAAAAGAAAGGCATTCGGTATTTACAAAAAAAAATGAGATAGAGAGAGAGAGAGACAGATTTTTATTAACATCAAAGTTTAATACCTATAAAAAATACCTCTACCTTTAAAAAAAAAAGAATTTAACCGAAGGATAGGTCTTGGAAAATCTTAAAAGAATCTACAGAGACTAAAAAGATTTCTTGAATTTAATGGCTGGAATCAGGTTCCTTTGCTTTTATTATCTCAACTTTAACTTAATTTGAATCAACCTTTTCATTGTTGCAAAATCTTACTAATCGATTTGAACTATCTGTTTTCTGTTTATACGCAAAATATTATTGATTGGATGGTGGAGGAATTTCCAGGGGTGCGATACATATAAAAATATAAAGGCAAGGGTCTCTTTAATGCAACATTGGTCTTCAAGGAAGGGCTTTCCAATAAAATCAATCTAGCGCTCACAGAACTGGTAAATATAAAAGATGGATATATTAACGTTAGTGAGTTGCGACTGTCATTTTAAGAAGATTATAACTTTAATAGAATGTAAATGATTTTCTGATTAGTTGGATCGCAAAAAAATACCAAAGTTTTTAGAAAACAGCACTGCTATTTTAGACAGATGTAAACCAAAGTAAATCTTCTTATATATTATGTTGAATCGTAAATGAACTTCGAACCAAATTTAAAGGATTACGTTCAGCCGTTTCAGCGTGATGGTCGTACAAATAGAGAATTAAAGGAGACAATATTAAATAATAACATTTCAAGTATTTACAAAATTAAATATATATTTGCAGAAGAGTTTGATGTTCTTTTCTGTTTAAAATATTAGAAATAAATAAATTGTGAAACTGGAAGTGACCGCAGAAGTGATTTTCTAACTTAGCCATGTCTGTATGACTTACAGTTTGAGATTAGAGATGTCTATACGACTTATAGTTTGAGATGTACAGATGTCTATACGACTTACAGTTTAAGATGTAGAGATGTTTATACGACTTATAGTTTGAGATGTAGAGATGTCTATGCGACTTACAGTTTAAGATGTAGAGATGTTTATACGACTTACAGTTTGAGATGTAGAGATGTTTATACGACTTATAGTTTGAGATGTAGAGATGTTTATACGACTTATAGTTTGAGATGTAGAGATATTTATACGACTTATAGTTTGAGATGTAGAGATGTCTATACGACTTACAGTTTAAGATGTAAAGATGTTTATACGACTTACAGTTTGAGATGTAGAGATGTTTATACGACTTATAGTTTGAGATTAGAGATGTCTGTATGACTTACAGTTTGAGATTAGAGATGTCTATACGACTTATAGTTTGAGATGTAGCGATGTCTATACGACTTACAGTTTGAGATTAGAGATGTCTGTATGACTTACAGTTTGAGATTAGAGATGTCTATACGACTTACAGTTTAAGATGTAGAGATGTTTATACGACTTACAGTTTGAGATGTAGAGATGTTTATACGACTTATAGTTTGAGATGTAGAGATGTCTATACGACTTACAGTTTAAGATGTAGAGATGTCTATACTTCTCTCTTCTTCTCATACTGCAGAAAACGGTGGCTAACTGCCACCGAACGATCTGGCTTCTCATCTCTTTCGTTTCCCCGATTGGAGACTGCTGGCGGCTTCCTGCCGTGGACGAACTTGCTTTCTCCTTCTCCGTTGGAAGTCAACTGCAGGCGGCTGCTACTTCTCTCTTCTTCTCATACTGCAGAATACGGTGGCTAACTGCCACCGAACGATCTGGCTTCTC
>JAFIDM010002131.1:34431641-34442533 GCA_023159025.1 Thereuonema tuberculata
CATCTCTTTCGTTTCCCCGATTGGAGACTGCTGGCGGCTTCCTGCCGCGGACGAACTGGCTTTCTCTAGCTGCAGGAGCTGCTTACAAGGCTGGCAATGCGTCCATTTCCGCAAACCAAGAGGGGAAAAGGAAGCACTGCCGGAACAGTTCATTACTGAGGAGGAGGGAACCGCTGTTCCATTTGTCATGTAACAATATTTCAATTCAAACGCAGATCAATCGACACAGCTAAATGCCAATGAAATGAGAAACGAAATATTGTAATCCGCTCGAAAAAAATCACTCCGAAGAGGTCAATTTCACGATATAATTTGAATTCACGATATAATTTGAATTCGAAACGGCCGTCCCAGAGTATCAGCTCGACTCAAAAAGGCATTCTTATGTGAATTCAAATGAAAATCAATCAACACAGCGCAATTCCACCACCAATTGCACTGAAACGTAAGAAAAACAGTTAAAAAAACGAAATGAAAAACAATGAAAAAAGAAAACAAAAACTATACTCACGAAATGAACGCTATGGTAAACGACACAACTCAATTCCAAAGCAATGTCGCACGAAATAATTAACTCAAAATGAATCGAAATCACGCTGTCCGTCATGAGCAATGTTTATTATTGCGTGTGTTGCTTTTACGTTCAACATATAGTACTGTTTTTCAAAAAAAGCATGTTTTTAACCTGTCACAGGTGTAACATCTATATAATTTTTATAAATAAAAACGCGCGTATTCGAATGCAACGTTGTGTCAAAATTTCAAAGCAATCGGTGAAGAACTTTCAGAGATTTGCGATTTTTAACAAACGAACATTTATATTTTTATTTACTTATTTTTATTAATTTATTAATTTTCATAAATTTATTTATTATTTTTAATAATTATTTATTTTTATTTTAGTTAACTTATTTATAATAAAGGAGGCCGACTTCACACATAATTAAAATACAATTTACAATTTAATGAGCTGAATTGTACACAAATCATCTTCAATGCTAACATACAAAATGTGTTGTCCTGCTTGTAAAGAAAATTAAATCAATCAGAAAAGAGTTTGTGACCGGGGCTGCTGTCCCCGTAGGAGTGGCATCAATCAGAATTGTAGATTAAAACCAATGAGATTAAAGGTGAAAGTGCCCTCTGCTGTGGGATGTTGAAACTTCGGTGTAAATAAAAGCAAATGGAGAAAGGCTGCTGGATGTGCCCTCTGGAGACGATCGCCGGAACAGTTTGGACTAAATAGAATTGTTTTCTCACTTCTTCATCATAGTGGGATTGGGTCCCCCATTCATCAACAACAACATTCCTGGATCATGTGCATCGTCTCCAGAGGGCACATTCAGCAGCCTTTCTCCATGGGATTTTATTTACACCGAAGTTTCAACATCCCACACCAGAGGGCGCTTCTACCTTTAATCCCATTGGTTTTAATCAACTCCTACGGGGACAGCAGCTCCTGTCACTAACTCTTTCCTGATTGATTTGATTTTCTTTACAAGCAGGACTCCACATTTTGTATGTTAGCATTGAAGATGATTTGTACTGTAGCAAATCGAAACGTCTGCTCATTAAATTGTAAATTGTATTTTAATTATGTTCGATTTTTTTGTTGGATGTGAAACACGCCTGAGTCATCAAAACTTACTGATGAGCCCCAAAGACGACAAAACAGCTGCCCTAGATTTCTATTGTTAATAACTCTAGGCGTGATATTTCAGTATTATCTTTCAGTATATCCCAAATGTAAAGTTTTAACAACAATACTACGTAGGCCTATCTTTCCGAATAGCTAACGAGAACAAATAAATGAAATAGAAATTCATATTAGACAAATATAAACTCCTCCATACATCACCTAAGTATTTAAAATATTTATTAAATACTAAAATAAAAGACAAATTTTCATATTTTTCATTATTTTTCATTATCTCTTATGTATTTTATTCATACATTAAACAATACAATTTGCTTTTTAAAATAAAAATAAGTAACATAATCTTTAATATTTGTTGGTAAGTTGTTGTTAATTTAAATCATTTGTGTGATTTAATTAATAACAAGAGTTGATTTGTTCTCTGTTAAATCTTTTTGACAATTACAAATTTTTGCCGCCCCATATATACAACTCCCGTACAAATTCTGCTCTTTCTTGCATTTTTCAAAGCATTCCATACATTCCGGTGGATGATCAGCAGCAAATGTTGCAACAACCATCATGGCTACCAGCAAAAAGAAGAAAGTTGCTTGATACTTCATAGTGATTTAAGTGAATGCACCTAGAAATGAAGAGAAAAAGAAAAAAAAATATTAATCTAAGGTCGGTGTCAAACAGTGAAAATAGCATTGGAACTGTTAGCAACCGAATCACTCCAATAAGGCGTATTTGTATTCTTGTGCCATTGAATGATTTATTATCAACATTGCCGAGAGTTAAGGGATGAAAAATGTAAATTCATTTGTAAACATTTTTACCTATATTTACAGTTTTGAATTTTTTCATTGCTAAAATACTTTATGGCAAGTTAGTAAATTCACAAAATTTATTTTGAGATTAATTTCAAATTTAATAAAGGTTTAATCAACATATTTATTGTTTCTGTGCGTGGGTGGGTTTCTAAGCTGTTTTAGGTTTATTTTGATCTTTTAGTATTAACTGAAAATTAATAAATGAATAAATTTTGATGTGAAGAATATTTTAAATATATTCAATAAGCTTTTACAAAAACTGATTTTTTTTTTAATTTTTCCAAATCACTTGAGATTAGAAAAAGAATGTTGATTGGATTTGTTTTTTACTTCAATGATTTATTGTTTTAATTTTATAATTTAAATCGTACATGAAGTACGAATTGATTATTCCTCCTTATTTGTTACCTCTGTCAATTTCGTATTCTCGTTTCACCCAAACCTCCGATCTTTCTTAATCCCGCGTCATCAATTGGCGTGTAAGGGAAAGTTGACAGCAATAACCAGACTTTCGCTGCTAGACTGATAAACTGATAGAAAAAAATCAAGATGGTGTTTTGCTTCTGAGCTTGGAAAAAAATCGCATAGTTGGTATTCTTTTCGAATCCGTAAAGAAATATCCAACAAGTTATTACTTTGTCACTGCATATTTATTTAGTAAATTCAAGTTATCCCATGCTTTAGTCATAGCTCTGTAAGCAGTAACTCTCACTTATAGCCAGGTAAAAACCCACATTTTCAAACTGATTCAAACTGAATATCGTTTGAAAATACGGCGATTCAAACAGATTTTTCACCCGCTTCAATCGCCGATGCGTAATAGTAATAGGCAGCGTAATAATCCAAAATGTTATTGAAGAAATACAGGCCTTTTCATTAACTTCATTTCCTTTAAGAAAAGTGTTTTACTGAGGTGTTACTTAAAATATTTTCAATAAAAATTAATTTTTTTCTGACAATAAATAATTAAAATACTAAATTCTGTTATTATACAGCGAATTTTATTAATTTCAAAATTATTAACTAATAGTTATACAGGACAAAATATTTAAAGCACACATTTTTTTTCCTCGCTTCTTTTCAAAATACGATTATTTCCGTATTTTTGGTTTTGAAGCATACAATTGTGGAAAGGGCGGGAATGACTTTTACTTTCTATTTGAGGCCGGAACCTTCACTTTAGGTTTTAGGAGATGAGTTTCCTACTAAAATTTCACTAAAGTAAATTGTGTGATTGTACAATTATACGATTCGAAACCAAAAATACGGAAACTATTTTGAAAAGAAAGCGAGAAAGAAGAAAATGGGTGTTTTAAATATTTTGTCCTGAATAACTATTAGTTAATAATTTTGAAATTTATAGAACTCGATTTATAATAACAGTAGTTTTGTATTTTTATTTTTTTTATTGTCAAAAACAAAAAAATTTTTTATTGAAAATATTTTAAGTAACACCTCAGTAAAACACTTTTCTTAAAGGAAATGAAGTTAGTGAAAAGGCCTGTATTTTTTCAATAACATTTTGGATTGTTACGCTGCCTATTACTATTACGCATCGGCGATTGAAGCAGATGAATAATCTGTTTGAATCGCCGTATTTTCAAACGATATTCAGTTTGAATAGTTTGAAAATATCGGTTTTACCTGGCTATAAGTGAGAGTTACCGCTTACAGAGCTATGACTAAAGCAAGAGATAACTTGAATTTACTAAATAAATATGCAGTGACAAAGTAATAATTGTTGGATATTTCATTTACGCAATTCGAAAAGAGTACCAACTTATCGATTTTTTTTCCAAGCTCAGGAGCAAAACACCATCTTCAAGTTGGCGAAATGGGAAGAACATCTAAATTATTTACAAAGATGTGTTTTGGAGGATCAAACCCCGAAACTTCTTAAGATCCGCAACCCAGTATTAATAGAAACAAAGAAGACGAAGAAAATAAAGAAGGAAGCAGAAAGGAATCTCATGGATGACCAAATTGAAGGACCAAAAAGGTATATTAATAAACTTTTGAAAGAAGAAGAAATTTTAAACGGAAGATTGAAAGGAATAATGGATCACAGTGATTATTTGACGGTAATGTATTGGAATCACAAAAAATATATTGGGACAAAAAGAAAAGGGAAATCTCTAAAAATGAAAAAAATTAGGACTAGGCGAACAAATGAGGGACATACCAAATATGTAGTAAACCTAAGTTTGTTAATAAAGAAGGTTTAGTAATAAGGAAATAGAATTACTAAACAAGGGTTTAGAGTTCGTAGTAGAAAAAGAAGAGAAATTTGATTTTAAAACTTAACGAAATCGGTGATAGTTTGAAAGGTAAAGAAAGACAAAATTTTCTAGATGAGATTGAACAATTTAGAAATGAAGCAAAAAAAATCAACGAATAATATGAGTAAAGAAGAAATCGCAATATTAAGAACCATTGGTAAGGATAAACAAATATACATATCTAAATCTGATAAAAGCAACCAAATGGTAATAATGAACCGGGATGAATATTTATCAAAATTGGATATTTTAGTAAATAATAAAGAATATTATAAAGAATTACAAAATGACCCCACATATACTTTATATAATAAAGTAAAAAAAGTAGTAAAAATCTTGCAGATAGTGGAGCTATAAATTTTAAGCAGAAGCAGGAAATTACGAAAGAGGCCTGTAGAACTCCAACTATGGAAGGGAGGGTAAAAACCCACAAACCCAATAACCCAATAAGATCTGTAATAAATGCTTACAGTTCTCCAGTTCACAATTTAGCCAGGCATGTTAATAAAATAGTGCGAAATTTTCAACTTCCTAAAGAAGAAATAATTGTGAATAACTCCAAAGACTTAATTCAAAAATTAGGACATTTATTTAATAATAAAAGAAAGTTCTACATGTATTCAATGGACATACAAACATGTACACCAACATACTGGTGGAGGAGACAATGATAATAATGGAAAACTTAGCCTTTAAAAATACGGAGTGGTTATTAAAGCAAAAAAATGGATAATGAAGAATTAATAGAAGTTATTGACATCATTACAAAAAACACATATTTTAAGCATGGAAGCAAGATATATCACCAATTTCCAATCGGATCCCCGCCATCGGGGTCAATGTGCAACATTTTTATGAACCATTTTGAGAGCAAAATATTACAAAATACAATGTACCAATTCGAATATTACAGATATGGAGACGATGTTTTGATAATCTTGTTTGGAACTGAAAGACAATTTAGCAAATTTTTCGCAGAAATCAATAAAATGAATAAGGACATACAGTTTAAAATGAAAAAGAAAGTC
The DNA here is from genome assembly GCA_023159025.1 of Thereuonema tuberculata. Taxonomy (NCBI): domain Eukaryota; kingdom Metazoa; phylum Arthropoda; class Chilopoda; order Scutigeromorpha; family Scutigeridae; genus Thereuonema; species Thereuonema tuberculata. Next base: position 34,437,418 of record JAFIDM010002131.1, read on the forward strand.
GACAACAGTTTGAAATTTTTAGACATATGTTTGATCAAGAATGAAAACAAATTAATTTTAAAACACTACACAAAGGAATACAAAAATGAACAAATAATGAACTATGAATCTGGACATGACATCAATATAAAAAAGAATATAATAAAAAAAAATACTTACAAAGAATTGATATGAATACAAGTAAGGAAGAAGATTTTGTCACAGAAGTTCAAAAAAATGAAAACAATCCTCAAAAAGAATGTGTACAAAGGGAAATTTATTGATAAAATTATAAAAAAAATATCACTCCTTTAAAGTAAAAGAATTAGAAACATATAATGATAAACGATTTTTTATTCCTTACTTGAACTAACAGCTTGCAACTAAAAGAAATTTGTAAAAGGTTCAATTTTAGAATTGGTTTTGAGTACTGAAATAAAATAAAAAATTTCTTATGTAGTAAACTGAATAGAAGTGATAAAAAACACGAGATGGGAATAGTGTACAAGAAAGAATGTTTGAATTGTAAATTGTTCTATCTTGTAGAAAGTAAAAGAACGGTAAAGGAACGTATAATAGAACACGGCTACTACATAGAAAATCAATTAATAGATAAGTCAGAGTTCGCTGAACATTGTAAGAAAAAAACGCACTGCTTTAATATTGAAATTAAAATTTTGTGTGTGGAGAAAGAAACAAAAACACGAAAAATGATTGAAAGCAAGTACATTCGTAACACGAAGGAAGGAAATATCAATAGGAGTGAAGGAATGGAAGGAAAGGAATATTTTGTGAGAATAGCAAAAGTTTTTATTGAGAAGCTGTGTGCAAATTATAATAATAAGGTTGTAATAGCAGAATTAGCAATAATTAACAAATAGAAAGTTTTTCAAATCATTTGTTGTAAGTATCGACATAAGAACATTGTTTTCTGTTTCAGGAAATTGTTAATAATAGAAGTTGTGATATTATTATTTATTATTAACAAAATGTATATGTAAGACATATAACAACATATGAATAAGACATATAACAACATGTAATAATTTGATTGTTCAAAAAAATTTCGCTAACTCATTGTAAATAGTTTTGAGAAAGAGGGATCGCCATTCCCTCGAAAATTTGCTTTTTAATAATAAAAGTAAATTGTTTCATTTAATTTAGAGATGTTGAAGATCTTTTATCACGATAAATATTGTGGGAGAAAAGACCTACAAAGGAGGTATGGAACAGTTATATCTTTGAATGTTGTCCCACATGGCCATTTAAATTTTTTCCTAAATGCTTACATGCTTTCTATTACTACAAAACTATTAGTCCTAAACTAATTTCGTTGGAATTTTTTGATTCAGCATAAAAAAAACATGGGGAAAACAAATTTGGTTCCATTTGATTGATTAGGAGATGAGATATGTACGGTTATTATTGTGTCCAACCAATAATATCTTAGTGATGGTAATGCAATAATGAACTAACTTTTGGAAAACAATTGTAATCTGTATCACACCATTTATTGTTTGAAGAAATAAAAGATGACAGCACATTAAATTCATGATCACTATCTGGAGTGATTGTTTTATAAAAAAAACTACGGAAAACGAAAGTTGTTGTTGGTTCGTGGCAGTTGCCCGGTGATAAGGAACCGGAATGTAAAAAGAAAGTTTTTTAGTCTGGAATCGTTCGACGGGAAAGTTTTGGTCAAGCGGCTTTTATTCAGTGATTATAATCTATATGAGAATATAATTGATTGTAAAGTATACGTATTGAATAAGGAATAATTTATATTCGATCTTGGAATTTCGTTCAACCAAGACATTATTGTGAACATTACGGAAGAATCTCTACTCATAATTTATGTTATAGTTTTGTTCCGTAGAATAGACGGAAGCTAAATAGATCTACGATGAAAGCGTTAATAATGGGAAAGCTGATGGAGTTATCGTTTTTCAAGAGACTAGAAATAACAGCTGAAACATTCTACGAGAACAACGCATCATACGATGGATTGCAGAGGACCTTTTTTGAAGTGCAGCGATGGAAACTGCGGATATAACTAATAAGGTCTGCCTATCGTGTGATAGAAGATTTAAAGTAAGTGTTTTTGAATCTTTAATACAAAGAACATCTATTCAAAGAACAGTTCAGAAACACTGCGTAAAGAATCAACTTGAGAAGAAGATATAGGACTCAATCTTGAATTCTTAAGTGAACGTTGTTGTATTTTAGGGTAATACAGCAGAACGAACTAGTGCATCGAAATATTCTAACAGGAAAGGAACTATAGAGACTATTGAATATTTAAACTTGAATAATATCTACAATTAAGATAATTTTGCAGTGGACTTTATCAGACTGGTGATTAAGAATGACTTTTCATTCATTCATTCATTCATTTTATTTCCGTTACATTTTATCATAGTCCTGTTAGGAAGCATTTGTAGAGCTTCCTATCAACAGGTGCTACCGTTGAGTACATTCATATTGATATATTTGAGTTATTAGTTAAAAGAAGTTTGATTAATAATATCATCAGTAATAAATATTTTTTGTTGGACTTATTCTTGCTTATTCTTCAATGTTGACTGGACATAAAACGTTCTGTTTTGAAGAATGTGGCAGCCACGTGTGTAGCATACAAGTAAATGAAAATGAAAATAGTTTGGGTTTTTTTTTTGGAGTGTTTTGTTTACAGTCGGAGTCTCAATATATTAATCAGTGTCTGTGTGTGTGTGTGATTGTGTTCCTTTAGTAATTTTTGAATTGTTCAATAGATCTTCTCTAAAGTTGATGTACATATTTTGAGGATTATGGACGATCTCATTTTTATTTTCGAAGTCTTTTTCCCATGGCATCTTGTAAGCGCGATAGACGACAAAAAATCTCATAGAAAAGCATTGGAATCTAACCAATGGAATTTTATTCTCTTTCTTTTATTATTTCATTTCTTAAACAAGGAGCCGAAATATGCAAATCCTTCATCTATTATACGTTGTTTGAATGATTAGAATTAATCAGATTCAGATCATTTAAGTAAATAATACGGATTTAAATCTTTTTCTTTTTCAGAAATTTTGCTTTGAATTCAGTAGCTATTAAAATTTGAATGTAATTTAACTTAATATATGTAGATTTTTCTTTTGTTCAAATAAAAATAATAATGTTTAAGGAAAGTAGACTTTCAGTTGTTTTGAAATTCGTGTTTGAGACTCAACAGCTACTTTCTTTTGCTACGAAGCCGATTTTGATGATTGTTGAGGAATGGATGATAAAGTTAAATAGATCTCATCCAAACTGAAATGAGAATTGACTGTTACTAATTTCTTTGAACTTTTAGGAAGACAAATATCTTTTCAGAAATAGGCTTTGTTTTTATAAGCTTTTGCTTTGACCCGTGCAAAAAAGTGTTGCCCAGTTATAGTTAAGCAAGTACTCTACCAACGAATATGTTTGAGTTAGAAATAGCTCTGTCTGTGTGTAACGAAACAATGACCGCATTCGAAATAGTGAGTGCGAGCCGGGATTTTCTCATGGGCAGCTTTATGTTACAGTAGCCGGGTACCATCGCTTCGCTACGGAACCCTTGCATACATAGCATAAAAATAAAAACAACCTTATTTATTTAGCAAATTAATATCGAGATTGGAAAATGTACGATTTCTCAGCCCGGTGTTGCCTTCTCCGGATAACTCAGATGTATTGCGGGTTGGCGCCACACACCTATCTATCGATAAGGCAACTTTAAAGCGAACATATAAATCCTGTTTATTTTATTCCCCATCCCGTGGGAATTTCGAAAAATCCGGTCCTATTCCTTATCTACATCATAAAGGAAACCTCTATGCAACATTTCAGCTATCTAAGATGAAGGGTTTGGGCTGGGCGTTAATGAGTTAGTCAGTGAGTGAGTGAGGACTTTTCTTTTTATATAGGTACGCTGTCGCGTTCACGAAACAGAGACAACATCAAATTACTCATAAAAGAAAAAGAAAAACGAGTCAGGGTCATTTGCTAAATGATGATCGAATTTTCACTCGCAATGTGACTTATCATCGAACCTTCCAATAAACAAATTCATTTACGTTCCTAGCAATGCATTCATTTCAATTTTCAACAGTCATAACATATAACGATCCAAAACTCTATCTCAAATAAAAGCCGTTACATTATTATCCCGTCATTGTTGACGGGCGTATATGCTAGTGGTTTTATAATTGAAGACTGAAAGAAGATTAAAGTAATAAATAATTAAATAAATAATCATCTAATTCAAAGTTAAAGCTTCTAACTTACCTTCCGTAATTCAAGCAAGAGATGAAAAATTTGAAACGAAATGAAGATTTGAAACTAAATCCCTAACTAAATTATATCCTGTTTTACGTCGTTTCTAATAAAGCCGATGCAAACCAGGATATGTTTTATGATCATTTCTAAAGGTTTTATTTTCCCGGCTTTTTATTTTATCAACTGTAATCATAAAATACATATTTTAAATATTATTTTAATTTGGAACTTCATTAAAACTTAGTGATTCTTCCTTCGAAGAGTAATTTGATTCTTTGTTATTGAAAAAAACTACATTTCAAAATATCTTCCTTTCTGTCATGAAAGCGTTTTATTAAAAATAAAGAAATTCATTCATAGGTTGATCCCACACAAAGACAACATACATCAAGGACATTGTCTAGAAAATGTCTAACATTTGGGATAGTGAAATCTAAAGCAAACATCTTGTGATCTATCTATTAAAGTATACTAAATCATCATAAAGCACATCAAACTTAGAAACAAAACTTCCTTTATTTCTTCCGAACATCTCCAGGATGCAATATTTCAAAAATCTTCAACGGATTTTCTTTCTCAAGCAATAAGGGACAAAGAAAACACCTTTCTCTTTTCCCAAAACAAAAATAAATAAATAAATGATAATCAGAATTTTTTGATTTCAAAACAACAATACTATATGTGAACAATACAAATTTCTTACTTTTCAAGATATCCAGGATTTTGAGAAAAGATGCTGCAGAGATAAAAAATTTGGACATTGCTTCGAAAGTAAAAAATTTGGATATCTTTAAAATTAAGAAATTTGGATACTTTAAAAATAAGAAATTTGGATACTTTAAAAATAAGAAATTTG
>JAFIDM010002131.1:34451606-34467229 GCA_023159025.1 Thereuonema tuberculata
TTTTAGTATTAACTGAAAATTAATAAATGAATAAATTTTGATGTGAAGAATATTTTAAATATATTCAATCATCTTTTACAAAAGCTGATTTTTTTTTTAATTTTTCCAAATCACTTGAGATTAGAAAAAGAATGTTAATTGGATTTGTTTTTTACTTCAATGATTTATTGTTTTAATTTTATATTTAAAATCGTACATGAAGTACGAATTGATTACTCCTCATTATTTGTTACCTTTGTCAATTTCGTATTCTCATTTCACCCGAACCTTCGATCTTTCTTAATCCCCGTCATCAAGGGCGTGTATGGGAAAGTTGACAGCAATAACCAGACTTTCGCCGCTAGACTGCGGGAAGGACGACGTACATCGTCATTATTACTATCTGAAGACTTTAAACATAGTAGAAATTTTTATTTCTAAAATAAAACTCATTTACCTTCCGTAGAATGCAAGGTAGATCAAAACTCTCATACTCTGAAGCTTGACCATGATTGTTAATCGACATCAGAACGGTTATTGCGATCCGCTATTTTTCGCTTCGTTCCGCAACTTGAAAACCAGTTATGAGCTTTCAGTAAAAATCACTGATCAGTTCTACAAGGGCGCAGACTAACTGAGAAGCAAAGTTTGCAATAACCGTTTAAAAAGATTCGATTGGTTTGTTAAAGCAAAACCTTTGCCGAGACGAAATATGAAACAATAGAGCAAGAAATAACGTAAATCAATGAACGAATTAATGCTCGGCAGCGTCTAAACTGATATCTTTTTATAAATAATATTGGGTCATTCCACGTCAGATCACCTGATGAGTTCACCACACCATCACAGATTTTTATGAAAATTTATTTGCATGTAAAGGGTCATGAGATAACACATTCTGTAAAATATGGGATTTTTTTAGTTAAATATTGCCGAGATTGGAATTTTTGGATTTTTTTTTTATTTTTTTGGTGCCACGCCTCTTTTTTTACGTATTTTCTTGAATATCTCATATCCTAATCAAAATGAAATGGAAGCAAATTTGTTTTCTCCATGTAATTTTTTAGGCTGAATCCAAAAATTCCAACGAAATTAGTCTAGGACTAATTGTTTTGTAGTATTAGACAGCATCACTAAGATATTATTGGACGCAACAATAACCGTACATATCTCATCTTCTAATCAATCAAATGGAACCAAATTTGTTTTCCCCATGTATTTTTTTATGCTGAATCCAAAAATTCCAACGAAATTAGTCTAGGACTAATAGTTTTGTAGTAATAGAAAGCATGTAAGCATTTAAGAAAAAAATTAAATCGCCATGTGGGACAACATTTAAAAATTAGAGATTTTAACCAAGCCTAAAAAATAGGCCTAAAGTAACTGATAAAAAAAATGAAGATGGTGTTTTGCTCCTGAGCTTGGAAAAAAAATCGCAAAGTTGGTATTCTTTTCGAATCCGTAAAGAAATATCAAACAAGTTATTACTTTGTCACTGCATATTTATTTAGTAAATTCAAGTTATCCCTTGCTTTAGTCATAGCTCTGTAAGCAGTAACTCTCACTTATAGCCAGGTACAACCCATATTTTCAAACTGATGCAAACTGAATATCGTTTGAAAATATGGTGATTCAAACAGATTATTCATCAGCTTCAATCGCCGATGCGTAATAGTAATAGTTAGCGTAGTAAAATGTTATTGAAAAAATACAGGCTTTTCATTAACTTCATTTCCGTTAAGAAAAGTGTTTTACTGAAATGTTACTTAAAATATTTGGAATAAAAATTACTTTTTTTGACAATAAAAAAAATAAAAATACAAAACAACTGTTATTATAAATCGAGTTCTATAAATTTCAAAATTATTAACTAATAGTTATTCAGGACAAAATATTTAAAGCACCCATTTTTTTTCTCGCTTTCTTTTCAAAATACTTGTAGTTTCCGTATTTTTGGTTTTGAATCGTATAATTGTACAATCACACAATTTACTTTAGTGAAATTTTAGTAGGAAACTCAACTCCTAAAACCTAAAGTGAAAGTTCCGGCCTCAAATAGAAAGTAAAAGTCATTCCCGCCCTTTCCACAACTGTATGATTCAAAACCAAAAATACGGAAATAATCGTATTTTGAAAAGAAGCGAGAAATAAAATGGTTGCTTTAAATATTTTGTCCTGTATAATTAGTTAATAATTTTGAAATTAATGGAACTCGCTATATAATAACAGAATTATATTATATTATAATATATGTATATTAAATTACACAATTTTTTATTGTCAGAAAAAAATAATTTTTATTGAAAATATTTTAAGTAACACCTCAGTAAAACACTTTTATTAAAGGAAATTAAGTTAATGAAAAGGCCTGTATTTTTTCAAAACATTTTGGATTATTACGGTGCCAATTACTATTAGGCCTACTCGCCGTATTTTCAAACGATATTCAGTTTGAATCAGTTTGAAAATATGGGTTGTATCTGGCTATAAGTGAGAGTTACTGCTTACAGAGCTATGACTAAAGCAAGGGATAACTTGAATTTACTAAATAAATATGCAGTGACAAAGTAATAATTGTTGGATATTTCATTTACCCGATTCGAAAAGAGTATCAACTTTGCGATTTTTTTTCCAAGCTCAAGAGCAAAACATCATCTTTAATTTTTTTTTTATCAGTTACTTTAGACCTTTTTTAGACTTGGGTTAAAATCTCAAATTTTTAAATGTTCTTCAACATCTCTAAATTAAATGTAATAATTTACATTTATTATTAAAAAGCAAATTTTCGAGGGAATGTCGTTCCATAGCTTACAGAGCTATGACTAAAGCAAGGGATAACTTGAATTTATGAAAAGCAAATTGTAATAATAAGGTTGTAATAGAAGAATTAGCAATAATTAACAAATAGAAAGTTTTTCAAATCATTTGTTGTAAGTATCGACACTAGAGCATTGTTTTCTGTTTCAGGAAATTGTTGATAATAGAAAGTTGTGATATTATTATTTATTATTAACAAAATGTATATGTAAGACATACGACAACATGTGAATACTGGTAGCATGTAATAATTTGATTGTTCAAAAAATTTCGCTAACTCATTGTAAATAGGCTTGATAAAGAGGAAATGACATTCCCTCGAAAATTTGCTTTTTAATAATAAATTAGAGATGTTGAAGATCTTTTATCACAATAAATATTGTAGGAGAGAAGACCTACAAAGCAGGTATGGAACAGTTATATATAAAGTAATTATAGAGCATCAGCGCAAGGTCGTAAAGTTGGCGAAATGGGAAGAACATTTAAATTATTTATAAAGATATGTTTTGGAGGATCAAACCCCGAAACCTCTTAAGATCCGCAACCCAGTATTAATAGAAATAAAGAACACGAAGAAAATAAAGAAGGAAACAGAAAGGAATCTCATGGATGAGTAAATTGAAGGAACAAAAAGGTATATTAATAAGCTTTTGAAAGAAGAAGAAATTTTAAACGGAAGATTGAAAAGAATAATGGATCACAGTGATTATTTGACAGTAATGTATTGGAATCACAAAAAATATATTGGGACAAAAAGAAAAATGAAAAAAATTAGGACTAGATGAACAAATGAGGGAGATACCAAATACGTAGTAAACCTAAGTAATAGAAGGTTTAGTAATAAGGAAATAGAATTACTAAACAAGGGTTTAGAGTTTGTAGGGAGAAAAAGAAGAGAAATTTGATACAGCAAAATTAACGTACCTAACCATCATAAGATTAAAATACAAAAACTATATTGGCATTAACCTTGATATTTAAAATTTTAAAAGACCACGACGTTTCAGAGCTTTACATGTAACACGATTCTGCTGAAAGAAAGGCCAATCTATCTTACAGTACTGCCCTTCACTGCCAGCGAACGGGTCATTCGTTAGACTTGGGACAGGTGGAGATTCTTGGTGTACGTAAAAATAAATATTTGCGTATCTTTTATGAATCTTGCATGATAAGATTGTTAGGTAGCTATAAGCAGGACCTTTCTACTTCAAATGTAGCTTTGTAGCGGGCTTTGATAATTGTGTTTTTTTTTTTTCTTCATTAAAATGTTTTTTCCTTTAATAAATTTTTTTTTCCATTTGAATGTATTTGAAATCTTTGCAGACGACCACTTCCTGTTCGTGTTTTAAGCATCTGTCACCAGGATGTGTTTTTGTTAAATTTGAAATGGCCATTTCTTTCTGTTTGTTTAACATCTCAGATAAGGAAAGGTTTTAATTAAAGGTGACCCATTTCCACTTGATAAGGGAGCTTAACATGTGAAGCTCTGAAACGTTGTGGTCTTTTAAAGTTTTAAATATCAAGGTTAGTGCCAATAGAGTTTTTCTATTTTAATCTTAAGAGAAATTTGATTTTAAAACTTTAGCTAAACTTAATGAAATGAGTGACAGTTTGAAAGGTAAAGAAAGACAAAATTTTCTAGATGAGATTGAAAAATTTAGAAATGAAGCAAAAAAATATCAACGAATAATATGAGTAAAGAAGAAATCGCAATATTAAGAACCATTGGTAAGGATAAACAAATATACATATCTAAATCTGATAAAAGCAACCAAATGGTAATAATGAACCGGGATGAATATTTATCAAAATTGGATATTTTAGTAAATGATAAAGAATATTATAAAGAATTACAAAATGACCCCACATATACTTTATATAATAAAGTAAAAAAACAGTAGTAAAAAATCTAGCAGATAGTGGAGCTATAAATTTTAAGCAGAAGCAGGAAATTATGAAAAAGGCCTGTAGAACTCCAACTATGGAAGGGAGGGTAAAAACCCAATAACCCAATAAGACCTGTAATAAATGCTTACGGTTCTCCAGTTCACAATTTAGCCAGGTATGTTAATAAAATAGTGCGAAATTTTCAACTTCCAAAAGAAGAAATAATAGTAAAAAACTCCAAAGACTTAATTCAAAAATTAGGACATTTATTTAATAATAAAAGAAAGTTCTACATGTATTTAATGGACATAGAAAACATATACACCAACATAGCGGTGGAGGAAACAATGATAACAACGGAAAACTTAGCCTTTAAAAATAAGGAGTAATTATTAAAGCCAAAAATGAATAATGAAGAATTAATAGAAATTATTGACATCATTACAAAAAACACATATTTTAAGCCTGGAAACAAGATATATCACCAATTTCCAATGGGATCCCCGCCATCGGGGTCAATTTGCAACATTTTTATGACCCATTTGAGAGCAAAATATTACAAAATACAAGGTACAAATTCGAATATTACAGATATGGAGACGATGTTTTGATAATCTTATTTGGAACTGAAAGACAATTTAGCAAATTTTTCGCAGAAATCATTAAAATGAATAAGGACATACAGTTTTAAATGGAAAAGGAAGTCGAAAACAGTTTGAAATTTTTAGACATATGTTTGATCAAGAATGAAAACAAATTAATTTTAAACCACTCCACAAAGGAATATAAAAGTGAACACATAATGAACTATGAATCTGGACATGACATCAATATAAAAGAGAATATAATAAAAAATTACTTACAAAGAATTGATATGAATACAAGTAATCAAGAAGATTTTGTCACAGAAGTTCAAAAAATGAAAACAATCCTCAAAAAGAATGGGTACAAAGGGAAATTTATTGATAAAATTATAAAAAAATATCACTCCTTTAAAATAAAAGAATTAGAAACATATAATAATAAACAATTTGTTATTCCTTACTTGAACAAAAACAGCTTGCAACTAAAAGAAATTTGTAAAAGGTTCAATTTTAGAATTGGTTTTGAGTGTTGAAATAAAATTAAAAAATTCTTATGTAGTAAGCTGAATAGAAGTGATAAAAAACACTCGTGGGAATCGTGTACAAGATAGAATGTTTGAATTGTAAATTATTCTATCTTGGAGAAAATAAAACGTATGATAGAACACGGCTACTACATAGAAAATCAATTAATAGATAAGTCAGAGCTTGCTGAACATTGTAAGAAAAAAACGCACTGCTTTAATAGTGAAACAGGCCAGAACCCCGTCACTTAACATTGTTTTCTGTTTTAGGAAATTGTTAATAATAGAAAGTTGTGATATTAGTATTTATTCTTAACAAAATGTATATATAAGACATATAACAAGATGTGAATACTGGTAGCATGTAATAATTTGATTGTTCAAAAAAATTTCGCTGACTCATTGTAAATAGGCTTGAGAAAGAGGGAACCATATTCTCTCAAAAATTTGCTTTTTAATAATAAATGTAAATTATAACATTTAATTTAGAGATGTTGAAGATCTTTTATCACAATAAATGTTGTAGGAGAAAAGACCTACAAAGGAGGTATGGAACAGTTATATTTTTAAATGTTGTCCCACATGGCCTTTTAAATTTTTTCCTAAATGCTTACATGCTTTCTATTACTACAAAACTATTGTTCCTAGACTAATTTTGTTGGAATTTTTGGATTCAGCATAAAAGAAAACATGGGGAAAACAAATTTGGTTCCATTTGATTGATTAGAAGATGAGATATATACGGTTATTATTGTGTCCAATATCTTAGTGATGGTAATGCAATAATGAACTAACTTTTGGAAAACAATTGTAATCTATATCACACCATTTATTGTTTGAAGAAACAAAAGATGAAGCACATTAAATTCATGATCACTATCTGGAGTGATTGTTTCATAAAAAAAAACTACGGAAAACGAAAGTTGTTGTTGGTTCATGGCAGTTGCCTGGTGATAAGGAACGGGAAGGTAAAAAGAAAGTTTTTTAGTCTCGAATCGTTCGACGCGAAAGTTTAGGTCAAACTGCTTTTATTCAATGATTATAAATTATATGAGAATATGATTGATTGTAAGTATACGTATTGAATAAGGAATAATTTATATTCGATCTTGGAATTTCGTTCAACCAAGACATTATTGTGAACATTACGGAAGAATCTCTACTCATAATTTATGTTATAGTTTTCTTCCATAGAATAGCCGGAAGCTAAATAGATCTACGACGAAAGCGTTAATAATGGGAAAGCTGATGGAGTTGTCGTTTTCCAGGAGACTAGAAATAACAGATGAAACATTCTACGAGAACAACGCATCATACAATGGATTGCAGAGGACCTTTTTTGAAGTGCAGCGATGGCAACTGCGGATATAACTAATAAGGTCTGCTTATCGTGTGATAGAAGATTAATAACATTATCAGTACTAAAAGATTTACATTTGTATTTATAAATGAGGAGAAGTTATTTTAGTGAACCCAGATTAAATTCTTGTTGTTGAATATTTAAAATAAGTCTTGAACTTTTCATTATACTGGTCGTAAATCGTACTCTTAGCCGAATTTCCACGCTCTGCTACAAACTTAAGTACATATACATATAATTGATAGTTTATAATAATTAATTTTCAAGATATTCAAGAAAATATGTCAAAAAAGGGGCGTGGCGCCAAAAAAAATAAAAAAACTTAAAAAAATCATATTTCGGCAAATATTTGATCAAAAAACCCCATATTTTGCAGAATGTGTTATCTTATGACTCTTTACGTGGAAATAAATTTTCATAAAAATCTGTGACGGTGTGGTGAACTCATCAGGTGATCGGACGTGGAATGATCCAGCAACGGATATTTTTGTTTTGGCAAATACGTTCTTTCCGGGAATGTGGATAACAGATGACGTTCTTTCTACATGTTAACATTAAATGGGAAACAATACTCATTCAAATGTAAATCCTTTACGCCCTACGTGCAAGGAATTCAACTATTATTTACGTATTATGGTTGCGAAATATCGTTATTTTTTGTTTTTTTTTTGAAAACTTCATTTAAGATGAAAATAGCTTATTTAATTATGTATTTTCAATTACATTGCGTCAATTTATTAAATAAGTTTTACAATTCACCTCTTAAGTGAATTATTCCCTTAGATGGAATTTGTATAAGGAAAAATTTGTTATTTTTTTAAAAGGTATTTCACTTTGAAATTCTAACAAAACTCCCATTTCAATAAAATTTTAATTATACCCTAGAAGGAGACAAACACAGAAAGAAGAAAGATCTATTTCAGATGTAGGCTCAATCCAGATTTAAGCCTTATTAATTTAACTATTTTTACTTAGTGAAATCGTTTTTATTCCTGTGAATCAGACGCTTAAACTCAACAATTCTCTTGCATATAAATAGTTTTTGCATTTTGTAAACGTATATAGTTTTAATATTTACATATCCAGAATCATATTTTTACGTAATAAGGCATAGTCAATTACAAACTGAGTATTAACATCATTTGTTAATTGTTTTGTTCCAAAAGTAAGAGACACAGTCCATCTCAGCTTTAATGTTTTTAGATATTCGCGCATTTTTTCTTTCTATTAGATGTTAATTGTAATTCGTTGTTAGGTCGATCCCACACAAAGACAACATACATCAAGATCATTGTCTAGAAAATGTCTAACATTTGGTATAGTGAAATCTGAAGCAAACATCTTGTGATGTATCTATTAAGGTTTACTAAATCATCATAAAACACATCAAACTTATAAACAAAACTTCCTTTATTTCTTCCAAACATCTCCAGAATGCAATATTTCAAAAACCCTCAACGGATTTTCTTTCTTAAGCAATAAGGGACAAACAAAACACCTTTCTCTTTTCCCAAAACTAAAATAAATAAATGATAATCAGAATTTTTTGATTCGAAAACAACAATACTATAAGTGATGCTGCAAGGATAAAGAAGTTGGACATTGCTTCGAAAGTAAGAAATTTGGTTATATTAAAAATAAGAAATTTGGATACTTTAAAAATAAGAAATTTGGATACTTTAAAAATAAGAAATTTGAATACTTCAAAAATAAGAAATTTGAATATTTTGAAAATAAGAAATTTGGATAACTTCAAAAGTAAGAAATTTGGACAATTCAAAAATAAGATATTTGGACATTTATTTTATAATTTCGAGAAAAATTTGGATTTTTCGGGGATTTATAATTTATTTGGATACTTCAAAATGTTTGGACATTTATTTTGAAAATTTATAAATTGTAATTTCGAGAATTTATTTTATCTTGATACGTTCATGTAAAACTTGTAGAGCAAAGCACTTTTTGTATTGTTCACTTGTAGTATTGTTGTTTTCTAATCAAAAAATTCTGATTATCATTTATTTATTTTTGTTTTGGGAAAAGAGAAAGGTGTTTTCTTTGTTGCTTGTTGCTTGAGAAAGAAAATCCGTTGAGGATTTTGAAATATTGCATTCTGGAGATGTTCGGAAGAAATAAAGGAAGTTTTGTTTATATCTATTACGGGGTTGTCGGTAATGAGGATAAGTAGTTGTTGATTACATAGTTAAGTTTTATTTTCTTCCAAACGTCAATCTGAATCTGAACTTGAGTTTCCAAAATGGAATTCTTTTATTTTTACAGTCTCTTATTTATTTTTCAACTTAACACTACAAGCAAAGAAAAAACATACATTGATCATCTAATGATCATCTATTTATTAACAGATTTTTATCAGAAATCCTCTTCTAACTATTTCTTAAATAAATATTGCAAATTTTCGGAATGCTGTTGGGTTGGTCAAAAAGTTCGTTTGGTTTTTCAGTAAAAACAAAAGACACATTTTTCATTGTCACCAATAATTTTATTGAACTACGTCTTCAGCGGTTTGTTCTACTACCTTCTGCCATCTTTCAGGCAACTCCGTAAAACTTTTTATCTATTTGAGCAAAAAAATCTTACAGGTGTTTTTGGTGTCTTCCAGGAAATTGAATTTTTTTTCAATTAAGAGAATTTTGTAAAGACCGAAATAAATGGAAATCGAAGATGCAATGTCTGGTGAATACGATTGTATTATGACAGCTGTCATATCAGCGTATATTTAAAAAAAAAATGAGCAAAATTAGTGAACTTTGTGTCGTCAATTTAATATTGAAGATGGAAGAAAATAAACAAGCAAGATGGCATGTTTCTTTGATGACCAGACAAAAACTGTTACATTAATAAACCAAAAGTTAAATGAGTTTAATGTGCTGCAAAATAGATTAAATTATATAAAACAAAAAATGAATTCAGCACAAATCTAACCAAATTGCCTTTCTGGTTCGATTAGCGGAAACGAATCGGGAACGGCAGTTTCGTCCTACATGGGACTCATCAGCCCGATCTCTACAGGGGTCATTGCGATCTTTTTGTTCTGCGGGGGTAACTACCAGGTGTGCCGGTGACCTCCACTTACGTATCTTGCCTGTCTGGATCTGTTATCGGGGAAGGCGGAGATCGGGCTGATGAGTCCCATACAGGACGAAACGGCGGATCCCGATTCCTTCCCGAACCAGAAAGGCAATTTCGTTATAAATGATGATTGTTGGGAAATGGATGGTAAAGTTAAATAGATCTCATCCAAACTGAAATGAGAATTGACTGTTACTAATTTCTTAGAACTTTCAGGAAAACAAATATCTTTTCAGAAATCATAGGCTTTGTTTTTATAGGCTTTTGTTTTTGACCCGTGAAAAAAAAAGGGTTGCCCAGTTGTACTTAAGCAAGTAGTCTACCAACCAATATGTTTGAGTTGGAAATAGCTCTATCTGTGTGTAACGCAACAATGACCGCATTCGCAATAGTGAGAGCGAGCCGGGATTTTCTCATGGGCAGCTTTATGTTACACTAGCCGGGTACCATCGCTTCGCTCCGGAACCTTTGCATACATAGCATAAAAATAAAAACAACTTTATTTATTTAGCAAATAATAGCGAGATCGGAAAATATACGATTTCTCAGCCCGTTGTGGCCTTCTCCGGATAACTCAGATGTATTACGGTTTGGCGCCACACCTCATCTATCGGTAAGGCAACTTTTAGCGAAAATATAAATCCTGTTTATTTTATTCCCCATCCTGTGGGAGTTTCGAAAAATCCAGCCTTATTCCTTATCTAAATCATAAAGGAAACCTCTGTGCATCATTTCAGCTTTCTAAGATGAAGGGTTTGAGCTGGGCGTTAATGAGATAAGCCTGTTTTACATTTACCATTTCACTCGCCATAACCTGGACATTTCACTCGCCATCACCTAGACATCACAGATGTCCAGTAAATGGAGAGCGATAGAGTCTGGGCTATTTTCGAAGAAATGTCCAGACATCCGATGGCTGGACATCTGACACCAGCGCTCCTGGTGACGAATTGTAGAACTTGGAAGTCCAAACGATTTGTATCTATTTATTCGAAATTACCGATTACAAAAATGATTTTCACGATCGGAGGGCATCTTTTCCTTATATTTTCGTGGTTGCTTTCATAAAATGTTACATTATTAATCAAAATCATTTCAGAATTTCGGCTTGAAAATTTGAATCGACAGCGACCGAGCATCTCGAACAGATCTCGCCATTGATCGAGATTTAACGAGACTGAATTATTTATCGAAACTGAAAACAAAGAACACAAAACGATGAAAAAAAACATGAATATTTCCTATTTTAATTAATTAAAGAGATTCTTTCACCTATCCGATGCATTGACTAAATGGTTTTATATAAATTAATGCTATTTTTTCCGTAA
Organism: Thereuonema tuberculata; assembly: GCA_023159025.1. NCBI lineage: Eukaryota > Metazoa > Arthropoda > Chilopoda > Scutigeromorpha > Scutigeridae > Thereuonema > Thereuonema tuberculata. Next base: position 34,463,176 of record JAFIDM010002131.1, read on the forward strand.
ATAAAACGTAGGCATGATTACAATTGAGAAGTGTAAATGTTCCGTTTGATAGAAGGCGTTATGGTAAGTGTAAAACGATGCACTAATCACTCGCAATCTACCCTGACATGACCTCCGTTATGGCTTGCATTTATGGCGAGTGAAATGGTAAATGTAAAACAGGCTTTAGTCAGTGAGTGAGTGAGGACTTTTCTTTCTATATAGGTAGATTGTCGCGTTCACAAAAGAGAGACAACATCAAATTACTCATAAAAAAAAAAGAAAAAAAAACAAACAAAAAACGAGTCAGGGTCATTTGCTAAATGATGATCGAATTTTCACTCGCAATGTGACTTATCATCGAACCTTCCAATAAACAAATTCATTTATGTTCCTAGCAAAGCATTCATTTCAATTTTCAACAGTCATAACACATAACGAGCCAAAACTCTATCTCAAATAAAATCCGTTACATTATTATCCCGTCATTGTTGAGTATATGCCATATGCTAGTGGTTTTCTAATTGAAGGATGAAAAAAGATTAAATAAATAAATAATTAAATAAAATCATCTAATTCAAAGTTAAAGCTTCTAACTTACCTTCTGTTATTCAAGCAAGAGATGAAAAATTTGAAATAAAGATTTGAAATTAAATCCCTAACTAAATTACATCCTGTTTTACGTCGTTCCTAAAAAAGCAGATGCAAACCAGGATGTGTTTTATGATCATTTCGAAAGGTTTTATTTTAACGGCTTTTTATTTTATCAACTGTAATCATAAAATACATATTTTAAATATTATTTTAATAAGACCTTCATTAAAAACATAGTGATTCTTCCTTCGAAGAGTAATTTGATTCACTGTTATTGAATAAAACTACATTTCAAAATATCTTCCGTTCTGTCATGAAAGCGTTTTATTAAAATAAAGAAATTCATTCATAGGTTGATCCGACACAAAGACAACATGCATCTAGGTCATTCATGGGCGGATTTAGGGGGGTGCTAGGGGATGCGCCGCACCCCCAGATTTTTGGGATGATTATTTTTTTTACAAATAAATAAAAAATATTTTCTATTATAATAATTTTATTAATTATTAATTTAGGCCTAAAAACGGAACATTTAGGTTGGGTTTTGGTGTTTGAATTTGGTATACAAATACCTCATACCTGCCGGTGAGCTCGCCGGAATTAATAAATGATAATCAGAATTTTTTGATTCCAAAACAACAATGCTATCAGGGAACAATACAAATTTCTTACTTTTCAATATATCCAGGATTTCGAGAAAAGATGCTGCAAAGATAAAGAAGTTGGACTTTGCTTCGAAAGTAAGAAATTTGGATACTTTAAAAATAATAAATTTGAATACTTTAAAAATAAGAAATTTGGATATCTTCAAAAGTAAGAAATTTGGACAATTCAAAAATAAGATATTTGGACATTTATTTTATAATTTCGAAAAAATTTGGAATTTTCAAAGATTTGTAATTTATTTGGATACTTCAAAATGTTTGGACATTTATTTTGAAAATTTATAAATTGTAATTTCGAGAATTTATTTTATCTTGATACGTTCATGTAAAACTTGTAGAGCAAAGCACTTTTTATTGTATTGTTCACTTGTAGTATTGTTGTTTTAGAATCAAAAAATTGTTATTATCATTTATTTATTTTTGTTTTGGGAAAAGAGAAAAGTGTTTTCTTTGTCCCTTATTGCTTGAGACAGAAAAGAGGATTTTTGAAATATTGCATTCTGGAGACGTTCGGAAGAAATAAAGGAAGTTTTGTTTATATCTATTAAGGTCTTTTCGGTAATGAGGATAAGTAGTTGTTGATTACACAGTTAAGTTTTATTTTCTTCCAAACGTCAATCTGAATCTGAACTTGAGTTTCCAAAATGGAATTCTTCTATTTTTACAGTCACTTATTTATTTTTCAACTTAACTATAAGCAAAGTAAAAAATATACATTGATCATCTATTGATCTTCTATTTATTAACAGATTTTTATCAGAAATCCTCTTCAAACTATTTTTTAAATAAATATTGCAAATTTTCGAAATTCTGTTGGGTTGGCCAAAAAGTTCCAAAAAGCAAATAAAAGACACAGTTTTCATTGTCATCAATAATTTTATTGAACAACATCTTGAACGGTTTGTTCCACTATCTTCTGCCATCTTTCAGGCAACTTCGTAAAACTTTTTATCTATTTGAGCAAAAAAATGTTCCAGGTGCCTTTGGTGACTTCCAGGGATTTGAACGTTTTTCAATTAAGAGAATTTTGTAAAGACCGAAATAAATGGAAATCGAGGATGCAATGTCTTGTGAATACGGCGATTGTATTATGATAGCTGTCATATCAGCGTGTATCTTTATATATAAAAATGAATCTTTCTTTCTTTCTTTCTTTCGTTCTTTGTCCTTTATACACTCCAAGGCCCTTTGACCTATCTGGACCAAACTTTGCAGAATTACTCTTTAGGACCCTGCGGAAAAGATAGGCTACCTTAGAACCTGGAAACACCACCCCAAGGGGTTGAATTCCACACAAATATTGTTATGCAGCAATTGGAGCTCGGCGACAATGACAACTATACCCATAGTGTCGTGCAACAATTGGCACGAAACTATTGTTGTGCAACAAGTGGACCTAAACTATGACTGTGCATAATAGCGACATAATGAATAATAATGAATTTATTATAATAACAATAATAATAATAATCAGATGAATTTTTATGAACTAGAAAAGGTCTGACGTGATAGGATTATGATGTTACAAAATTCGAATAATCTCGAACTAGGGGTGTAAATGGGACAGAGAAAGGGGTGGGAAATCTTATATTTTCCGATCTCTATATTATTTTCATATTTATGAATGTCGAGTTACAAAATTGAATCTATTTGAATAAAATCTTTTATTGCTCTGTCTGTCCGGCGCAATTGTTAATTTCCTACGAAAAAAATTACTACAATGAAACGTTCCCGACGGGAATCGAACCTGCAACCTTCTGATCCGAAGTCAGACATCTTATTCATTAGGCCACGTAGACTACATTCAGATTATTTTTTCTAATCACTCCCTTTATGTGTGTGTGTGGGGCGCAATGAGAGAAGAGCCAGAGAAAAAAGAAAAGAACTCATTAATTTTAGTCTACTAGATTAAAATTTAAATTTCAATGTTCATTTTTTTAACTTAACTAAAAGTCGTCACATTGTTATTCCGTCATTGTTGACGGGGGGTATATGTACTAGTTCTCTCTTAAAATCAATGGATTAAAAAAAATCAGTTCAAATAATTTCCTAATAGAAATAAAGAAAAAGAGTGAGAGAGAATCTATGACTACTTTTGTTTTAAATATTCATTTCCTGTCACTCGTCATTATAGTATACTGAACGAAACGTATTTATATCATCTACAGGTAAAATATCGTATCTTTTGTCTGTATTATATCAGTCATAAATCAAATATTAAATACGTCAAAATATTTTCAATATCTCCGGAAACTCAATTTCCCATCGGATGATAAAATTAGCTCCTATCTGATAAAAAAAAGGATATCTTACATTTTTATTAAAATAATAATTCTTTCCGGGAAATTGATTCGTATCTTATTGTAACAAATATAAACGTTATGTGTTTGTTATATAAGGTTAAAGAGTCACACCTGTATCCTCCTTCGAGGATAGGAAACACAGGACGCTGCGATCGGAACTGAGTTGAGACACAATCCAAGGAGCACTATTTCACTGGTTGTAGTAAATAAATTACCTGCCACTAACTCAACTGATAAAAATTAAATTTATAAATAACTTTAAACTCTTCATTAAAATATCTTTGTAAAATATAATCTTCTGTCATTCAAAAATTACATCCTTTAATTTCTTTAAACTCTGTCTGTATTTCATCTTTTTTTGCAAAGTATTAGTTCAAATTTTATTCATAATGACTTAGAAAAGGAAGAAAGAGTTCTACTGCTTAAAATTACATCCTGAGCACGTCTTTTGCAAAAATAGATGAAATATAGACAGATTTTAAAGGAGCTACTTTTTGAATGACAGAAGATTAT
>JAFIDM010002131.1:34467239-34505248 GCA_023159025.1 Thereuonema tuberculata
TTATTCTTGCTTATTCTTCAATGTTGACTGGACATAAAACGTTCTATTTTGAAGAATGTGGCAGCCACGTGTGTAGCTTAGAAGTAAACGAAAATTAAAATAGTGGTTTTTGTTTTGATGTGTTTTGTTTGCAGTCGGAGTCTCAATACATTAGTGAATTTCCTAAAATATACCAAACCTCGAGATTTTAAGCTGCACTTCGGAGGTATTTTGATGAGCCGCAGAGGGATTTTCGATATCGTTCATTGGTGGGACAGGTTTTCTTTCGCTTTTTCGTTGGATGTGAAACACGCCTGAGTCATCAAATCTTACTGATCAGCCCCAAAGACGACAAAACAGCTGCCCTAGATTTCTATTGTTAATAACTGAAGGCGTGATATTTCAGTATTGTCTTTTATTTTTCTTGTATGATTTATTCGCATTAAACGTGCTTTTTTAACTAAACTGAATTTTGGTTAAATGAATCTCGACCGTTGATATGTGTTGTATTAATTTATCAATATATCTTTTGTAGATTCCAAATGTAAAGTATTAACAACAATACTATGTAGGCCTATCTTTCCGAATAGCTAACGTGAACAAATGAATGAAATAGAAATTCATATTTTTCATTATCTCTTTTGTATTTTATTCATACATTAAACAATGTATTTTGCTTTTTAAAAAGAAAAAATAAGTAACATAATCTTTAATATTTGTTGGTAATTTGTTGGTAATTTAAATCATTTGTGTTCTTTAATTCATAACAGCATTTGATATGTTCTCTGTTAAACCATCTTTACATTCACATTCGTTTTTCGCCCCATACGTACAAATTCCGTATGAATTCTTCTCTTTCTTGCATTTTTCAAAGCATGCGTTACATTCCTTTGGATGATCAGCAGCTAATGTGACAACAACCATCATGGCTACCAGCAAAAACAAGAAAGTTGCTTGATACTTCATAAGGATTTACGTGATTGCACCTAGAAATAAAGAGAAAAACAGAAAAAAATATTAATCTAAGGTCGGTGTCAAACAGTGAAAATAGCATTGGAACTGTTAGCAACCAAATCACTTGAATAAGGCGAGTTTGTTCTTGCGCCATCGAGTGACTTATTATTAACATTGCAGGGAGTTAAGGGATGAAAAATATAAATTCATCGTTTATTTGTAAGCATTTTCACCTATATTTACAATTTTCGATTTTTTCATTACTAAAATAGTTAATGGCAGCTTCGTATAAACACAAATTTACTATATTCGTATATATTCTTTTTATGCGTGGGTGGGTTTCTAAGTTTTTTTAGGTTAATTTTGATCTTTTAGTTTTAACTGAAAATTAATAAAATGATTAATTTTGATGTGAAGAAATCACATATAAAATTTAAATATATTTAAATACAAACAGTCAACTTTTACAATTGCTGATTTTTCTTTTTAATTTTTCCAAATCACTTGAGATTAGAAAAAGAATGTTAATTGGATTTGTTTTGTACTTCAATGATTTATTGATTTAATTTTATATTTAAAATCGTAGATGAAGAGCGAATTGATTACTCCTCATTATTTGTTACCTCTGTCAATTTCATATTCTCATTTCACCAGAACCTCCGATCTTTAATCATCAATGGGCGAGTATGGGAAAGTCGACAGCATTAATCAGACCCTGGCCTTTTGAGTGCGGGAAGGACGATGTACATTGACATTATATATTATCTGAAGACTCTAAACTAAGTAGAAATTTTTATTTTCAGAATAAAACACATTTGTCTTCCGTAGATTGCAGATAGGTCAAAACTCATACTTCTGAAGCTTGACCATTGTTAAGAGACGTCAGAACGGTTAATGAGATCCGCTATTTTTCGCTTCGTTCCGCAGCGCGAAAACCAGTTATGAGCTTAGTTCCAGTAAAAATCACTGATCAGTTCGACAGACTAACAGACTGACTGAGAAGCAAAGTTTGGAATAACCGTTTAAAAAGTTTCGATTGGTTTGTTTAAGCAAAACCTTTGCCGAGAAGAAACATGAAACAATAGAGCAAGAGATAACGTAAATCAATGAACGAATTATGCTCGGCGTTGTCTGAACTGATATCTTATTATAAATGATATTAGCCAAGTGATCGATGATTCTATAAATTGCAGTTTTATATTCGATTTAATTAACTTAGTTTTTTTTTTTTTAAGTAAGTGTTTAGTTATAAACTTTTTTCTTACGCAAGATGGCAAACCAAATTAGAACTCTGTAACTTCTACATTGTTGCAGAGCACAACCCAAAATTGTGTATATAGTTATTTCTATAATCAATTGCAATAACTATGTGTAATAATTCAAAATCAATTTCAATCTTACTCTAATGGCGTAGCTCAATACATAAAGAAATTTATAAAGAACTTAAAAAGCAGGATAGTAATTTTTTGGATTATATATTCATCGTATATATACAGCTTTCCTATACTGTGTCTGTAACGCAACAGATCAGAAAGCTTCCCGGCAAGTCTCACGTCTACTGCAGTGCTGATGTAGTAGAATGAGTGATGAACGAAACTGCAGAATAGAGTTTCTTCACACTCACATTTTCCGGCATTCCAGCAGCTCATCAGCTGAACCTCAAGAAACGATCAATTGTGATGCTCCTTCGTAATGTCAATTCAAACAAAGATCTTTGTAATGGCACACGATTGGTCGTTCAGGAGTGTCATCGCAATTTTATCACGGTTGAAGTTCTTTCGGAAAGCATCAGAGATGATATCGTCACTATTCCCAAGATCAATTTTCAACCAATTGATGTGAATTTACCATTGAAGTTGAAACACCATCAGTTCCCAGTAATGCCGCATCAAGCCTTCCAATAAAAAACTCATTTATGTTCCTAGCAATGCATTCATTAAAAATTTCTATCGTCGTAATATATGACTGGCAAATACTCTAGTATATCAATAAAGAAAAAAAAAACGAATAACTACAACAAAAACTGTTGTGTTTAAACAATTTCTTGGAAAATGGAAATAAGAATAATTCCGATTCAATAAACTCCAAAAATGTTTTCATAAATAATTATTCCATATTCCACGTATATATAAATTTCTGTAATATTTCCATATTAATAAATTTATTGAAAACGAAGATCTTTACATTCATTAATATACTTCGTTGTAGTAATTATACATATGTATGAAAAAAATTAATTAGCTGCTTATCAAAAAACTACAATTTTATTAATTTAAACTAGTGGTTCTCAACTAGTTTTTGCTTCTCCGACAATTAATTTTTTATCGTAAAACAATCAAAGCAAAAACTTCTGATTATTACAGAATTCAGAAAGACTGATGTATCAGTAAACCTCTTAAAACGTAATATCACAGTTTTATAAAAACAGACCAAAAAAAAAACCTTAACTTAGACTTCTTACAATACAAAGATTCTGCAGTAGTAAAAAATAAAAACAAATAAAAAATGAAAAAGAAACTTGCATTAAAAGATAACCCTTCCTTAAGTAAGAAATTTCTGGGAAGTATAAAAAAAAGAACATATATTTCTTTAAACAATTCTTATTGTAAATTTTAGAATGCTAAAAAGGGAATTTCTCTAATGAATGAACTTCTTTGCTTTTATTAAATATTAACCCAACGCTTAATATGCAAATTAAAACAGCTAATTCGATTTCATCAAAAGGAATTTAACAGATTGAAAAAATAAAAGTCAGGGTTCTTGACTCCATTCCCATCGTTTGTAGAATATTCCTATTTAAAATTATGGAAATTTGTAGATCTTATAATAACATAGCAAGAACACCTTTCTTAAAACATTTAAAATTTTTTAAAATGTTTATTCTTTAAATTACCTTTTTTTAAAAAAACAAAGTCGTGAAAACAAAAAAATTAAAAGAGTATATTCTTCATTCAAATTATAATAGCTACTGACTTCAAGCTATACAAACTTTGTCATGCTCTGACAATTAATTAAATTAGTTACTTTGGTTGTCTTAATCGGATTAATTTTAATCTTATCGAACAGATATTAAAGGGATTAATAGGCGTTGTTTAGGACATTGACTGAGATCAAATGTTTATCATATTAAAATGAGTTGATTTTTAATGTGTTGATATTTTTTTAGGCGCTTTATTTAATTTCGCATGAAAAAATTCATTGAGGTTGACGGAGGCTAGCACGTGAATTTGCTATATTTTATTTTTAAGATATGTTTTTTTATTTTTAAGTTAATTTGTTAACATTAAAAACTTGGAACTGCCGTCGCACTAATTAATATAAAAAAATATTAAAAGTTTAAAACATGTTAAAAAATGAAACTACTAGTTTCAACTCCAGAATTTGGAGCCTTCATCTGGTTACGAGGACTAAAAATTAGGGAACTGAATACTAAAAGTGCAACAGAAACTCCCATCATGCCTGTGAGAGGTGAAGCTTATCGGGAATTAAGGGGAAGGTGTATTTTAGATAAGGGGATGAAGGAATTAAAAGAAGGTGTGCATTTCAGATAGAGAGATTAGAAACTTAAGTAATTTTTTATTTTTTTATTTGTGTGATTCTTTTTGTTATTGCTGCTCTTTTTGATTTTTTTATGGATCCCGTATTCGTAAATATTATGAATGGATAAACAATCATTATAAATATTTGGTTCAGTGAGTATGTAAAATGACTTTTTGCATTTTCGTTTGTAGTCATTGGCTTCCCTGTCAATAATGAAGACCCATGAAAAATCAATGAGATGGCCTGTATTTTGTGAATGAGTCGCTGTATAATAATTAAGATCGTGGTTCTTAATACCATATTCGTGATGATATATACGTTGTTTGAGTTTCTGCTTTGTTTCTCCAATATAACGGCAGGGGTGTCCCTTGGAACATGGGATGGAGTAAATTACTCTCTTTGTTCCAATAGTTCTTTGGGTTGACTGTGGTTGACTGTGGAGTTGAAACTAGTACTTTCACTTTTTAACATGTTTTAAACTTTTAAATTTTTTATATTAATTAGTGCGACACTAATGAATAATTAATTAGTGTTCCAAGTTTTAATGTTTTAAAATTTGCTCACGTAAAAAACTTTTTATTAAGATAATTTTTTGAGGTGCCATATTCCTTTCGACTAAGATCTATTGTTTATTTTCTAAATGTATTTGTAATTCTAATTGTTCTTTTGTAGACGATTTTTTGTCACACTTCGTGCGAGCAAGACCCACTTGGAAAAGATTTCAAATTTAATCGTCTCTAGTCCTTTAATAGACATACAAAGTTTTAAGAAGATCAGCAGTTAGGCGATACACATATACACACACTGCCGGAATTGATGAGCCTCAAAAGTGATTTTCGTGATTTTCGTTTCTCGACTGCATTAGCAAGTGAAACACTTTTCCAAAATTTGGGGGAAGGGGGGAGGGTAAGGGAGCAAAGTTCTCTCATCTGACACATCCAAAAAAAAAAAAAGTTATGTTCTAACTTCACATTTCGAAATTTGTAATTGTCAAGTTATGGGTCAATCAACTATTTTTTGAATTGAAACGAGAGCAACAAAATAATGATTTATAACAAAAAAAAATCGAAAATCTAACTTCCTATTTAGCATATTTTAAAGATTAGTGAATGAAGTTTTAGTTAAGATAATGGACAGAGCACTTTTTTAATTTGAAGAGCAATCTTTTGCTTTATTTAGTGAGATTATGGCGGTAATTTGTCCCCTGTGCGACTGTCCCTGAGAGACACAACAAAACAAACAATCTAATTTATTGTATAATATTTCGGATTTTCCCTGTCATTGTCGCATATTCTTACTATCAATTATATTTTGTATATTTAATAGCAATCTATATTAAAAAATTCGCTTTGGGAGTTTGCGAAGTCTCTGAAGGGAAAGGGAAACATTATATTCGCTGGGAAACATTGTCCCCTAAGTTACTGTAACAATACTAAAATATCCATAATTAACAGCGGTCACTGTAAAGCTTTTCAGCAATGATCTAAGAATACTTTGGTGTAAAAATAAAGTCCAATAATTATTTTCAAAAACAATATTTATTAAATTTGTGATCGGGACACACTTAGATACAAAGAATAGTTGATTGACCCTTATCGTCTAAGAGCTATCTCCTTACAAAGTAAAAATTTACAAATTTTAGCTTGAAAATGAACAAGTTAATGGTATTTAATTATAATAATAATAATAATAATAATAGCAAGCAAAAACTTACTTCTTACAGAAAATGTTAGGATTGTTAACTTTTGAAGCAGGAAAGAATTGAAGAGAAATGAAGAGAATAACTATTTCAAAAGACTTATATAGCAACGAATATTTTTGTTTTGGCAAATACGTTCTTTCCGGGATAACAGATGACGTTCTTCCTACACGTTAACATCAAATGGGAAACAAAACTCATTCAAATGGAAATCCTTTGAATGTGTTTTATTTTGAATGAGTTAAGCACCTACGTATAAGGAACTCCACTATTATTTACCTCTTATGGTTACGAAATAGCGTGGTTTTTTTTTTTTGCAAACTTCATTTCAGATGAAAAATAATTACATATTTTCAATTAAATTGCGTCAATTTATTAAATAAATTTTACAATTCACCGCTTAAATGAATTGTTTCCTTAGGTGGAATTTGTATTAGGGAAAAATTTGTTATCCTTGAAAGAATTTCGGTTTGAAATTCTAACAAAACTCCCATTTCAATAAAATTTTAATTATACCCTAGAAGGAGACAAACACAGAAAGAAGAAAGATCTATTTCAGATGAAGGCTCAATCCAGATTTAAGACTCATTAATTTAACTATTTTTAGTTAGTGAAATCGTTTTTATTCCTGTGAATACAGACGCTTAAACTCAACCATTCTCTTGCAGATATATAGTTTTTGTATTTTGTAAACGTATATAGTTTTAATATTTACATAACCAGGATCATCTTTTTACGTAAAAAGGCTTAGTAAATTACCAACTGAGTATTAACATCATTTGTTAATTGTTTTGTTCCAAAAGTAAGAGACACAGTCCATCTCAGCTTTAATGTTTTTAGATATTCGCGCATTTTTCTTTCGATTGTATGTTATTATAATTCGTTGCTAGGTTGATCCCACACAAAGACAACATGCATCAAGGTCATTGTCTAGAAAATGTCTAACATTTGAGAAACCTGAAGCAAACATCTTGTGATGCATCTGTTATGGTGTTTTCGGTAATGAGAAGTAGTTGTTGACTAAACAGTTAAGTTTTATTTTCTTCCAAACGTCAGTCTGAATGTGAACTCGAGTTTCCAAAATGGAATTCTTCTATTTTTACAGGCAGTTATTTATTATTCAACTTAACATTATAAGCAATGAAAAAAATATTCGTTGATCATCTATTGATTATCTAATGATCATGTATTTATTTACAGATTTTTATCAGAAATCCTCTTATTAAATTAAAAAACTATTATCAAAACTATTTATTAAATAAACATTGCAAATTTTCGGAATTCTATTGGGTTGGACAAAACGTTCGTTCGGTTTTTAAATAAAAATGACATATTTTTCATTGTCATCAATAATTTTATTGAACAACCTCTTCAATGGTTTGTTCCACTACCTTCTGCCATCTTTCAGGCAACTTCGTAAAACTTTTTGTCTTTTTGAGCAAAAAAATGTTCCAGATGCCTTGGTATCTTCCAGGGAATTGAACTTTTTTCAATTAAGAGAACTTTCTAAAGACCAAAATTAATGGAAATCCGAAGGTGCAATGTCTGGTGAATACGACGATTGTATTATGACATCTGTTATATCAGCATGTATTTAAAATAAAAACTGATCAAAATCAGTGAATTTGCGTCGCCAGCTTAATATTGAAGATGGAAGAAAATAAGCAATTAAGACGGCATGTTTCTTTGATAACCAGGCAAAAACTGTTACATTAATTAACCAACTTCCATAATATTAGTGTGTTTACATATGTTAAAGAAAAGGACCATACTCACAAATAATATATTCAAACAATTTCATGACAAGTTGCGGGGCTTAATTACAGATGTCTTCATGAGATGAAAATAAAACGAATAAATAGAAACAAAATAAGCTTTTTCGAAATTCAGCGAAAACATATTTTGAATAACAATCCTTAACATAACAATGATTAATTATACAACAAATAGTCGTTAACATAATAATCCTTTTCTTTAATAATTAATAAACCAAATCTTTGAATTCAAATGATTGAGTTAATCATTTACAATTTTTTAATTGAAGATTAGTTAAATTTGATGATTGTTTTAATTATGAAGAAGTTCTCGAAATTAAGTTTGGATTTATTTGTTATAATTGGTGAAAATTCATTTCCTTCGATTTTTCTATTGTTAATTTAGTCTTTGTTATTGTAAAAGCTTGAAACAGGAATAATGTAAAATTCCGAAAATTTGCAATATTTATTTAATAAATAGTTTAAGAGGATTTTTGATGACAATTATTTTTATAAGAATATGAAGAGGAGTGATTTGAAGAAGCAATATAATGATAGGGTTGTTGTTTGTTTGTTTTTGAAAAATTGTAAGGGAACTTTGTGTTTTCTTTTTTTGGAAGTTTCTAACACAAGATTAGGGCTCACATATTGTGTAGGGGATTCGTAAAAATGGTGGAATACATCATCCCAACATATGTTTCTACAAAATATATTTCTCAAAGTAATAAACAAATCTTAAAACAGAATTGAGAGAAAGTTTTTATGCAGCGGATTTTAAATTTTAAATTTTAGAAATCTTTTTAATCTCGTCATAAAAACTTACACTATCTACTAATCTGAAGGGAGAATATTTAAATTCACTGAGGTACTAGAAGTTCGGTTCTTTCTAGAATTGCAAAACAATTGAGGAGCTTAGTATCAAAACCCGCCATCTCCAAAAATTGCAAATTCCGAGCCAATGGAGTTTTTACTAAGTTCAAATCAAAATCCGCCGTTTGCATACAGTTTAACTTCAAAAACAATGTATTGCGCTACGATTTCGATACGAGTGCTGTTTCAAAGCCCGCCATGTCCAACGCAATTGCATTAACAAACCCCTATTTTCCGAAAATTTATTTTTGGAGATGGATTTTGAAACTAAGCTCCTCAATTCTATTAAAATGACTTTTTAGAAATAGAGACATCTTCACTGTTGAAAGAGTCTGTCTGGTTGTATGGAATTACAATCAGGGCCAAGATAGATAGAGAATCTATTTGAATAAAATCTTTTATTGCTCTGTCGGTCAGGCGCAATAGTTAATTTCCTATGAAAAAGTTACTACAATGAAACGTTTGCGACGGGAATCGAACCTGTAACCTTTTGATCTGAAGTCAGGCGTCTTATCCATTAGGTCACGGGGACTACATTCAAATTATTGTTTCTTATCACTCCCTTTGTGTGTGTATGTGTGGCGCAATGAGAGAAGAGCCAGAGAAAAAAGAAAATAACTTATTAATTTTAGCCTACTAGATTAAAATTAAATATTCATTTTTTTTAACTTATTTCAACTAAAAGCCGTCACATTGTTATCCCGTCATTGTTGACAGGGCGTATTTGCACTAGTTCTCTTATAAAATCAATGGATTAAAAGAAAATCAGTTCAAATAATTTCCTAATAGAAATAAAGAAGAGTGAGAGAGAATCTATGACTACTTTTGTTTTAAATATTCATTTCCTATAATTACAGTATACTGAACGAAACGTATTTATATCATTTACAGATAAAATGTCGTATCTTTTGTCTGTATTACATCATAAATCAAATGATAAATAAGTCAAAATATTTTTCAATATCTCCGGAAACTCAATTTCCCATCGGATCATAATATTAGCTTCTATCTGATAAAAAAAAATGATGTCTTATATTTTCATTAAAATAATGATTCTTTCCGGGAAATTGATTCGTATCTTATTGTAACAAATATGAACATTATGTGTTTGTCATGTAAGGTTAAAGTGTCACACCTCTATCCTCCTTCGAGGATAGGAAACACAGGAAACAGCGATCATGGCCTACGGAACTTACTTGAGATACAATCCGATGAGCACTGTTTCATTGGTTGTAGCGAATATAATATCTGCCAGTAACTGCACTGATTACAAATTAAATTTACAAATAATTTTAAACTCTTCATTAAAATATCTTTTTCATATTTAAAATATATATACAATATAATCTTCTGTCATTCAAAAAGTACATCCTTTTATTTCTTTAAACTCTGTCATTCAAAGTTTAATTCAAATTATATTCATAACGACTTAGAAAAGGAAGACAGACTTCTTCTTCTTATTCTTTGCAAAAGACATCCTGAGGACGTCTTTTGCAAAAAAATAGATGAAATATAGACAGAGTTTAAAGAGTTTAAAGGAGCTACTTTTTGAATGACAGAAGATTAACATTAAACTCTAGTGCAGTACATAGGGCACCTTTTAAATATAAGAAATAAACTTGCTTTTATATAATAGACATTTTAGTTGGTTAGAGACATATTTTCAAACGAGGATGCTTTTACGCAGTGTCAAGCATGAAAATCTGAACAAAATACAATTGTTCGACTTATTCTTGCTTATTCTTCAATGTTGACTGGACATAAAACGTTCTCTTTTAAAGAATGTGGCAGCCACGTGTGTAGCATACAAGTAAACGAAAATTAAAATAGTGTTTTTTGTTTTGATGTGTTTTGTTTGCAGTCGGAGTCTCAATACATTTAAGTCAGTGTCTGTGTGTGTGTGATTGTGTTCCTATAATAATTTTTGAATTGTTGAATGGATCTTCTCTAAAGTTGATGTACATATTTTGAAAATTATGGACGATGTAACTTTTATATTTGGAATCTTTTCCCCATGGGTTCTTGTAAGCGCGCGATACAAAAAATCTCATGGAAAAGCATTGGAATCTAATCAATGGAATTTTATCCTCTTTCATTTATTATTTCATTTCTTAAACAAGGAGTCGAAATATGCAAATCCTTCAGTCATTATACGTGGTTTCAACGATTAGAATTAATCAGATTGAGATCATTTATTTAGAAAAGAAAAACCAAGAAATTTTAATAAATAATGTTTAAGGAAAGTAGGCTTTCAGTTCTTTTGAAATTCATGTTTGAGACTCAACAGCTAGAGGAAAGTCGGGTAAGATGACCAAGTGTGTAAGATGGCGAACTCGGTATTTCTCCGATGCATTCGTAGATAGGAGCACCTGTCCAAGGACTTTCTGAAACTCAGGTGATTAGTAACGAAGTTCACTGCAAGGGATGTCGGGCCAGATTGTTTTGCGAGCAGTAGCGACTAAGATGTGTTTGTTTCTCTTGCGTTTGTAATTTTTGGACTTCACAACGTAAGGAATTACTCGACTACGTTAAGTTGTTTTTGCTCTTTCATAAAATATTCTCAAAATACAACTCATAATGTAAAGAACTATGAGTGGTGTAAGTTGTTTACGATAACCAACGGTAATGATAAATAAGTTCTAAACCAAATTGGCGGCGTGGGGTAAGATGATGAATGGCAGGGCGGGTAAGATGACGAGAAGTTTGCTTAGTTTGTTATCTTACCCAACATGTTTTTGAGTAGGTTTTATGAATAGCTTTTATCCTATTTTAAAGATTGGTTTTGAAACTGAATTTTAATTGCAGTTATTTTTTTTCTTTTATTTTAAATCCTCGTGTATGACTGCAATTTTATTATTTGATAAAGGAGGAAAATGATGAAAACTACTTGTGGTCGGAATTGTTTTTGCAGAAGCAAATATATTTCTAATGAAATTCGCACCCATTCAACTTCAGTTTTGGTTATTAAATTTAAAACTATATTTTGTATTATAGATCTGCAGAAGTCTACCATGTCATTTGTAGTTACAATATGCCTATGAAAAGGACGTTGAGGACTGGCCCTTCCTGAATGTGTTTGGCTGTTGCATTTAGGCTATCACATGATGTCCCATGACCCATCGCAAAGAAAGGCGCCAGAGGCAAAAATACCAAAATCTTCCTTATGCTTTCAAAGTTTTACAAAGTATTTTGAATTGTTATACTGTGCTGAACAGCCATCTGTAAAATAATCTGTAAATTTTTTTCTGAATATACTCCATTAATAAACTTCTAACCAATTTTGACTAAGTTGATGGTGGGTGGTCAGCCTGACACCTGATCACCTTTAACCCTAATGCTGTAACCATTTTTGTAAACTCTAGGATTGTCTGAAGGAATATTCAGTGCGGAAAAATCCTGAACCTCTGCTAGGGTAAGGAATAGAATCTTGCTTCTCCAGGAAGCAGTCAAGCACCTTCTCAGCCATTTCTATTGCCAAAAAAAGCAGCATTTTGAGAACAATACAGAAATGATGATAATAATAACATTACAAAGAATAATACTGATCAGCAATGGATCCAAAATAGTTTAAGTATTTTGCAACCAGGGATCCTTTCAGGTGGAAGAGAGAAAAAAACAAGTGTATCATAAGGTTGACTGTAATCTAATGGACGAAAAACATGTTATTGCTTTGCAGATGGTGTTCCCATCAACAGCCCACTGCTTTTGTTTTCACATTGTAGGAAATTATCCGGTCTGCCATTTGAGATATTCATGATAGGTTTCAAGATCAACACATTTTGGGAATTTTTTTTTTAGCAATCATAAATCCGTAGTTCAAAACGTATGAGGTTTATCACAATTTTGTTGACATACTTGAAATCTCCAAGGAAGTTTACATAAGTAACATCCAAAAAATTTTTTTCAGAAGTTTATGAAATAACATTAAGGAAAAACATAAAAACTCTCATAGATCTGTCTTTGTAAAGTATCGGTTATGACAACATTTATAGAAAAACATGCTAACTTTAAAGCACTGCTTCTTTGGATTGATGTGGCCTAGAAACGTGTAACTTGGTATTTGAACTAAGACTCTTACCAAGAACAAATGAACCAAATTGTTTATCTATGAATGTTTTAGGTATTATAAACAACATGCCACGAAATTATACAAGGAAAAGTGACAGGAGAAAGTGGGATAAGGCGACAATGAATGCAGCTGAAGTAAAAGATAAAACCTGAAATGTAATTGATGCAGCAAAGAAACATAACGTGCCAGAGCCAACAATAATGTTCTTCTAAATTTTTGTTGTACCTAATTCTTCAAAGTTTTGTTTCATTACGAGCAATCTGTTATTGTATTTTAAGTGTTACATCTTTGACTTTTCTACTTCATGCGACACTTTAGTAAGTGAAGTTGTTTCTCTGCATTTTTAAAATAAAATGTTTCTATCTTAATGTATTACTATTATCTGTTCGTCATCTCACTCGCCCCCCTTCGGCATCTTACCCCTTAGATGACGAAAATTACTATTTTTTTTTGGTGAAATATTTTTCATAATTTGAGAGGGTAAAACAGCGTTTCATATTTTTTTTATTGAACATAAAGGTTTCAAGAAGTGTCCTTTCAAATTTCAGGTTTTTAAACCACCTACTAAGCCGAGGGACAATCTCTGAAGCTTAAGTTGATCATCTTATCCTACCTTACCCTACTTTCTTTTGCTACGAAGCCGATTTTGATGGTTGTTGAGGAATGGATGGTAAAGTTGAATAGATCTCATCAAAAATGAAATGAGAATTTCCTGTTACTAATTTCTTAGAACTTTCAGGAAGACAAATATCTTTTCAGTAATCATATGCTTTGTTTTTGTAGGCTTTTGTTTTGACCCGTGAAAAAAAGTGTTGCCCAGTTATACTTAAGCAAGTAGCTTACCAAGGAAGACCTTTGTGTTCGAAAAAGCTGTATCTGTGTGTAACACAACAATGTCCGCATTCGCAATCGTGAGAGCGAGCCGGGATTTTCACATGGCCAGCTTTACGTTAAACTAGCCGGGTACTGTCGCTTCGCTCCGGAATCCTTGCATACAGAGCATAAAGAAAACAACTTTATGAAACTAGGAAATTAATATCGAGACCGGAAAATATACGAGTTCCCAGCCCGTTGTGGCCTTCTCCGGCTAACTCAAATGTATTGCGGGTTGATGCCACACACCAATATATCGATAAGGCAACTTTAAAGCGAACATATAAATCCTCTTTGTTTTATTCCTTATCCCGTGGGAATATCGAAAAATCCGGCCTTATTCCTTGTCTACATATAAAGGGTAACTCTGTGCAGCATTTCAGCTTTCTAGTTCCAAAGGTTTGATCTGTTTGATGATGAGTTAGTCAGTGAGTGATTCAGGACTTTTCTTTTTACATAGGTATATTGTCACGTTCATGAAAGAGAGACAACATCAAATTACTCAAAAACAAAAAACAAAAAACGAGTCAGGGTCATTTGCTAAATGATGATCGAATTTTCACTCGCAATGTGACTTATAATCGAACCTTCCAATAAACAAATTAATTTATGTTCCTAGCAATGCATTCATTTCAATTTTCTATCAGTCATAACATATAACGAGCCAAAACTCTATCTCAAATAAAACCTTACATTATTATCCCATCATTGTTGACGGCCGTATATGCTAGTGGTTTTATAATTGAAGGACGAAAAAGATTAAATAATTAAATAAATAATAATCAAATTCAAATTTAAATCTTCTAACTTACCTTCTGTATTTCGAGCAAAGAGATGAAAATTTGAAATTAAATCCCTCACTAAATTATATCCTGTTTTACGTCGTTCCTAATAAAGCAGAATTTCTTGTGTGATCAATTCAAAAGGCTTTGCTTTTACGGCTTTTTTATTTTATCGACTGTAATCATAAAATACAATTTTTAATTATTATTTTAATAAGAACTTCATTAAAATATATTGATTCTTCCTTCGAAGAGTAATTTGATTGACTGCTATTTAATAAAAATTAAATTTCAAAATTTCTTCCGTTCCGTTTTATTAAAAATAAAGAAATTCATAAGCAAATCATTTGCGAAATGAGTATAAAAAAAGACTACGAAAACTATACTTGCCTGAGCTTCAACGAAAACTTTTTACAGTGTACTCAAACGAGAATGATGATGCTTTGTCTGAACAGCAGTGGAGTTTCTACTGGATATGACCTTGTCCTCTGAATACGAGGCCGAAGAGAAACACTCGTTTTGCTTCGTTTGTGAATATCAGTGACGTCATTCAAATTGAAATGATTCAAGAGA
The DNA here is from genome assembly GCA_023159025.1 of Thereuonema tuberculata. Classification (NCBI taxonomy): domain Eukaryota; kingdom Metazoa; phylum Arthropoda; class Chilopoda; order Scutigeromorpha; family Scutigeridae; genus Thereuonema; species Thereuonema tuberculata. Next base: position 34,482,333 of record JAFIDM010002131.1, read on the forward strand.
AATTCTTTTGTAAATGTTTTTTTTTGTTTGTTTGTTTGTTGTGTGTGAATTTCCTTGATTTTCAAAAGATAGTTTTCTTTTGAAATGCAAATGTATGTAAAGGATTCAAATGACACGATGTATTTTCACTAAATGTTTTTGTAACCTCTAAACATTAGAAAAGGAAGTCGCAGCTCAGAGAAAATAGAACTGCTTTTATTGAAAATAAAAGTTTAACGAAAATTATATGGTTATTTAATTTAGAAATTAAAAAATAATACTATTATTAGAACTCTTATTAATTAAAATTAAAGAATTACTTCGAATTTAATCATTTTTAATAAATTTATTTACTTAGCTTATTAATTACGCTTAAAAAAATCACTTAAAATTGTTAGGGCAATTACTTGAAATTAATAACTGTAATAAGCTTAATCAAATATTTTTAATAATTATTTAATTATGTGTTTTTTTAACTCTCTATTGAATTTATTATCTTGAATTAAATAATGAAATTAAATAATTCCATTTTTTTACGAAAATAAAAAACTAAAAAATATTTGATTTCTTAAAAGAAATAATGAAATTAATAATCTGGCTTTTTTATTATTTTAGTTGTTGGATTAAATTGATGAAATGATTTCGTTAGTTTATTACATAGGAAAGTGAATCTAAACAATTTTTTAATCAGTTTTTAATTAATATCATTCTGTGCGTTCGCTAATAACTTAGGAATCACTGGATGAAACTTCTTAAAACTTGGTTTTATGTGAGAACGACAGACTATCTAACTTTAAAATCTTTTCCAAATGCGTCCTTGTCCAAAAATTAGCCAGACACTAAAAATTCCCACAGAATAGCTTTGGAATCTAAAAAAAAAAAATCTATTAATGAGAAGGGCCAAACTGTGAATGCCCAGGTCAGCAAGCGAGATACCATGCCATACGGCTCAGTCATGTGGTCGGTTGGCTCCAACAGTTGTGCTTCAGCGAACTAATTTTTGTGGATGTGTGTGGTTAATTAACTTGAATAATTCTATGCGTTTCTTATAATAGGTACTAAACGTAATAGGTAAGCGTACATTGACTTAATATATATAAATTTTAGGTTTCAGTTAAGTTTAATAAAATCAATTTGTAGGGAGTTTTTTTTAATTGGTTGCAACGATTGTGTTATGAATAAATAACAATATATTATAGATACAATTAATTAAATTATGAAAACGTTTCTTCTTCTTTGTTTGCTTAATGGCACTTTTCCATAGTATTACAATGGATTCTGCCAATGTACGTAAAACCCATCATTGAAATTAATTCGATCGAATCAAAGATTAACTGATGATAATTATTGCTGAAGGACCACAGTGAAAAGTAAAATTACAATTAATTCGTCAAAAAAAAACCAGCAAAATGTAATGCAGAATAGCTATACATAGAGTTAAAGCTGAAAAGTTGTTTATCTAAAATGTAGACTTAATTATTAAAAAAGTCTAGAAGTCTAGATTATACATTCTAATTCATACATTTTGTTTTTCGGTTAAGACCCAGACCAACCCCCATTAAAGACCGGGTCCCGGTGTTGATCCCTCCCCTTCCCCTTGCAGATATTCCCCTGGGAATTTTCTCTTCTTTCCACCGATTCTTTCAATTGTCTGCAGGTGATAATTCGAAACAGTTCTGGCCTGGAATGCTTCAAAGAGCTCAAAGTCATGAGATTCATTTTCATTTTTATTTTAAAAACTTGAGGATCGGAAATAATTTCTAGTTGCTTCTACACATAATTGTGATTGATTTTTATTCTCAATTTAATTTCATTTGCAATGACTTGGTTGTTTTTCTTTTAACTTTAACAGAGACAACCTTAGTCTGTGTTTGACAATTGTACTTCAGGATACGAGGTTCAATCTTTCTATTATTCCAAAGGAATTTTCATCATATTTGACAGCTGAGGGTGTAAATCATAATAATAATTAAAATGATAATTACGGAGGGTTGGTCCACGTTTATCAGAACGGATTTTCTGATATGAGAAGTCTAAGAAAACTCGCGATTCCACCATCTGTTCTGCTCTATTTGTCTACCCTGCATTCGATGGATGGCCCTACATAGTAGTTTCCATTGGAGGAGGCTGCGCTGCAGTGTGGCAAGGGGAATCTTGTTCCATTCCTCCTGATAGGCTTTCCATAAATCAGCCACAGTTCGAGGTCGTCTGTTTCCTAATGCCAGTGTCAACAAACCAAAGCCGCAGTAATACATAGGGGAAGCGTCAGGTGATTTCACTGGGATCGAAGTGAACGGAATTGATCGAATTCCAGTTTCGTTGGCCATTCGTGACATGTAGGGCATTGTTGTTAGGGCGGTATGACTCGAGGCTTTGTCCTGATGGATCCATACTTCAGACGACGCAGTACCATATAGTGCTAGAATATAGCTGAGGTACCGTGGTTGTAAGATGTTTTCCTGATAATACGTAGCATTAACCTTTGCCTTTCCATCAATTTTTCGTTAAGGCAACTTCCCCTGATAGCTGTAACCAATCACGATCATGAAGCCCTTTAACAGCTTTTCCTTACATTGGCGGAACCATTTTGAACTAACTTTAGCATCACGATGACGATAAGAAATTGCACATGGTTTGTTACAGTCGATGAGATAAACCCATCCTTCGTCCAACGTCAAACATACTTCCATTTTTCATCCAATGGTCAAACGTCCAATAAACGTGCTCAAACCCTCCGTATTAAATTTGCAACTAAACAGCACTTGTTATGAAGTTCCACGGCTCTTCACTCTGCTGCTGTACACTACGCTACTGAACATTTTATTAATTTCCACCATAATAATTAAAATTTTAATAAGAGGTTCTATGGCGCTTTCCTTCCTTCTCTCAAGGACGGATCCCACAAAGAAGAGCTTCACTGCAAACATCCACTGTTGCAAAGTACAAAATGTTCTAATTTATTTTTATTTGCTATTAATTAACATAGCATATAAATACAAAAACAAATTAATCGCAATAGAAACTTCATTAGTAATAATTGCAATAAATTTATAGTTTGCTTAAAAAACCATTTTATATTTGCATCTATATAAAGTTCTTAACGCGTGCCAAAATAACATTGATAAAGGTCCAGCCCGCACACAATGATTAAAAATTAAGACATTAAAATTATTAAAAAGTTAAAAAGTTAAAAACAAGAGTCCCTAGCTTTCACCAACAGTGAGACGTGGCTTCATCAGGAGACGTGGCTTCTATCTCTCCTGATGAAGCCACGTCTCCTATCTCTCCTGATGAAGCCACGTCTCACTGTTGGTGAAAGCTAGGGACTCTTGTTTTTAACTTTTTAACTTTTTAATAATTTTAATGTCTTAATTTTTAATCATTGTTGTATGTCAATGTAAGCTGGACCTTACATTTGCATCTCTACCTAACAAGGACCATTGTAATTTTGAAAGTCAAGTTCAACTTAGCCACTCGAAGAATTTATTCTAAAGTCGTTCTTTTTACTGAACTATAACGGAAACACTGTAGAGCATTTGTTAAAAAGAAGAGAGGTATATCGGAATGGGCGGACCATTGCGATAGAAATGGTCACAATCCTGATCCATTAGTAGATATTTTATATGAATGTAAAGATGAGACCGAAAGATTAACGTTGAAATCATTCTTTATTTCTAGTAGTAAATGCATGAACAAAGATAAGTCTTTGAAGATCAGTGATATTTCCTACGGTATATTCAGGAAATTTATAGATAAAGATTTAAGATTGAAGAAATTACTCAAATGGCAGTAAGTCTGTTATTGAATGAGTGATTGTTAATTTATTTGATTTTTACCACTATTTTATATTATATATTAACGTATTTTAACTTTCGATTGTTGATGTAGAGTGTCACGTTCTTCTTTTGTTAATGATTTTGAATCTGTGAGAGAAGTTTTCTTTATTTTATCTTTACGTAGGCCTATATATATTTTTATGGATTATAAAACCTTGAGAAAATACTTGGGTAATAGGAACGAAATATTGGTGAGAAGGATGTTTTGGTGTTTTTATTTATAAAAGCTGAAAGTTTGGAAGTACATCCTACTGATTAAAATAACTAAGAAAGAACACTTACTTTTGCACAGCAGAGATAATAGTCTTGTTTTTGTCTTGATGCTAAAATTGCTTTTTGAATCAAAGCTTCATTTGCAAAGTGAATGACATCAATCAGATATAAATATTTGACAGACTTTATTTAATTTGTAATATTTTTTAGTAATCTTCTTCATTTTTTTATTAATTATAATAAAAAAAATCAGTGATTTTTACATTCAAAGATAAAAGAAAGGCATTCGGTATTTACAAAAAAAAGAGAGAGAGACATAGACAGATTTTTATTAACATCAAAGTTTAGTATTTAACTCTACATACAAAAAAAAAGAAACTAATCAAAGGACAGGTCTTTGAAAATTTTAAAGGACTCTACAGAGGCAAAAACGATTTCTAGAATTTAATGGTTGGAATCATGTTTCTTTCCATTTATATTCCTTTGCTTTTATTATTTCAACTTCAACTTAATTTGAATCAATCTTTTCATTGTTGCGAAACCTTACTAATCCATTTGAACTTTCTGTTTTCTGTATATCCGTTTCTCTGTTTATCTGTTTGTACGCAAAATACTATTGATTGGATGGTGGAGGAATTTCCAGTTGTGCGATACATATAAAAAAATAAAGGCAAGGGTCTCTTTAATGCAACATTAGTCTTCAAGGAAGGGCTTTCCAATAAAATTAATCTAGAGCTCACAGAACTGGTAAAAATAAAAGATGGATATATTAACATTAGTTAGTTGCGTCTGTCATTTTTAGCAGAATATAACTTTAATAGAATATAACTGATTTTCTGATTAGTTGGATCGCAAAAAACTATCAAATTTTATGGAAAACAGCACTGGCATTTTAGACAGATGGAAACCAAAGTAAATGTTCTTATGTATTACGTTGGATCATAAATGAACTTCAAACCGAATTTTATGGAATGCGTTCAGCTGTTTTAGAAACAGCTTTTACAAACAGAGAATTGAAGGAGAAAAAATTAAATTAGAATGTAACATTTCAATAATTTGCAAAATTAAATAAATATTTACTGAAGAGGTTCCTTTTCTTTCTATTTAAGTTGTTAGAAATAAAAAAAAATATTTTTTTTTCCACTGACCTCAGAACACATATTTTTCCCTACCTCAGTCATGTCTGTGCGACTTTTAGTTTGAGATGTAGAAATGTCTGTTGCGACTTATAATTTGAGATGTAGAGATGTCTGTACAACTTATAGTTTGATATGTAGAGATGTCTGTACGACTTATAGTTTGAGATATAGAGATGTCTGTACGACTTATAGTTTGAGATATAGAGATGTCTGTACGACTTATAGTTTGAGATGTAGAGATGTCTGTACGACTTATAGTTTGAGATATAGAGATGTCTGTACGACTTATAGTTTGAGATATAGAGATGTCTGTGCAACTTATAGTTTGATATGTAGAGATGTCTGTACGACTTATAGTTTAAGATATAGAGATGTCTGTACGACTTATAGTTTGAGATATAGAGATGTCTGTACGACTTATAGTTTGAGATATAGAGATGTCTGTACGACTTATAGTTTGAGATATAGAGATGTCTGTACGACTTATAGTTTGAGATGTAGAAATGTCTGTTGCGACTTATAATTTGAGATGTAGAGATGTCTGTGCAACTTATAGTTTGATATGTAGAGATGTCTATACGACTTATAGTTTGAGATATAGAGATGTCTGTGCGACTTTTAGTTTGAGATGTAGAAATGTCTGTTGCGACTTATAATTTGAGATGTAGAGATGTCTGTACAACTTATAGTTTGATATGTAGAGATGTCTGTACAACTTATAGTTTGAGATATAGAGATGTCTGTACGACTTATAGTTTGAGATATAGAGATGTCTGTACGACTTATAGTTTGAGATGAACGGATGAACAGACGGACACAACTTTCTTAAGAGCTGAACACACTATCACGTTAACGTTTATGTAGATGTACGTTAATTGCTTTAGTGGTAATTACGTCATCAAGGTCACAAACATTCAGTCCCGTAAGGCTTTTCTTTGATTCCGGGACTCCGGTAAATTTGAAACTGCACTTCGGAGGTTTTTTATTAGCCGGCAGAGGGATTTTCGATATTGCTCATTGGTGGGACAGGTTTTCTTTCACTTTTTCGTTGGCTGTGAAACACGTCTGAGTCATCAAATCTTACTGATGAGCCCCAAAGACGACAAAACAGCTGCCCTAGATTTCTATTCGTGATAATTCAAGGCGTGGTATTTCAGTATGTTTGTTTCGTGAGAGTATAAATGCTGTTAAAAGCAATATGAAGCTGACTATTAACTTTTTATTTTAATTGTTTAACAAATGTAAATAAAAAGAGAATCAACAATTGTTACAAACAGTACGGTATTGTGACCAGAGTTAAAGTCGAAATTACTATAAGGTCATGGTTACAGCAAGAATGAAAACATTTAAAACGTGAGCATACGACCGAGAGACATGGGGTGAAAGCCTTTGTTGCATTTTTGTTTTGTTTTTTCTCTTGTACATATAGGGAGGTGTGGATAGAGGATTAGGACTGTAGAAGACTCCTTTGAGGAGAATGAAGTTATGGATAAGTTCTATCTGTAGAGGATAAAAGAAACTTTTCGATATCATGTAGTATATTTGCTGCAGAAACTGAATGCAGTAGATATTGAATAATTTCTCTGGTATTTGGGAATCTTTTTAAATAGGAAAGCAGGAGAGTTTTCCCGTGGAGAATGAGATGTCTAATAATGGAACAACGGTCTCCAAATTGACTACTAGGAATTTTTATCGCAAAGAAAGGAGCTATGGTACAATTCATCAAAGGTAGAAGGATGATGTACTCCGTATTGACTTTTAGGAAGATTGCAGATGCAGATTTAAATGCTATTCTTAAACTTCCGATGGGACATAGGAGATCTAGTAATTTACTTGATCGGGATATACAGATTAATCGTAATAGTCTTCAATGACAAGTGTGTATTACACAGTACGAATTGACTTTATTGAAACGGCAATATTTCTTTTCAGCAATATTGTACAAAGTGAACTCATATTGGTTACTGAATATTAAATATATTTAATGGTTATGAACTATTATATGACTTTTTGGAACTTTATATTCAACAGTGTAAAGTTACATCAGGAACTTTCAGGACAATATTTGGGATTCAAAGTACTTGAAGATATTAAATGTGATTTAAAGTGTGTATATAAAACTATAGAAATATAGATAATTTGTTACTTTATTATCTTGAAATATTTTTGATTTTTTCAAGTGGAATTTAATATTAGTGCTAATACAACTGAAAGAGAAGACATTTATCATCGAGTAGTAATAAACAGAATATGATTAACTGCTTAACAGTAGTAAAATGTGTGAAATTAGGATACATTCACAACAAATGGTTATGGGTTCTTCCTTCCCTCTTCCACTGTGCAAGAAATCAACTGTAAATATTTATACTGCTGTAAATACTGTACCCGTATAGTCGTCGAGAGAAATGAATATATATGCTGATACTTGAACTAGTAATAAGTGTAATAGTAATTTGAAAAGGACATTAATTAAGTGAAGTTGCTGTTCTTGTATATTATATTCACTATGAGTTATTATTGTTGCATTAGGAGAAGCATCTCAAGTTGTGTGATAGGAAAGAAAATAATTACTTACATTGACGTAAACTTAGATGTACGTGACTCTAATTAGTCAAAGTGGCAAGTCAAATGTTATTGTTTAATGGGGAAAATTATATGAAGTGCAAAATCTCCATCAGAACATCTTTGTAGAGAGAGGGATTATGGTTACTGTGTAATCTGTGTGATTTTTTTAAGTGGAATTTAATATTAGTGCTAATACAACTGAAAGAGAAGACATTTATCATCGGTAGTAATATACAGAATATGATTAACTGCTTTACAGTAATAAAATCTGTGAAATTAGGATACATTCACAACACAGTATTACCTTTTTTTTTCTTCTATGATTTATTCACGTTAAACGTGCTTTTTTAACTAAACTGAATTTTGGTTAAATAAATCGCGACCGTTGATGTGATTTATTCGTTTATCAATATATCTTTTGTATATCCCAAATGTAAAGTTTTAACAACAATACTATGTAGGTCTATCTTTCCTAATAGCTAACGAGAACAAATGAATGAAATAGAAATTCCTATTTATCATTCTGTTTTGTATTTTATTCATTAAACAATACATTTTGCTTTTTAAAATGAAAAAATAAGTAACATAATCTTTCATATTTGTTGGTAAGTTGTTGTTAATTTAAATCATTTGTGTGATTTAAGGCATAACAACATGTGTTACGTTCCCTTTTAAACCATCTTTACATTCACAATCTTTTTTCGCCCCAATCGTACAACTTCCGTACGTTTTCTTCTCTTTCTTGCATTTTTCAAAGCATTCCTTACATTCCGGTGGATGATCAGCAGCTAACGTAACAACAACCATCATGGCTACCAGCAAAAAGAAGAAAGTTGCTTGATACTTCATAGTGGTTTAAGTGATTGTACCTAGAAATGAAGAGAAAAAGAAAAAAATAATATTAATCTAAGGTCGGTGTCAAACAGTGTAAATAGCATTGGAACTGTTAGCAGCCGAATCACTCCAATAAGGCGAGTTTGTATTCTTGCGCCATCGAGTGATTTATTATCAACATTGCAGGAAGTTTAGGGATGAAAAATGTAAATTCATTTGTAAATATTTTTACCTATATTAACAATTTATAAGTTTTTCATCACTAAAATCCTTAATGGCAACTTCGTAAATTCACAAAATTTACTTTGAGATTAATTTCTGTATGTATGTATTCTTACTGTTTGTGGCTGGGTTTCTAAGTTTTTCAGGTTAATTTTGATCTTTTAGTATTAACTGAAAATTAATAAATAAATAAATTCTGATGTTAATGGGATGAAATCGAGGCCACCACACTGTCAATTATAGAACAAAATTTATAAAATTAACAAAATGAACTACATCATTTTGTTAAGTTTATAAATTTTGTTCTATAATTGACAGTGTGGTGGCCTCGATTCCATCCCATTAATTTCGAATACACACACGTTAAAATTAATACTAAATTCTGATGTGAAGAATATTTTAAACATTCATTCAGCTTTTAAAATAGTTGATTTTTCTTTCTAATTTTTCTAAATCACTTCAGATCAGAAAAAGAATGTTAATTGTACTTCAACGATTTATTAATTTAATTTTACACATATATCGTACATGAAGAACGAATTGATTACTCCTCATTATTTGTTACCTCTGTCAATTTCTTATTCTCAATTCACCCGAACCTCCGATTTTTCTTAATCCCATGTCATCAATGGACGTGTATGGGAAAGTCGACAGCAATAATCAGACCCTCGCCCTTTGAGTGCGAGAAGGACGATGTACTATAGTTGTTATATATTATCTGAAGCCTCCAACGTAGTAGAAATTTTTATTTTTAGAATAAAACTCATTTGCCTTCCGTTGAATGCAAGGTAGATCAAACCTAACATGCTTCTGAAGCTTGATCATTGTTAAGGGACATCAGATTGGTTATTGCGACCCATTCGTCTCGCTTCGTTCTAATGTGAAGGGAGAATATTTAGATTCAGTGAGATACTAGAAGTTTGGTTCTTTGCAAAACAATTCTATTAAAATGACTTTTTAGTATGGAGACATCTTCACTGTTGAAAGAGTCTAGAATTACTATCAGAGACTGGGAGAGAATTCTCTTTACAAATCAATGGATTAAAAAAAAATCATTAAAAAAAAGTTCAAATAATTTTCTAATAGAAATAAAGAAACAGAGTGAGAGAGAATCTATGACTACTTTTATTTTAAATATTCATTTCCTGTCACTCGTAATTACAGTATAGTGAACGAAACGTATTTATATCATCAACAGATAAAATGTCGTATCTTTTGTCTGTATTACATCAGTCATAAACCAAATGATAAATAAATCAAAATATTTTCAATATCTCCGGAAACTGAATTTCCCATCGGATGATAATATTAGCTTCTATCTGATAAAAAAAAGGATATCTTACATTTTCATTAAAACAACGATTCTTTTCGGGTAATCGATTCGTATCTTATTGTTACAAATATGAAAATTATGTGTTTGTCATATAAGGTTAAAGCGTCACACCTGTATCCTCCTTCGAGGATAGGAAACATAGGACGCTGCGATCGGAACTGAGTTGAGACACAATCCCATGAGCACTGTTTCACTGGTTGTAGTAAATAAATTATCTGCCACTAATTGCACTGATTAAAATTAAATTTATAAATAACTTTAAACTCTTCATTAAAATATCTTTTTAATATTAAAATATATATACAATATAATCTTCTGTCATTCCTTTTATCTCTTTAAACTTTGTATATATATATCATCTTTATTTTTTCCTCCTCTAAATCGTTCTGAATACTCTGTTATTCAAATTATATTCATAATGACTTAGAAAAGGAAGACAGAGTTTATCTGCTTAAAATTACATCCTGAGGACGTCTTTTACAAAAAAAAATAGATGAAATGTAGACAGAGTTTTAAGAGATTAAAGGAGCTACTTTTTCAATGATAGAAGATTATTGTGCATATTACATTAAATTGTTGTGCAATACATAGAATATTTTTAAATATAAGAAATAAACTCGCTTTTATATAATAGACATTTTGGTTCGTAAGAGACATATTTTTAAACAAGGATGCTTTGACAAAAAGCTTTCACACAGTGTCAAGCATCAAAATCTGAACAAAATATTTTTTGTCCGACTTATTCTTGCTTATTCTTCAATGTTGACTGGACATAAAACGTTCTATTTTGAAGAATGTGGCAGCCACGTGTGTAGCATACAAGTAAATGAAAATGAAAATAGTTTGGGTTTTTTTTTTGGAGTGTTTTGTTTACAGTCGGAGTCTCAATATATTAGTCAGTGTCTGTGTGTGTGTGTGATTGTGTTTCTTTAATAATTTTTGAATCGTTGACTAGATTTTTATTCTCTTTCTTCGAAGGAGTCGAATTATGAAAATCCTTCATCCATTGTGCGTGGTTTAAACGATTAGAATTAATCAGATTGAGATCTTTTAAATCTTTTTCTTTTTCAAAATTTTTTGCTTTGAATTCAGAGATATTACAATTTGAATATACGTAGTTTTTTTTAATTTTGTTTTCAAGAATTTAGAAGAAAAAACCGAAGAAATTTTAAGAAATAATGTTTAAGGAAAGTAGGCTTTCAGTTCTTTTGAAATTCGTGTTTGAGACTCAACAGTTACTTTCTTTTGCTACGAAGCCGATTTTGATGATTGTTGAGGAATGGATGGTAAAGTTAAATAGATCTCATCCAAACTGAAATGAGAATTTCCTGGTACTAATTTCTTAGAACTTTTAGGAAGAGAAATATCTTTTCAGCAATCATAGGCTTTGTTTTTATAGGCTTTTGTTTTGACCCGTGAAAAAAAATAGTATTGCCCAGTTATAGTTAAGCAAGTAGTCGACCAAGGAATACCTTTAGGTTCGAAGTAGCTCTATTTGTGTGTAACGCAACAATGACTGCATTCGCAATCGTAAGAGCGAGCCGGGATTTTCTCATGGGCAGCTTTATTTAGACAAGAAAATTAACGGGCGTTAGAAACATTTTACTGTGAATAAAAACAAAGAACGCACATAACTAAACAAAACACAAATTCACTCAGCTATTTTTTGATATTTGTGCTCGAAATTGGAGACAGTACTGTTTCGAGGCTAATTGGCCTCTCATCAGCTTTATGTTACAACTAACCGGGTACCATCGGGTACCATAGCAAATTAATATCGAGATTGGAAAATATAAGATTTGTCAGCCCGTTGTGGCCTTTTCCGGATAACTCAGATGTATTGCGGGTTGGCGCCGCACACCTATCTATCGGTAAGGCAACTTTAAAGCGAAAATATAAATCCTGTTTATTTTATTCCCAATCCCCTAGGGAATTTCGAAAAATCCGGCCTTATTCCTTATCTACATCATAAAGGAAACCTCTGTGCAACATTTCAGCTATCTAAGATGAAGGGTTTGGGCTGGGCGTTAATGAGTTAGTCAGTGAGTGAGTGAGGACTTTTCTTTCTATATAGGTAGATTGTCGCGTTCACAAAACAGAGACAACATCAAATTACTCATAAAAGAAAAAGAAAAACGAGTCAGGGTCATTTGCTAAATGATGATCGATTTCCACTCGCAATGTGACTTATAATCGAACCTTCCAATAAACAAATTCATTTATGTTCCTAGCAATGAATTCATTTCAATTTTAGTCATAACACATAACGAGCCAAAACTCTATCTCAATAAAATCCGTTACATTATTATCCCGTCATTGTTGAAGGGCTTATACGCTAGTGGTTTTATAATTGAAGGATGAAAAAGATTAAATAAATAAATAATTAAATAAATAATCATCGAATTCAGAGTTAAAGCTTCTAACTTACCTTCTGTAATTCAAGCAAGAGATGAAAAATGTGAAACGAAATGAAGATTTGAAATTTAATCCCTAACTAAATTATATCCTGTTTTACGTCGTTCGTAAAAAAGCAGATGCAAACCAGGATATGTTTTGTGATCATTTCAAATGGTTTTATTTTAACGGCTTTTTATTTTATCAACTGTAATCATAAAATACATATTTTAAATAATATTTTAATAAGAACTTCATTAAAAACATACTGATTATTCCTTCGAAGAGTAATTTGATTCACTGTTATTGAATAAAACTACATTTCAAAATATCTTCCTTTCTGTCATGAAAGCGTTTTATTAAAAATAAAGAAATTCATTCATAGTTTGATCCGACACAAAGACAACATACATCAAGGTCATTGTCTAGAAAATGTCTAACATTTGGGATAGTGAAATCTAAAGCAAACATCTTGTGATGTATTTATTAGGGTATACTAAATCATCAGAAAACACATCAAACTTATAAACAAAACTTCCTTTATTTCTTCCAAACATCTTCAGGATGCAATATTTCAAAATCCTCAACGGATTTTCTGTCTCAAGCAATAAGGGACAAACAAAACACCTTTCTCTTTTCCCAAAACAAAAATAAATAAATAAATGATAATCAGAATTTTTTGATTCTAAAACAACAATACTATATGTGAACAATACAAAATTCTTACTTTTCAAGATATCCAGGATTTTGAGAAAAGATGCTGCAAAGATAAAGAACATTCCTTCGAAAGTAAGAAATTTGGATATCTTCAAAAGTAAGAAATTTGGATATTTTAAAAATAAGAAATTTAGATATTTTCAAAAGTAAGAAATTTAGATACTTTAAAAATCAGAAATTTGAATACTTTTTAAATAAGAAATTTGAATACTTTAAAAATAAGAAATTTGGATATCTTCAAAATTAAGAAATTTGAATACTTTAAAAATAAGAAATTTGGATATCTTCAAAATTAAGAAATTTGAATACTTTAAAAATAAGAAATTTGAATATTTTAAACATAAGAAATTTGAATACTTTAAAAATAAGAAATTTGGATATCTTCTAAAGTAAGAAATTTGGACAATTCAAAAATAAGATATTTGGACATTTATTTTATAATTTCGAAAAAATTTGGATTTTTCGAAGATTTACAATTTATTTGGATACTTCAAAATGCTTGGACATTTATTTTGAAAATTTATAAATTGTAATTTCGAGAATTTATTTTATCTTGATACGTTCATGTAAAACTTGTAGAGCAAGGCACTTTTTGTATTGTTCACTTATAGTATTGTTGTTTTGGAATCAAAAAATTCTGATTATTTTTTATTTATTAGTAAAAAATATACATTGATCATCTAATGATCATCTACTTATTAACAGATTTTTATCAGAAATCTTCTTCAAACTATTTATTAAATAAATATTGCAAATTTTCGGAATTCTATTGGGTTGGCAAAAAAGTTCGTTCGGTTTTTATATAAAAATAAAAGACATATTTTTCATTGTCATCAATAATTTTAATGAACGACATCTTGAACGGTTTGTTCCCCTACCTTCTGCCATCTTTCAGGCAACTTCGTAAAACTTTTTATCTATTTGAGCAAAAAAATGTTCCAGGTGCCTTTGGTGACTTCCACGAATTGAACTTTTTTCAATTAAGAGAATTTTGTAAAGACCGAAATAAATGGAAATCCGAAGATGCAATGTCTTGTGAATACGGTGATTGAATTATGACAGCTGTCATATCAGCGTGTATCTTTATATATAAAAATGAATGTATCTTTCTTTCTTTCTTTCTTTGTCCTTTATACACCCCAAGGCCCTTTGACCTAGCTTGACCAAACTTCGCAGAATTACTCTTTAGGACCATGCGGAAAAGATAGGCTACCTTAGAACCTGGAAACACCACCCCAAGGGGTTGAAAAGGAGTGAATTCCACACAAATATTGTTATGCAACAATTGGAGCTCGGCGACAATGACAACTATACCCGTAGTGTTGTGCAACAATTGGCACGAAACTATTGTTGTGCAACAATTGGACCTAAACTATGGTTGTGCATAATAGCGACATAATGAATAATAATGAATTTATTATGATAATAATAATAATAATCAGATGAATTTTTACGAACTAGAAAAAGTCTGACGTGACAGGATTATGATGTTATATCATCCATATTTGGACATTTGTTTTTTGTAACCCGCGCGTAGAACTGGTCCTTCCGCTAGTTTCAAATAAAAACTGATCAAAATAAGTGAATTTTGTGTCGCCAGAGTAATATTGAGATGGAAGAATATAAGCAATTAAGATGGCATGTTTCTTTGATGACCAGGCAAAAACTGTTACATTAATAAACCAACTTCCATAATATTAGTGTGTTAACATATATTAAAGAAAAGGATCTTACTCACAAATAATAACATATATTCAAACAATTTCATGAAAAGTTGCGGGGCTTAATTACAGACCTCTTCATCAGATGAAAATAAAACGAATAAATAGAAACAAAATAAGCTTTTTCGAAATACAGCGAAAACAAATTTTGAATAACAATCCTTAACATAACAATGATTAAATATATAATGAATAGTCCTTAACATAATAATACTTTTCTTTAATAATTAATAAACCAAATCTTTGAATTCAAATGATTGAGTTAAGTAATTATTTGCCATTTTTTAATTGAAGATTGGTAAAATTTGATGATTGTTTTAATTGTTTTAATTTATTAAGAAGTTTTTGAAATTAAGGTTGTTATTAAATTTGGAGTTATTTGTTATAATTGGTGATAAGCATTTCTTTGTATTTTTCCATTGTTATTGTAAAAGCTTGAAAAAGGAATAATGTAAAATTCAGAAAATTTGCAATATTTATTTAATAAATAGTTTAAGAGGATTTTTGATGACAATTATTCATATAAGACATGGAGAGGAGTGATTTGAAGAAGCAATGTAATAATAGGGTTGTTATTTTTTTCTTGTTTTTTTGAAAAATTATAAGGAATCTGGTTTTTCTTTTTTTGGAAGTTTCTAACACAGGATTAGGGTTCACGTATTGTGTAGGGGATTTAAAATGGTGGAATAAATCATCCCCACTTATGTTTCGACAAAATATATTTTTCAAAGTAATAACAAATCTTAAAACAGAATTGAGAGAAAGTTTTTATGCAGCGGATTTTAAATTTTAAATTTTAGAAATTTTTTTAATCTCGTCATAAAAACTTACATTATCTACTAATCTGAAGAGAGCATATTTAGATTCACTGAGGTACTATAAGTTCGGTTCTTTCTAGAATTGCAAACCAATTCTATTAAAATGACTTTTTAGTAATGGAGACATCTTCACTGTTGAAAGAGCCTGGTTGTACGGAATTACTATCAGGGCCAAGTTAGATACTGGGAGAGAATCTATTTGAACAAAATCTTTTATTTCTCTGTCTGTCCCGCGCAATTGTTAATTTCCTACGAAAAAAATTACTATAATGAAACGTTTCCGATGAGAATCGAACCTGCAACCTTCTGATCCGAAGTCAGACATCTTATTCATTAGGCCACGTGGACTACATTCAAATAATTGGTTCTTATCACTCCCTTTGTGTGTGTGTGTGTGTGTGTGTGTGTGTGTAGCGCAATGAGAGAAGAGCCAGAGAAAAAAGAAATAACTCATTAATTTTAGTCTACTAGATTAAAATTTAAATTTCAATGTTCATTTTGAACTTGTCTCAACTAAAAGCCGTCACATTGTTATCCCGTCATTATTGACGGGGCGTATATGTAATAATTCTCTCTAAATGAATGGATTAAAAAACATCAGTTCAAATAATTTCCTAATAGAAATAAAGAAAGAGAGTGAGAGAGATTCTACGACTACTTTTGTTTTAAATATTGATTTCCTGTCACTCGTAATTACAGTATACTGAACGAAACGTATTTATATCATCTACAGGCAAAATATCGTATCTTTGGTCTGTATTACATCAGTCATAAATCAAATAATAAATAAGTCAAAATATTTTCAATATCTCCGGAAACTCAATTTCCCACTGGATGATAATATTAGCTTCTATCTGATAAAAAAAAAGGATATCTTACATTTTCATTAAAACAACGATTCTTTCCGGGAAATTGATTCGTATCTTATTGTAATAAATATGAACATTATATGTTTGTCATATAAGGTTAAAGAGTAACATCTGAATCCTCTTTCGAGGATAGGAAACATAGGACGCTGCGATCGGAACTGAGTTGAGACACAATCCAAGGAGCACTGTTTCACTGGTTGTAGTAAATAAATTTCCTGCCACTAACTCAACTGATAAAAATTAAATTTATAAATAACTTTAAACTCTTCATTAAAATATCTTTCTCATATTTAATGTATTATATATATATATATATATATATATATATATAAAATATAATCTTATGTCATTCAAAAATTACATCCTTTAATTTCTTTACACTCTGTCTCTATTTCATCTTTTTTTCCAAAGTGTTAATTCAAATTGTATTCATAATGACTTAGAAAAGGAAGACAGAGTTCTACTGCTTAAAATTACATCCTGAGCACGTCTTTTGCAAAAATAGATGAAATATAGACAGATTTTAAAGGAGCTACTTTTTGAATGACAGAAGATTATGTTGTATATAACATTAAACTCTATTGCAATACATAGGATATCTTTTAAATGTAAGAAATAAACTTGCTTTATATAATAGACATTTTGGTTGGTTAGAGACATATTTTCATACAGCATGAAAATCGGAACAAAATATAATTGTTGACCTTATTCTTGCTTATTCTTCAATGTTGACTGGACATAAAACGTTCTATTTTGAAGAATGTGGCAGCCACGTGTGTAGCCGGGAAGTAATCGAAAATTAAAATTGTGGTTTTTGTTTTGATGTGTTTTGTTTGCAGTCGGAGTATCAATACATTAGTGAATTTTCTAAAATATACCAAATTTCGGGATTTTAAGCTGCACTTCGGAGGTATTTTATGAGCCGCAGAGGGATTTTCGATATTGTTCATTGGTGGGACAGGTTTTCTATCGCTTTTTCGTTGGCTGTGAAACACGCCTGAGTCATCAAAACTTACTGATGAGCCCCAAAGAAGACAAAACAGCTGCCCTTGATTTCTATTGTTAATAACTCTAGGCGTGATATTTCAGTATCATCTTTTTTTTTTCCTGTATGATTTATTCACGTTAAACATGTTTTTTTAACTAAACTGAATTTTAGTTACATGAATCTCGACCGTTGATATGTGTTGTATTAATTTATCAATATATCTTTTGTATATCCCAAATGTAAAGTTTTAACAAGAATACTATGTAGACCTATCTTTCCGAATAGCTAACGAGAACAAATGAATGAAATAGAAATTCATATTTTTCATTATCTCTTATATATTTTATTCATACATTAAACAATACATTTTGTTTTTTAAAATTAACATAATCTTTAATATTTGTAAGTAAGTTGTTGTTATTTTAAATCATTTGTGTGATTTAATTCAGAACAGCATTTGATACGTTCTCTAATAAACCTTCTTTACATTCACAATCTTTTTTCGCACCATACGTACAAATTCCGTACGAATTCTTCTCTTTCTTGCATTTTTCAAAGCATTTCTTACATTCCGGTCGATCATCAGCAGCAAATGTTGCAACAACCATCATGGCTACCAGCAAAAAGAAGAAAGTTGCTTGATACTTCATAGTGATTTAAGTAATTGTACCTAGAAATGAAGAGCAAAAAATAATAATATTAAACTAAGGTCGGTGTCAAACAAGTTAAAATAGCATTGGATCTGTTAGCAACCGAATCACTCGAATAAGGCGTGTTTGTATCCTTGCGCCATCGAGTGATTTATTATCAACATTGCAGGGAGTTAAGGGATGAAAAATGTAAATTCATCGTTTCATCACATTTTTATATATATTTACAATTTTTTTATTTTTTATAAGTTTTTTTTAAAGTTTTTCATCACTTAATGACAACTTTGTAAATACACAAAATTTACTTAGAGATTAATTTCTGTATGTATTTATTCTTTCTGTGCGTGGGTGGGTTTCTAAGTTTTTTTTTTTAGGTTAATTTTGATCTTTTAGTATTAACTGAAAATTAATAAATGAATAAATTTTGATGTGAAGAACATTTTAAATATTTAATCAGCTTTTAAAATAGTTGATTTTTCTTTCTAATTTTTCTAATTCACTTCAGATCAGAAAAAGAATGTTAATTGTACTTCAATGATTTATTAATTTAATTTTATATTTAAAATCATACATGAAGAACGAATTGATTACTCCTCATTATTTGTTACCTCTGTCAATTTCATATTCTCATTTCACCAGAACCTCCGATTTTTCTTAATTCTGCGTCATCAATGGACGTGTATGGGAAAGTCGACAGCAATAACACTATCTAACATGATTTTTGTTTCTGGGTAATCAATATCATTTTCTATTTGGTTTTATCACAGTAACATGAAAAAAAATTATTTCCCTGGAAAAACTTTGCTTTTGTGGTCAGGACAACGAAAAGTTGAAATTTGCATGTTGTCATTAAGGAAATGTACAAATTTTCGGGTTTCTCTTTATTTAAAGACAAAAAGGGAACATTATATTTCAAATCAATAGTATATTTCAACCAAAATTCTACAATCTGATGAAAAAGAACCTAGAAATGTGAGTTTTGCGAAATTTGCGAGTGTACGTCGTATCACCTACACCAGGGGTCGGCATCCCGCGGCCCGCGAAGCGTTTTGGTGCGGCCCGCGGGGTATCTTAAGATAGATTTTCCTTTTTTTTTTATGGTTGTTAAAATAAGAATTTCCTTTTTTTTGGTTGTTAAAATAAGATTTTGGCCCTTTTTGGCCCAAGTGCGGCCCGCAGTAATCCCCATATAAAATATTTGGCCCTCTTACAACAAAAGGTTGCCGACCCCTGACCTACAGGAATAAGTCCCCAAATATAGTCCTCATCATGTGTTCATTGTATGTTCCCTGGTAGCGACGTTCAAAATGTTGCATGTCCTGATGAAAGCGCTCTCCTTGCTCCTCGAAATAGGCACCCATGTTCTCTTTGAAGCTATTAAGGTGGACATCAAGGATATGTACTTTGAGAGACATCCTGCAGCCAATTTAACTGTATTTTTTAACCAGAGTCTCAACCAATTCAACATAGCTCTCAGCTTGATGAGTTCCAAGGAAGCCTTTGACTATTTTAACAAAATTGATCCATGCCTCATTCTCCTTTGCTCTGTGAAGCTTGGAATCTCTTGACACTCAATAACTTTCTTGATTTGAGGTCCAACGAAAACGCCAGCTTTAACTTTTGCTTCGGAAAGCTTTGGGAACAAATATTGTAGATGCTTGAATGCTGCAGATTCCTTGTCCAACGCTGCAACAAATTGCTTCATCAGTCCCAGTTTTATGTGCAAAGGTGGCATTAGTACCTTTCGAGGGTCTACAAGTGGCTCCCATTTAATGTTGTTCTTCCAGACAGTGAACTCAGTACGATTAGGCCAATATCGTTTATGGTAGTGTGCTTTAGTGTCCCGGCTATCCCACAGACAAAGATGTAGCATGGAAACATAGTAAACCTCCTTGAAGACCCATCGAGAAGGCAACCATTTTGGATCGGATATAAATTAACAATCTGAGATTCAAAAAAAGGTTCAATACATTCGTTATCGATGGGGGAAAGGGGAAGGAAACATCAATAATGTCCGTTTCCTTAAGTTGCATGTCCTGATGAAACCGCTCTCCTTGCTCCTCGAAATAGGCACCCATATCAGGCTTATGAAACAGACAGTAATTTGTATTCACATAAGACTTTCCGACTATTTAGAAAAAATTATATTAAAAAAAGTGGTAGCAAATGAATAAAAAAAGCATTAAAAGTTGGCAGCTATGTGAATACTAATGCAACAGCACAAAAGCGAAGTTTCAGGGGTATAACAACTCTTTTCTACATACTTACTGCTCAATTAAACAGAAAGTAATACTGTCAAACCAGAAACAGAACTTTTTTGAAAATTTGTTACATAGCGTAATCAGACCCTCGCCCTTTGAGTGCGAGAAGGACGATGTACATCGTCGTTATATATTATATGAAGCCTCTAAACGTAGTAGAAATTTTTATTTTTAGAATAAAACTCATTTGCCTTCCGTAGAATGCAAGGTAGATCAACACTATCATACTTCTGAAGCTTTATCATTGTTAAGGGACGTCAGATCGGTTATTGCGACCGATTCGTTTCGCTTCGTTCTAATCTGAAGGGAGAATATTTAGATTCAGTAAGATACTAGAAGTTTGGTTCTTTGCAAAACAGTTCTATTAAAATGACTTTTTAGTATAGAGACATCTTCACTGTTGAAAGAGTCTAGAATTACTATCAGAGACTGGGAGAGAATTCTCTTTACAAATCAATAAATTAAAAAAAAAAATCAGTTCAATAATTTCCTAATAGAAATAAAGAAGAAGAGTGTGAGAGAATCTATGACTACTTTCACTTTAAATATTCATTTCCTGTCACTCGTAATTACAGTATACTGTACGAAACGTATTTGTATCATCTACAGGTAAAATATCGTATCTTTTGTCTGTATTACATCAGTTATAAATCAAATGATAAATAAGTCAAAATATATTCAATATCTCCGAAAACTGAATTTCCCATCGGATGATAATATTAGCTTCTATCTAATAAAAAAAGGATATCTTACATCTTTTCGGGAAATCGATTCGTATCTGATTGTAACAAATATAAACATTATGTGTTTGTCATATAAGGTTAAAGTGTCACGCCTGAATCCTCCTTCGAAGATAGGAAACATAGGAAACAGCGATCACTGCCTACGGAACTGCGAAGGCACAATCGCATGAGCACTGTTTCACTGGTTGTAGCGAATATATTACCTGCCACTAACTCCACTGATAAAAATTAAATTTAGAAATAACTTTAAACTCTTCATTAAAATATCTTTTTAATATTAAAATATATGTACAATATAATCTTCTATCATTCCTTTGATCTCTTTAAACTGTGTCTATATTTCATCTTTATTTTTTCCTCCACTAAGTCGTTCTGCATACTGTGTGTTCAAATATATTCAAATATATATATTCATAACGACTTAGAGAAGGAAGAGTTCTTCTTCTTAAAATTACATCCTGAGAAAAGTCTTTTTTGTCTTTTAAAAAAAAAAAAAAAATAGATGAAATGTAGAGTTTTAGGAGATTAAAGGAGCTACTTTTTGAATGATAGAAGATTACGTTGCATATAACATTAAATTCTTGCGCAATACATAGAATATCTTTAAATGTAGGAAATAAACTTCTTTTTATATAATAGACATTTTGGTTCGTTAGAGACATATTTTAAAACAAGGATGCTTTGACAAAAAAGCTTTCACACAGTGTCAAGCATCAAAATCTGAACAAAATATTATTGTCCGACTTATTCTTGCTTATTCTTCAATGTTGACTGGGCATAAAACGTTCTGTTTTGAAGAATGTGGCAGCCGCGTGTGTAGCCTGGAAGTAATCGAAAATGAAAATAGTGGTTTTTGTTTTGGAGAGTTTTGTTTGCAGTCGGAGTATCAATACATTAGTCATTGTCTGTGTGTGTGTGATTGTGTTTCTTTAATAATTTTTGAATCGTTGAATGGATTTTCATTCTCTTTCTTCGAAGGAGTCGAAATATGCAAATCCTTCATCCATTATCCGTGGTTTAAACGATTAGAATTAATCAGATTGAGTTCATTTAAATCTTTTTCTTTTTCAAAATTTTTTGCTTTGAATTCAGAGATATTACAATTTGAATGTAATTGAATATATGTAGTTTTTTTTTTTAATTTTTGTTTTCACGTAATTGGAAAAAAAGAAGAAATTTTAGGAAATAATGTTTAAGGAAAGTAGGCTTTCAGTTCTTTTGAAATTCGTGTTTGAGACTCGAGGCTTGGTGCCACACACCTATCTATCGATAAGGCAACTTTAAAGCGAAAATATAAATCCTCTTTGTTTTATTCCCTATTCCGTGGGAATATCGAAAAATCCGGCCTTATTCCTTATCTACATACACCCTGTAAAGAAAGTATAAACTCACCCAAGTATTTCAAATAACTTTTCATTACATGATTTGTTTACTTCCAATTTTTTTTCTTAGTCTAGTTAAAAGAAATTAATTCATGTACCATTTAAAAATCTCAAACATCTTGAGTAGTTTTTAAATTAAAAAATAAAATCAATTTTCAACTGTACAGAAAATATAAACTCGCTATGAAATGTCTTGATTTTGATATTCCAAAATGATTGGAATATCCCAAATTTCCAAAATGATTGGAATAT
>JAFIDM010002131.1:34505936-34546491 GCA_023159025.1 Thereuonema tuberculata
TTTACGCAAAGGATTCGCACCCCGAGCTGTCATCGTGAAGAGACTGGTGTCCTCAAGAAAGGTGATAGTTATGGAACCACAAAAAGACCAGGTAGACCTCCAAACCTCACATGTCGCGACCACCGGTGAACTCAAGATCTTGCTGCGTCTGATAAGATGTCCACCGGTGAAATTACTCGTGTGTTGCCAAAGACTGTATCTCACCAAACTGTATGGAAAAGCTTAACATCAAATAATCGCATGAAGTTTGTAAAACTGGATAATAAACCCAAGCTCTCTGCCACAGCAGACTTGACTGTGGTACGAAAACAGTGAAATGGCATCAAAGGTTGAACGAAATAGTTTTTTTCTGATGAAAAACGTTTCTGTTTTGACGGCCCTGATGGATATTCTGCGTATTGGCATGATCTACGCACTCCGTCGAAGATAAGATTAAGCAGACAACAAGGTGAGGGTGGAGTAAGCATTTAGGGCAGCATTTAGGGCAGAAGATAAGGTAGATACAGTGTTTGTGGAAGGCAAGATGGACTCTAAAAAATTTCAGAACCTTATGTACGACCATTTAATACCATTTGGACATCTTCCAGGAAGGCCAAATTGGCAATATCAACAAGACAATGCTTCTATAATGCGTCAAAATCCACCAAAGCGTGGTTTAAAAAAGAGAAAATTGATGTCATTCCATGGCCTCCCGTTCACCTGATCTAACCCGATTGAAAACGTGTGGGGTTTGATGGCAAACATTGTATATGGCCGAATCAAACAGTATCATCACTTGAATGATCTGAAGGTTGCAATTTGGAATGCTTGCGACCAGATAAAGATGTCCGATTTGAAAAAAATTAATTGGGACAATGCCTGACAGAATGATAGAAATTATAGAGAAGAAATGAGGACCAACACGTTATTAATTTCAAAAATTTTCGAAATATTATGTTTTGAGTTTATATTTTCTTTACAGTTAAAAAGTGATTTTTATTTTTTAATTTAAAAACTACTCAAAATACTTGAGATGTTTAAATGATACATGAACTTATTGCTGTTAAATAGACTACGAAAAAAAAGGGAAGTAAACAAATCCTGTAATATAAAGTTATTTGAAATACTTGGTTAAGTTTATACTTTCTTTACAAGGTGTATAAAGGGAAACTCTGTCCAACATTTCAGCTTTCTAGGTCCAAAGGTTTGGTCTGTTTGATGATGAGTCAGTCAGTGAGTGATTCAGGACTTTTCTTTTTATATAGGACATTGTCGCGTTCACGAAAGAGAAAACATCAAATTACTCATCAAAAAAAAAAAAAAAACAAACCGAGTCAGGGTCATTTGTTAAATGATGCTCGAATTTTCTTTCGCAATGTGACTTATAATCGAACCTTCCAATATACAAATTCATTTATGTTCCTAGCAATGCATTCATTTCAATTTTCAATCAGTCATAATATATAACGAGCGAAATCTCTATCTCAAATAAAATCCGTTACATTATTATTCCGTTATTGTTGACGCTAGTGGTTTTCTAATTGAAGGATGAATGAAGATTAAAATAATAAATAGTTAAATTAATAATATTCTAATTCAAAGCTTCTAACTTACCTTCTGTATTTCAAGAAAAGAGATGAAATATTTGAAACGAAATGAAGATTTGAAATTAAATCCCTAACTAAATTATATCCTGTTTTGCGTCGTTCCTAAGAAAGCAGATGCTAACCAGGATGTGTTTTGTGATAATTTCAAAAGGTTTTGTTTTACGGCTTTTTTTTATTTTATCGACTGTAATCATAAAATACATATTTTAATTATTATTTTAATAAGAACTTCTCTAAAATATAGTGATTCTTCCTTCGAAGAGTAATTTTATTGACTGCTATTCAATAAAAACTACATTTCAAAATTTCTTTCTTTCTGTCATGAAAGCGTTTTATTAAAACTAAAGAAATTCATAAGCAAATCATTTGCGAAATGAGTGAAAAGAAACACTCTACGAAAACTATACTTACCTCAGCTTTGAAGAAAACTTTTCACAGTGTACTCAAACGAGAATGATGGTGCTTTGTCTGAACAGCAGTGGAGTTTCTACTGGATATGATCTTGTCCTCTGAATATCAGTGACGTCATTCAAATTGAAATGATTCAAGAGAAATTCTTTTATATTACAATATTTTTTTTTTATTTTTTTTTTGTGAAATGTGAATTTCCTTGATTTTCAAAAGATATTTTTCTTTGGAAATGCAAATGTATGTAAAGGATTCAAATGACACGATGTATTTTCACTAAATGTTTTTGTAACCTCTAAACATTAGAAAAGGAAGTTGCAGCTCAGAGAAAATAAAACTGCTTTTATTGAAAATAAAAATTTATCCAAAATATTATAGTTATCTAATTTAGAAATTACAGTCGGACCTCTATTTAACGAAGTCGCTAAATCCCGACAAAAAGTTCGATGTATGGAAAATTCGTTAAATAGAGATTCACCTTTTAAAATTACTTTAAACTACATAAAAGAGATTTAAAATACATAAACAATAAATATTATTTAAAAAAGTAATAATTTTAATGACATAACGCATACATTACCACAATGTACTTAAATCATCTTTGCAATGCACCAAAACCCCCTTAGGCATATTTTCTTCAAATTGCTATCCGCGTCGATTGTTTCAAATGATGTTAGCATTTCATCATACAAAGTTGTTGTTTTTTTATTATTATTTCTGCATCATGATCATTTCCATTTTTATCATCATCATCTTCATCGCAATTCATTGCTGTATTGTTTTTATTTTTCACACTGTCCAAAATATCCGATTCAGTTAGTGTTTCCGAAGTCTCAACTTCAAAATCAAGTGAAAGATAATCATCAATCAGCACATCATCATTAATTTCTTCTTTTTTCCTCAGTTGTATTTCTGACATTTCTTTCATTTCCTCTAAGGGAATATAGTCTTTGTCTTCGTCCTCCGTACTTGCCGAAATATCACTGTTGACAAAGAAACCACGAAAAAGTTCGTTAAATAGAAAATGCACTTCGCTATTTGGAAATTATTTTACGAAGAAATTAGCAAAATGTTCTTGGTTCCAAAATAGAGAAATTCGCAAAATAGAGGTTCGTAATATAGAGGTCCGACTGTACTTACTTAAGCTTATTAATTAACTTAAAGAATTATTTAAAATTGAATCATTTTTTAATAAATTTATTTACTTAGCTAATTAATTATGCTTAAAAGAATCACTTAAAAATGTTTGTGCAATTACTTGAAATTAATAAATGTAATAAGCTTAATTAATAATGTTTAATAATTATTTAATTCAGTCTTATTTTTTTAACTTTCTAATGAATTTATTATCTTGAATTAAATAATGAAATTAAATAATTTAATTCTTTTATGAAAACAAAAAACTGAAAAATACTTGATTTCTTAAAAGAAATAATGAAATTAATAATCTGGCAGTTTTATTATTCTAGTTGTTGGATTAAATTGATGAAATGATTTCGTTATTAGTTTATTACGGAGGAAAGTGAATCTAATCAATTTTTTAATCAGTGTTAATCAAAATCATTCTGTGCGTCCGATAATAACTTAGGAACCACTGGATGAAACTTCTTAAAACTTGGTTATAATCGAGCTTTCCAATAAAAAATTAATTTATGTTCCTAATAATTCATTTTAATTTTCTATCCATCATAATATATGACGAGCGAAAACTCTATCTCAAATAAAATCTGTTACATTGTTATCCCATCATTGTTGAAGCGCATATACGCTAGTGGTTTCAAAAATTGAAGAATGGAAAAAGATTAAATAAATAAATAATTAAATAAATAATCATCTAATTGAAAGTTAAAGCTTCTAACTTACCTTCTGTAATTCAAGCAAGAGATGAAAAAGTTCAAACGAAATGAAAATTTGAAATTAAATCCCTAACTAAATTATATCCTATTATTATCCATGTTGTGTGTGTAAATATTAATATGAAGGACCAAACACACAAAGACAAAATAGATATAAATAAATAATTTCATAGTAAATCACATTATAAGTTGCGAAGGTTCTATCCTTCGTCGTCAGATGATCATAAATAAATATGGAAAAGAGAAACAGGCTTGGAATTGACTATTTGTTATCATATTTGTTATTATTATCCTAAATTATTGTTATATTTAAATTCAATTCCAAGCCTGCTTCTCTTTTCCATATTTATTTATGATCATCTGACGACGAAGGATAGAACCTTCGCAACTTGTAATGTGATTTATTATGAAATTATTTATTTATATCTATTTTGTCTTTGTGTGTTTGGTCCTTCATATTAAATTATATCCTGTTTTACGTCAATCCTAATAAAGCAGATGCTAACCAGGATTTGTTTTGTGATCATTTCAAAAAGTTTTTTTTTACGACTTTTTTTATTTTATCGACTTTAATTATAAAATACATATTTTAATTATTATTTTAATAAGAACTTCATTAAAAAATAGTGATTATCCCTTCCAAAATTAATTTGATTGACTGCTATTCAATAAAAATTACATTTCAAAGTTTCTTCCCTTCTGTGGTGAAAGCGTTTTATTAAAAATAAAGAAATTCATAAGCAAAAATGAGTATAAAAAACACACTACGAAAACTATACTTGCCTCAGCTTCAACGAAAACTTTTCACAGTGTACTCAAACGAGAATGATGGTGCTTTGTCTGAACAGCAGTGGGGTTTTTACTCGTGCATGCTCCGCTATGCGTTCTCCCAAAGATCTGCGGGTCTCCCCGATATAAAACTGGTTTCATCCAGAGCACTGAATTGAATAAACAACCCCTTTCGTTTTGTTTTCATTAAGTCGAAACTTGTGTTTATTGAAGAAGGTAGTAGTGGTATTCTGACTTGCTGATGTGACTACGATATTATGTTCTTTGAGCACTTTGGTAATGACGGGAGAAAAGATCAGGATGGTAATCCATTGTAACATATTGCTTATTGGTAGATTTATGAAGCTGTTCATTGTATATCTTTTGCATAGTGACCATAATATATTTGTTGATAAACTCATTCGGATAATCATTATCCAATAGAATTGAACGAACCTTCTGAACTTCTCTGTTGAATAGATCTAAGGAGCTGGAAATAACAAATTCTCTTCTTATAGCCATGCAGATAATGTTGATCTTGAATTTTCTAGGACCAAAGAAATTGTAATTTAGAGTAATGCCCGAATACGTCTTTTTTCGGAAGACCTCTGTTTGGAAGAACGTATTCATGTATGTCACTTTTGGACACAATGTTAATGCACTTTCTTGATCACGTTCGATGTCGAATTTTATAGCACTATGAATACCATCACAGGTGTTCAATATTGTAGAGATACTATTGTTATCAGCGTAAAGGATGAGGTCATCCACATATCGGAAATACAAAGGTACGTGCAATTTTTCTTCATCCAAATTCGTAAAAACTGAGTCTTCTATGAATATCATTGACCACTCAGCCAGCAACGCCGATGCTGAAAGGCCCATGAACAATGCCTGATGTTGTTGGTCATAAAATTCATTGCATTCAAAAATTTGCATTTCGAGAAGAGCTTGAACTAAAGGAATAAGGTTGCTGAAGTGTTGCTTATTGCTATACTGAACGAATGGTCTTTTAGAGATATGTTTTATTGCTTTTTGGATAAAGTCGAATGTAATCGATGTAAATAAAGTTTTTACATCGAATGAAAACAATCTATAACCGTCCTGCGGAGCAGCCTTTCTGAAATCATCCTATTAATAGGCAAAAGTTGTAAGATCTTTGTAAATTTGTAATTTGAAATAACCAATCACAGTGCAGCGTTGGAACACGTCAGACATGACGTCACGCCCGTATTTAATGATGGAGTCTGTAATATTGGTCTCACTTCACGGCGACGGATCGCGATTACATAATTACTATCAGCGTATTGAAATTTTCTTTCCCACATACATGAAGTTACACTGAAATGCATGAAGTTCATGCGTCAAAATTTATCAGAGAGTTCGTAAAACCTCGATTTTTACATAATTTCGGCTGTGTAGCCACTCGCTCACTAATCAACAAGTATGGGACAATGACGATGCACGTGCCGTCATTGTTGTCCAGACAGGATTATTGGTATTGGCTGTTGGACATTCGTTATAGTTATTGTTTTGTTGAAACTGGTAAATCAATATTTTATTTTATTTTATTTTTAAAAAATTTGGCTTAGTCATTCAAATTATATGCGGGCTGTTGCGGAAGTCATGGCTTTTTAAAAAATGAGCTTAGAACATCTTTATCAATCTTGTGTTTTTCCAAAATTTCAGGGTATTTCAAAAATGTATTTCAAAAATGTTTTACTTCCGTTAATATTGCCTCAATTTCCAGGAGCCTACTCTTTGAGGGCAGCAGGTTGCCATTATGTTTCATAATGAGAAATCGCAGCGCTGGCTACTATGAAAGTGGTCAATCAATTTTTTATTTTATTTTATTTTAACAATATTATAATATTATTTTAACAAATAAGCCGATATTCAAATTACATATGGGCTGTTGTGGAAGTCATGGCTTCTAAAAAAATTAGCTTAGAACGTATTTTTCAATCTTGTGTTTTTCAAAAATGTGGAATTTGTTTTACTTCCGTGAATATTTCACGGGTCGCAACTAGTTGTTTACAAATTGTTGACAATTAGGGACACTAAAATAAGACTTGACATTCAGTTCCTTCATTTTTTGAAAATATAGTCCGATACAGCTTTGATTGCTGAGCCGGAACAAACACCTATCATTATTACCTATATTTACAAATTTGAATTTTTTCATTGCTAAAATACTTTATGGTAACTTTGTAAATACACAAAATTTACTTTGAGATTAATTTCAAATTTAATAAAGGTTTTGTAACTACTATTTGATAATATAAATGAATCTCAAGATTCTTAATATTCTCGCCCGAGGGCAGCCTAATTAATACTGGATAATAATAGGCCTTCTATTGGGGTTAGCAGAGTGCTACTACTGTGTTTGAGTAAATAAAATCATTGAGTGAATACTGGGAATTAAAATAGTAAAAGTACTTAAGACAATTACTTCTCTATATACAAACAAACCATACTTCTTCCTTAAATCTTCCCTTATATAATAAATATTATTAAACATCATAACACCAGAAAATAAATGTCAAACTACATTTATTAACTGAAAAAACGAATTTTCAAGGAGATAAAAAATTAACCGTCTCCTCTTTTTCAAGCCTTTTGAATATTGTAGATTATGATCTTTTATTATTATTGTATTGACGTTTTTTAACTGTTAATGTCAATATTTTAAGGTCATTGTTGTAATAGAATCTCGTCAATTTATTATTATTGTAAAAAAGGCTTGAAAAAGAGGAGACGGTTAATTTTTTATCTCCTTGAAAATTCGTTTTTTCAGTTAATAAATGTAGTTTGACATTTATTTTCTGGTGTTATGATGTTTAATAACAATTACTTCTCCTTTAATCATAAACTCGTAACAGTTCAATGTGGCTTTCCTAATATAGTCCTAATACCAGTGCTCTTTTCTAAAAAAAAAGATGGTGGAACGCTAATAATTTTTTTTTGCAATTCTATACAATATTTATAATACTATGAATACGGTGCACAAGCAGAACCGTCGTAATAATTTTGTTGCCGTTTGCCGACCTGTTCTGCTCAACAGGGCGATTCTATTTGGACCAAACATCAATTTAAATAAAAATCCGCCGAAAAAGGTGGTGGAACGCCGTTCCAATGCGTTCTATGACAAAAAGAGCACTGCCTAATACTGTCCGTATTCATGCACTCTCGAAAATGGCTATTCCCCTGCGTGAACAAGATAATCTACTACTTGCTTTTCACCTTTGTGTGAAATTAATAATTTAATGGCTTAACACTTGTGTGAAGTATTTAAGATGCATACCAATGACTAATATTACTCTGGTCACTGTTCTTGATTTAGTCATTCCAAACTATCGTAGCTGCATCCCTTAATTATCTTGAATTACAAAATCACTAATAGTTCACTCCTACAATTTAATTGTCCTCTTCACTAATTGACTAATCACTCCTTAAATTAATAGTTTTGATTTAATGAATAAATAATCTGAATCAGCTCTCGCGACTTGCGGACGAATCTATTTCAAACAAAAAGTTAACTCATTAATTTCTCCTACTTCACTTAAGTAGGTCAGTTGAATTATTTATTCTAATAATTCTTTCAATAAATAATCAATAATAAATTTCCTTTCGATAACATTAAATCAAAACGGTCAATCGAAAATAATCTTCGTATTCCTACTTCTCTTATCAGTCAGGTGATTTGTATCTTGTGACTCTCTTCCTAATTCGCTTACCAACTAAATCCAATTGCCTGATAATCCCTCACTGGAAATTCAATATAAGTTTTCTACTTACAATATTTTGAGTTCGTTGTTGGTAATATTTTACGAAATCTCACCTGTGGAACCGATGT
The DNA here is from genome assembly GCA_023159025.1 of Thereuonema tuberculata. NCBI lineage: Eukaryota > Metazoa > Arthropoda > Chilopoda > Scutigeromorpha > Scutigeridae > Thereuonema > Thereuonema tuberculata. Next base: position 34,514,411 of record JAFIDM010002131.1, read on the forward strand.
TTTTTTTTTCGTTTTGGATGAAAAAGATTCGTTAATCCGTACTAAGAATAAAACCGATGGAAAAATGTGGTTTGATGCTGTAGTTTTTGAGAAATTTCGAGATATATTTGGAACTCTTTGAGGAAACGGACGGGCATTGCAAATAACCATGCCGAACTATTTGCAAGATGGCGGCGGCGTTGCTAGCGCTACTTTCAAGATGGCCGATAAGTAGGACACAAGGGTCATTCCGACATGAGAAAGCCCGTGACAGAACCATATTTTCAACGACGATGAAAATAAATAAATAAATAATCAAATCAATATAAATGAACAATTATCACCAAGAAATTCGTGTTATCTCTGCGATGCTTGAAACCCATATGTTAAAGGGAAATATAAATATCCAAAATAAAGATAAAAAAAATGAATGAAGTTTAAAAAATAAAAAATAAATTACCTTTTAGCTGGCGCGCGCAACGAGCCATCGGCCAGCAAAGCCACCTGGGTATACCCTCGCGATGTCACCAAGAAAATGCTGAAATTTAGAAGAGGGCTCTGCAATGCCCGATCGAATTTTAAGATCGTGGAAATACAGAAACTGGAAAAGGTAGAGATCCAGCCGTTTTGTTGGCCTTCCTTCTGCCTTACAAACCTTCTTAACATTTCGCCACATTCGCTCTATTGTTTGTGTGTGGATGGAAGGATCGTCGGCTCGAACAAATTCAATAGAGTGATTGACAAAGTGGTGCTCGAAACCGCCGTGTGCATAGGATCTCCAGTGATCACCTTCGATCCCGGCCGTACGAACTGGCGAATTAGAGGTATAAGAGTGTTTGCATCCCTTCTCTCAACTTCCACGACAAAGCATTTCTTGGTGTACCTATCTATTCCCCCAAATATCCATCGTTGGTGCCTCTCGGGAGCAGTAGGCGACCACGACTGTATTTACGGGTATAGAGGTGACTCTCATCAATTTCAACCACATGTCCTTCGCCACCAATGGGACCGCTGTTATTGCTTACTACCACATAACAAACCTCCCTACAAAATTGGTAATAATCAACAACAGTTCTGCAAGAAAGATTACATTCAGCCATTGCAACCTCTATCGACGCACCAAGTATCCACCAATGAACGAGCCGGAGGCTAATTGATACCGACAGCTTGCTACAATGAAACCAAGTGGTCAGGCTGTAGTCTTTACGGCAGTTACCTTTGGAGCAACGAAGGCGTCAAGGAATTGAGGGTAACCTCCCAGATGTTTGTGCCAGCCATTGCACAGAGTTAGCGCGCTTACACTTCCTGCACTTTAATCCGTGTTTACGAGGTAGGAGGCGATGCTCTATGGCAAAGTTGATTGCTGCCTCATCCGTCGCAGTTGATGTAATTAATGTGGCAAATGTAAATCTCACCATCTAAACTCAGTATAAAGAACAAAAGAGCAAAGACATTCTTGAATGAGAATTTTTTTTTCCAACTCAGTGACGAAATAAGTATTAGCCAATACAGCATAAGTTTAAATACATACATAATTAACAATACCCCCCCAAAAAAAATATATACGTAACCAGGAGGTTTGGGGCTGCCTTGCGCGCGCGCGCCGCCAAGGCAGCTCCAAACCTCCTGGTTACGTATGTATTTTTTTTGTATTTTTAAATTTTTTTTTTATTTTTAAACTCATGGTGTGTTAGCTAATACTTATTTCGTCACTACAAATACATTGTTATTAATTTATTATAGAAAATATCCTAGAAGTGGATGCTACCTCAACGTTAAATTTCGCGCTTTACATTCATAAAGCTCATCTGGCTAACTGCGTTATTGGGCTAACTATATGCCAAGACAAAGTTACTTCCAAATGGTTTTGCCCGATCTTTTTACTAGAAAAATTAACCCTTATCTGGCTAGTTAGTTAGTATGGGGTGAGCGTGGGTGGCAGAGAAGCCGATCACCGCGACCTGAAAAATCTATAGTGCTATCCCACGGAAACAGACGGACAGAAAGACTGAGAAAGGATGGCGTGAGAAATGCAGGAGAACCACGGAAAAACCTGCCCATCGCGAATCGCCACCATCAACGAAACCCACATGAGAACCGAACCTCGATGAGAACCGAGGTGAGAGGTAAGTGTCAACGCCAATCACGCTAACTGAACCACGCATCTGGCTAACTGTACTAAAATTGTATAAAATTGTGTTAAAAATGTATCTTATATGACGTAGATTTCAGGAACGTGAAACAGGAAATTCTCCCCCCTCCAAGGTAATGTAAGCTTGAATTGCATGTAATGTAATGTAAGCCCGGTAATGTAAGCTTTTAATGCCATTTAAAAAGGAAATTTCCTTCTTAATTTCAATATAAATTTCCTGGCAATCCTTCACGGAAACCCATGATTTTCAATTTCCAACCATTTTGTGATTAGTTTTCTTAAAATTTAAGCAATTTCTTACAATTTTTCAATATTTTACGTTATTTTTTTTTACAATATTATCCTTAGATACACCACTTTCTCAGTTTCAAATGAAATTTCCCTCTTAATTTCAATATAAATTTCACGCTATCCATTATTTTTACTTTCCCACCATTTCTTAATTATTTTCCCCAAATTTTCAATAATTTTATCTATTTTTTTCTCAGTTTCGGATATAATTGGCCGCCAGATGGAACTATCGGGCTCATCTTAACAGCGCTATTGATTCAGCCTTCATCGACTCCCAGACGCTAAAACATCATGCTTCGAAAATATAAATCCGCCGCCATCAAAGAGTTCCAAATAAATGTAGAAAGTTCTTAAACTACAAAACGAATCCAGAATTTTCCAACGCTTTTATCCCTATCATGTAATAACAAATCACTTTCATCCGAAAAAAAGAAGATTAGACCTAATTCCACAGGTGAGATTTCGTAAAAAAGTAGTACCTCGTTGTTTTATTATCTGTGTGGCTTGAAGCATTTCTCCGCAGCCGTCTCAATATACCGCCAGACTTCGAAGCTCCCGCTTCTCACTGTCCAATGCTATCGATGACGTATATCGCCTCGACGTATGATCCACGTCACAATTTTCTCATCGCTTGTAGGGACCTCTGGCTTTTATCAACGAATCAAATCTCATAATGTCTCTACTGTTAGCTACTGTGACTTAATGTCTTAATGTGCCAAAGCGAGGTAGTCTTGCCTCTTTTATGCAATTAAACTCTGACGTAATTAGTACGTCCCCAAATTTAAATTTTATTCCATTAATTAGTTTAAATATAAGTTAAGGGTTTTAAAACTAATAATTATATTTATTTATCTCAAATAAATAAATAAAATCTCCTAGAGGTTTAATCAACATATTTATTCTTTCTGTGCATGGGTGGGTTTGTAAGTTTTTTTTAGGTTAATTTTGATCTTTTAGTATTAACTGAAAATTAATAAATAAATAAATTTTGATGTGAAGAATATTTTAAATATATTCAATCAGCTTTTACAAAAGCTTATTTTTTTTTAATGTTTCTAAATCACTTCAGATCAGAAAAACAAAGTTAATTGTATTTGTTTTGTACTTCAATGATTTATTGATTTAATTTTATACTATAAATCGTACATGAAGAACGAATTGATTACTCCTCATTATTTGTTATCTCTGTCAATTTCATATTCTCATTTCACCAGAACTTACGATCTTTCTTAATCATCAATGGGCGAGTATGGGAAAGTCGACAGCAATAACCAGAATTTCGCCTCTTGAGTGCGGGAAAGACATTGTACATCGTCATTATTTATTATCTGGAGACTTTAACAGAGATTTTTATTTTTAGAATAAAACTCTTTAACATTCCGTAGAATGCAAGGTAGATATTTCTGAAGCTTGACCATTGTTAAGCGACGTCAGATCGGTCAATGCGACCCGCTTTTTTCGCTTCGTTCCGTAGCCCGAAAACCAGGTATGAGTTTTATGTAAGTGCTTAGTTATAAACTCTTTTTTGACGCAAGATGGTAAATCAAATTAGAACTCTGCAACTTCTACAGTGTTGCAGAGCACAACCCAAAATTGCGTAAATAGCTATATTATAATGAATTGTAATAACTATGAGTATTAATTCAAAATCAATTTCGATCTTGCTCTAATGATGTAGCTCAATATATAAAGAAATTTATAAAGAACTTAAAAAGAAGGATAGTAACTTTTGCAGATATATTCAATATTCAAATATATAGCTTTATTATTCTGTGTCTGTAATGTAAAAGATGAAAAAACTTTCCGGCAAGTCTCACATCTACTGCAGTGCAAATGTAGTTGTGTCGGATGATCCAAGGGATGAACGAAACTATTCTGCAGCGTTTCTTCACACTCACGTTTTCCAGGATGCCACCTCACCAGCTGAATCTCAAGAAACGATCAATTGTGATGCTCGTTCACAATCTCAATTCAAACAAAGAACTTTGTAAGGGCACACGAATGGTCGTTCAGGAGTGTCATCGCAATTTCATCACAGCAGAAGTTCTTTCCGAAAGCAACAACCTCTGATGAAAACAAGTTTCTTAACCACAATCGGAAAATTGTACGTAAATTATTTAGTGACTTAATAATCGATGACTCCATGGCCACGAAATTAAACGATAGTTCATTGAAGATACCTGTTCTGAGAGCCCTCCCCAAAATACCTAAACCCCCGGATGCGAATGGATTGTATACAGTACGACCAATTATAAACTGTAGAGGAACTGCTGTGGAGACATTATCTAAGCTCATTTAGTGCAAAATGTCCAGACTTAATGTAAAAAATAAATTCAACTGAAGTTGTGAAAGAAATCAGAGCGTTCAAAAAACTGTACATCAATATATCGTCTTCTTGAAAATAGATAATCACATAAATAAACTCCTGACAACTTGACAACGTGGACATATACCAATATTTCGTTTTATTTTCATAAAACTTTTTCAAGGTTTTTATAAAATAAAATTAAAATTAAAATATAACATGAAGAAGAGAATTCCTCTCTTCTTAAATGATTTTAATTTTAATTTTATTTTATAAAAACCTTGAAAAAGTTTTATGAAAATAAAACGAAATATTGGTATATGTCCACGTTGTCAATTTGTCAGGAGTTTATTTATGTGATTATCTATTTTCAAATCAGAGCGTTAGAGCGTCAAAATGGATACGCTGTTTGTTCACTCGATGTGAAAGCATTATTTACATCTATTTCACTTGACCTCATTTCAGAAGCGTTGGAACACATTGTTCATAAACATTCTCATCACTACGACCGAATCAATGATTTCCGCAAACTAATGTCGTTAATAATAGCTATGATGAGCATGCAGATGTTCTCCTTGAACGATAAAATTTAACACCAGACAGTCGGATGCTTATTGGGCCTCAAAGCCTCCTCCATCACTGCCGAATGGGTCATGATGTTCATCGAAGATTCCGCCATTACACTACTGGAAATAGGGCAGGTCCAATTACCTTTCTACAAAAGATACGTTGATGACGTCACATGCTATTGCTACAGCTCTATACAATTAGAAGTTTGTGACATTTTTTCACAAATACACTCGGACATCAAGTTGGAAATTGAACAAGAAGTTGACACGTCCTTCTTGAACATGCTGATTACGAGGTCACATTAGCCACTCAAGTATATAGAAAGCCCACGTTCTCAGGGATTATGTACAACTTCCTCTCATATGGACTGTTGACGTTTAAAATAAACTTGGTCGATATTAGTTTTCAGGGCATTCCGCACTTCCAGTACGCAGGAGGATTTTAACAACGAATTAAACGTGATCCGCAATATTTTGTTTCAAAATGACTATCCTGAGCAATTTGTTAACAGACATCTAAAGAGAGTAATGAATAAAGGAGAAATAAATATAAGTTTTTTAAAAAAAAAATAAAAAACAAATTTACCAACATTTGATAGCTTTTTTAACACGTCATGTGTAGTTTCTCCATAGAGCTCATCGACGGACTTCGAAGGAATTGTTTTCGTGTAGTGATGACAACGCAGCGTCATTGATGCAGTTCTTCCTCTTGTCAGCGGAGGACGCTTGGAGTTGCATGCAGTTTGAGTTCTCACCAACATGGCGCTGGCAGACGAAGACGACACACGTTTCCAGATCTGTCATTGGTTCATCTCTTCAGCTGTCTTGTATATATTCTTGCTATTTTTGTATAATTCTCATAGCGAAAAGATGGTTTATCTTGGAACGGAAACCGGTCCTATCAATGTATTAAAATTCAATTATATCGAATTAAACAGTTTAAGCAGTTTAGGCAGATGCATCGGCTTCATGAGTGATTTTTTTTTTTAAGGATAGACATTGCATGTAAAAGATTAGTAGTCTTACGTTTATATTTCGTACAAATTATTAATATGTTCACATATTTTATTAATAAACTAGACGGGTACCGTCGCTTCGCTCCGGAACCCTTGCATATATAGCATTAAAAAAAAAACTTTATTTATTTAGCAAATTGTGATTGAGAATATATGACTTCCCATCCCATTGTGGCCTTCTCCGTTTAACTCAGGTGTATTGCGGGTTGGCACCACACACCTAGGTTTGTCGCCACACACTTCATGTTCAGTTTGCCAGATTATTCCCTAGCCCGTGGGAATTTCGAAAAATCCGGCGTTATTCCTTGTTGACATCATAAAGGGAACCTCTGTGAAAAATTTCAGCTTCCTAGGTCCAAGGGTTTGGGGTGGGCGTTGATGATGGGGTCTAGTTTTTTTTTTTTTTTTTTTTTTTTATTAAAATGGCTTATTATACAATAAGTTGAAGTTTCAACTTAATAAAATCTATTTTCAAGAGTTCAGAGTTCTTTAGTTCGAGGTTCTTCAGTTCGATGTTCTTCGGAATGCTGGGTAGTCCTATCGTCTCTTGAAACGGTGTACAATAGTCTCCTATGTTGAATGGCACTGGCTTCCTAATAATCAACTTGATTATAAAATAAATCACTTTATTAATGAAGCAATAATTAGTTCACTAATAAATAATAATTCGAATTCAATATTCACTTTAAATCTTCGTATCTTCGAAGCACAATAATATTAACTTCTCAATTGTTATCGAATGCTTTCGATGCACAATTTATTATTTCACTTAATTTAATTCACTTGAAAAATAAACTTCGGCAATTCGAAATTTCGTAATGCCGACTTAACACTTAAGAATTAAATTTATTCTTAATTTACTTTTAATCACTCTCAAAATAATGACTAAATCCTTTAATCATTCTTTTAATTAATGGCTTTTATTTTAAATGCTAACACCTTATGTGATTAAAAATATTTAATTATTCCTTTAATTTAATGGCTTTTATTTTAAATGCTAACACCTTGTATGATTAAAATATTTTCACTTGTCGGGTGAATTCACTTTTAAATTCTTTTAATATTAATTCTATTCTTCACACTTTCTTTTCACGCAAATAGTTTTCCGTAGGATAATTAAATTTTAATACTCACAGTTCTCTGAATTAGCTATGGAATTTTCTTTCGCTTGTTCTTGATAATCGTAGTGATTAATATTTGCTTCAAATCTTGTGACTTCGCTTCCCCTTGTAGCGATCCACTTCCATTGGTCCATTCGAAGTAGGCTCGAAATTTCTTGAATTTTCTCTCTTTACAATTTATCCTATAGCTCTTCTTAATTTTCTTCACCTTCGCACTTCGTTTGCGTTGACTTCATTCTTCTAAAACGTCTTGTCACATTCGCTTTTCCTTCTTCGCCGGAGTCTGGCCTCAATGCCGGGATATGACTTCATTTTGCGGGGAGCTCACGTCGACCTCCGTGATCTGTCTCTTCGCTTCGTCTGTGCGTGTGCGTGGACCCGAGACTGCCCATGTGACTGTGGGATAACTAGTCTTACTCTGTGTCTTACTCTCTGTGTCGAGAGCGAGGCTCTCACGGGGTTTTATTAATTTTGTCTCTCCTGACGTAATATTTAAATTATTAAAATTTACAATTAAAATTTACAATTGAAGCTTTGTTCAATTTAATTTTCGAGAAATAAAAAAAAAATTCTTTTTTTTTTTCTTATTTATTCCGCTTCAATGAGTCAGTCAGTGAGGGAGTCAGGAATTTTCTTCTTATAAAGTACGCTGCCCAAATAACCTTAACATTTAAATTATTGAGAGAATAAACTCCTTTGATCCACAGAATTTAAATTATTGTAAGTCTGGAAATAAGGTGTATCGAAACACGAAAATTATGACCAAGAAAGTTTAATCTTCTGTTTGAAGCATACCGTAATGAAACATATGATTATTTTTACTGGAGAAGTATGAGAACTCAAATAAGAAAACTTTGCAAACTGGCGTTATTAGGAACACCTGGTGCAATTAACGCCACCCTACTTTCTAGTAACTTAACTTATTTAAAATTAAGAATTATTCCATCATTGTAAACATTATTTGTACAAAATTACAGTAAAAAGCAACTAAATTTGACTTTCTGTAAAAAATGATAAAAAATCACTTGAAATTAACATAGTCTTTCTAATCTGTAGCTAAACCAAAAGAGGAAATGTAAAAATTAATTTGAATAGCCCCTGCTTTTAAATGAAATGAGACAAAAAGACAAAATACCTCAAAAAACAATATTGTTCAGGTAGCTCAAAAAGCTTCAGAAAAGTAAGCTTACAAAAAATAAAAAGTTTATTAGCGGCATTAAAGCGCTACTGAGCACATAATACACTTGTTTGTCTACAATTTCCGAATTTTAAAAATAACTTTATCTTATCTACATAGGAGAATCTTCAAGAACTTTAGTGCAGTACCGTTATCTCTTATACTTATGAAGAATTAGATAGATGGCGCTAAAGGTATTCATGGCATTATATGGCTCAAGTAACTTATAGGTAGATTTTTATGAATTTTGTTTTGTTAAACTCATTGATTAGTTCCTCATAGATTATACTTGGATCTGTTATTTTCTCATTTTCAACTCTTATTATCCGAGATTCATTCTTTACATATTATTCCTGGTGTTTCGATATCATGCTTATTTATGAAAATATGATCTACATTTGTTTTCGTATTTCCATGAATTGTACAGTTGCTTCTTGTTGTTTCGTAAAGACAATTTATGAAACTATTATTGCACATAATTTTTAGGTATTTCTGTAGGCTACTGCATTGTTTTTATTCATTTTGAAAAGATCTACATTTACGTCACCAATTAGTATAGTGGGACAGTTTAATATGTTTTCATTTTTTATGAATAGATTCTCTAATTTAAAGCACTGTTCTCTAATTCTTCAGTAAATTTACCTTTCTTTGTGTTTTGTTGGTTTATATAAGGCTAAAATGTTAATATTTTGTGCTTGATAATACAAACACATTTGATAACGAAACATATTAGGTTTTATTACAAAACTTCATGATAAATAACGTGTTTTGTGAAAATTCCTGAATCATTTTCCAAAAGATTTCATTGCTCCGACGTTTTAATAATTTATAATTTAACATTTTGCTTATAGAATGACAGACAGAATAACCTTTTTTATAATATGCGTTTTTATAATATATAAAAATAATAGCCGGGTACCGTCGCTTCGCTCCGGAACCCTTGCATATATAGCATTCAAAAAACAAACTTTATTTATTTAGCAAATTAATATTGTTATCGTCGGAGAATATACGACTTTCCAGCCCGTTGTGGCTTCTCCGGATAACTCAGATGTGTTGCGGGTCGGTGTCACACACCGAAAATTCACATGGCCGCACGACGAGAACCGAACATTACCGGGAAGGTCGGAATTTAACGAGGGTGAAACCGCGGGGCACAGCTCATACATATATATATATATAGAGAGAGAGAGAGAGATCTTCACTATTATTGTCCACCTAGTCTAACTCACTAAACTTAAATTCCTGTTACAGGTTTTTTTTCTGAGAGCTTCTACAAATTGGTTTTTGTTTTATTACTTTATGCATGAATAGGCTTACTTTTTTTATTATTATCACCGCGCCACTTTGAATCATCCAATGCCTCACACTAAGTTGTGATCATTGTCTGTCATAGATAACATTATTCTATTTCTTAACATTAAGGAGAAGCGAATACTTTCTCAGAAATCTCAGGAACAAAGTTGTTCAAAACTGTTTTCAAATTATTAAACAAAAAAAAGGACTATTCTCGTCACCTTCAGTCTATAGAAGAGCTTTTTTTAAGTCTATTCGAGCGAGATTAAGTACGAATAAAGTGAATAATCTTTTTAAATCATTCTGTTAGAATATCGTTTCCAGTGGCGAAGCGTGTATTTCGAGTAAGGGTAGACATTTTAGATTTTCTTTTGCCGTTTGAAAGATACAATATGAACAATGAGAGTATTTCATGCAAACTTGTGAATATTTTAAGTAGAAACGTAACGAAAGTTAAAAGTTAAAAATTCAGAGTAATATTCTCATCAATTACGTCAGCGATATGAAATTTTAACCTTTTTAATACTTTTTACTGTTTTAGAATTATATTTTTCCCAATTAATTTGACTGAATAATTTATATTTTATATGGTTTTCCAGTCTTAGACCAAAATTATTATTCATTTTATTGATTTGAAAGATTTTTAACCAATTGTATCTATTTATTTTTTCATTATTTTGATTATTTTTTTCCCTATTGACAATATAAATGTTATTCATAATTATTTTATAAATAATTTTTTCTTTAATAGTAAGTATTTTTAAATTTTTTCCTAATCTTGTTTTTTTTCCAAAAAATTTTCTTTTACAACCCTTTTGTGAAATGTATTCTCCGTTTGAAGAGGCGTGGCTAAGTCTCATCTCGTAGTGGACAAACAGTACAAATACGTTATAATATCCAACACTCAAAAGTTAAGAGACGTTTACAAGAATGTCTCAGGAATGATATTCCCCACGAACTGCTTCCTGTGATGCGCATGCTCACGTCCTAGCAACATCCTGTATGGTGCGCCCTCTTACGGAGTCGTTAAGGAAAATGTCTCATGAACAGACAGCGCCACAGCGGGCAATAATGGACTGAACGCGTTGGTTTATTACTCCGTGAGCCGATACGACGCAAAATTTTCCTTGAGTGAAATTTTAAAATTGCAAATAATGTTATTCTCTGTTATTCTCTCTATCTCTTGGGTAGATACTGTCTCAATGTCTCATAGCACGCTTCGCCCCTATTCGTTTCATGAATATGGTTAATCAATTTGCAAAGGCTTCGTTGTGGAATGATTTTATGCAACTGTCAACCTCAAAAAAATAAATTCATAATAGGAACAAAAAAGAATTTATTCTTAAAATTTTAAAACCTCTAACAATAACATCTCTTTGTTATCGAAAGTTGTATGCTTCTTCTCCATCAATATCTTACTCTAACTTCATGTTAAACTCGTAATGAAGCCAAACATTTCAAATTGCTTATTTTTCTTTTTTGATTTCTTTTTAAAAGAGAAACAGAGTAAAAACAGAACAATACAACAACTTCCAATTCTCTCCCATTCTTCGAGACCATTATTCATATAAAGTAAGACTAGTTTATTATGAAGACTTTTTGTATTATCTAGTTTTTAAGTCTCTATTTTCTTAATCTCAATTAAGAGTAACTTCCGTCATAATTCCCAAAGAAAAGCATTGTAATCTAAACAATAGATTTCTATCTTTTTGTTGTTGACATCTCATTGTCTTTCAAATAAGGAATGTTAAATCCTTAATACACTGCGTGCTGTTTGATATGATTAAAATTAACCCTATTTATAAAGTAAATGATTGGAGATTTACTTCATTGTTTTCAAAATTAATACTAGTATATGAAGTGATATTATAATTGGAATATAAATACCGGGTCGCCATAATTAAACAGGAGTTGTTTAGAGCCCAATTACCAGAACCTATTGGGCCAACTCCACCAAATTTGATGTAAACACTATTTAGACCATGGGGTTTTTTTCTAAAGAAAAAAAGAATTAGTTCAAAATTTTTGCCACTAGGTGAAAAATGGCGCTGGAAGCTACATGTGTAGAGAAAATTGGGCGTAATACTATAATGCACACCTTAGTAAGTTACTAAGTAATGCACACCTCTTCGTACACCAAACTTTTCAAATATCCCCATAACCAAAAGTCATGCGAACGGGCCGGCCAACTCGTGTGAAACGCTCGACCACTTATTCAGTCTTCTGTGAAATGATGCCTGAAGACTTGCTACACACCCAATCCAATGTGTTTAGGAGGGAGGGGCCTCCATCCTGCATAAATATGGTGGATCCGATGCATCCACGATGTTGAAGATGTGGAATAACAAAATCGAACAGCATTCACGGAGCACGTCACCAAGTGTGCATCGTTTTGGTTCCAGTGAGTGCAGAGTGAAAGTAATACAGCAATAAATTCTTCACCATTCTTCAAGATCATTATTAATATCAATGAAAGTTCGGAATATAGAGAATTTCTTTCACTTATATATCATTGTGGTTGAAAATGCAGTAAAGAGGCTGAATTGCATTTCACAGAATTTAGTGAAACAACCCACCCACATTTAAGGACCCATACGGTCGAAGTTGGAAAAAGTCCGCGGATGAAATTATCCGCCCGACTACAGTTATTATGAAAACGTAAAAGCGCACAGCACACAATACTAGTCATCAACCTCGAAAATAATATCTTGAGATTCCCGACTCATACTCTAGTGATCAAATTTAAGCTACGTTTAGATTAATTTAAGCTAATTTAGAATAATGTAGTAAATTTACATTAATTTCAAAAACTTAATGATTTTAGTGAATTTAAGAAATTTCGATTAATTTAAGCTGAATTTCAGGAAATTTAAGATATAAAATTTTATTTTTAAGGAATTAATTTTTTAAATTTAGAATTAGCTTTAGCTTTTTGCAGGTGACTCATGCGCACCTTGCAATTTTCCGACCGCTCCTGGATCTTTCCATGACGCGGTCATGCCCAAATAAGGGAATGTTAGGCGTTATTGAATTTTATTGGTTTATTAAAGTTTCTTATGGTATGATGTAACATTTGCCATATTAGGCAATGCTTGCTGTCTCGTTGTCTCATTGGACGATCAGCGTCGTGACGCAGCTTTAGCGCATCATTCGAGGGTTTTTAATCTCCTGCCGAGAGACAATCTATCTCTCTTACCCGATCTATTAGCCAACCTCCGTTTGCAGTGAGCTTGCCGCTCTACTCACCCGCTGCCACATGTCACGATGATTGACTCGGCCGGGATAACAATAATTACGGCATGTTAAACCCAGTTAGTTAGTATTAGAAAATGGCACCAAAAGAGGATAGCCAATCTTTAACCATTATTTTGATTGAAATACCAGATTAGTGCATGTATCCCGCACCGGATTGTGCGTCGAGCTAAGTGCAGCATAGTGAATTTATTTAAGTGAATTTTTGTGCTTCAAATAGTGAATTTACTCGAAGTCAGTGAACTTAGTGCTTCGAATTGTAAATTTATTCACTTCAGTTAAGTTAGTGCTTCGAATTGTAAATTTATTCACTTCAATTACGTTAGTGCTTCGAATTGTAAATTAACTTATCCAGTGAAGTTATCGTAATGCATCGAAGTAGTGAAATTAGTGCAAAACCGCAAGTTAGTTAATTGCTTCAGTCTTCATTTATTTAATTCAGTGCGGTTTTAGAAAAATTTAGTGTTTAGCAAGTTTTCGCAATTTGACATTTGCCACCTTCCAAGTCAGGAACAGTGCGATTTTGGTTGTAGTAATAAAGACCAATGAAATTAATTTTACTGTTAACCATGTGTAAGCATATCTTATTCAACCGTCGCACATAGGAGTATTGTTGTCCCACACTCGATCAAAATTATTTAAAGCATATTTTTTTTTGCATCTTATTAAATAAAACACGATCACTGATTATAATTTACTACATTTCGAAAAATTAAACGCGATCAGGCCCAGAGGACCGCGCGATGCCACAACTCGCCTGGGCAGGTCGGTGAGGCCGCTGGGGGGTAAGCTCTAGTGATGATAACCAACGTGACAAAGTTGAGGACGGGGAGTCGGCCCGTCGCTCGCACGCCTTTAACTCCTGGGAAAGAAACCCGGTACCCATTCTAGAGAGGGCTGGATAGGCCCTAGGACCCGTTTGGAAACAAAAAAAACCTACAAAAATTATGATCTTAAAATCTACTGCCTACAGTATCACTACTTAATTTCTATTCAGCGGTTTAATCTGGATAGATTTCATTAATTTATTAAAATCTTTTGAAGTTTGTTCACATGTATAGAATCTCATTGTTGATGCCGTGTCAGTCGCAGCATTACAGACTTTTACATCCACCATAGTAAATAGTAATGTGCGAGTTATTTTATTGAATCCATCAGTAGTCAATACCTCACTGTCTTTGAGGTTTCCACCTTGTTCTTCAATGAATGCGATTTCCTCTTTAGTAATATCTTTTGTCTCATGGATGAATCTTGTTCTGATAGGTCGACAAAGCCTTACTGAAGATAATGTTGGATTTCACCATATTATCTTCTTTGTATGTCCATTAATCGAGACAGCCAATCTCACAGGCACGTGTGAACTTATAAAAATATTGACATCATTGTCCTCGCTATTCACAAATTTTTGTTTATACTGCATCTGATTCGACCCGTCACAGCCCCATTTTGATATTAAAACTAGGTTTTGATTTTCAAAAGTTTCGATTACTTCTTTAAGATACTGACAAAGGCGCGATGCAGTGTCGCTAGAAGAGCTTGTAGCTCAACTACAGTCACTTCTATGGAATCTTGTTTAGGATAACATTTCTTTTTCGCCTTCTGCAAAAGTGAACAGCAAGGGTAAATATTCTTATTAGCTCCTTGTAGTAGTTCCCATTGCCGTCTAGTAAAATCCCCTTCTACGAATAATGATAGAGCTTCTTGAAGTGTACATTTCTTCACTGTTGTTTTGTTTTCGTCTGAAGAAATAATTTTTCTAAACTTTTTAGACCTAGTTGAGGTTGACGTCATATCTCTCATCATTTTTGATGTGTCAATGTTTCCAAAGTGCCTTCTTTCACACGAGCTGCGTAGTTCAATTCCTCAACAGATACTTGCTCTTGTAAATCTTTTGTCCGTTTCCGTTTGTTTCTGTCACTCAATTCTTAGAAGTCCTTTAGTGGTCGCCCTGGTTTTTGTGCACCTGACACCATGCATGTAATGCCAAGTGATATACTGAGCCACTTTTCATTAAAATTTGTAAAAAGCGGTCATCAGTGTAATTACCGGCCGTCCATTTTTGTTTAAAATCACTCTTGAAACACCTCAATCCTCAATTAATTAAAACCTAATTAATAATTTAGCCAGACATCTTCAGACACATAATTAAAAACACTATTATTTCACAAAATTACGACAAAAAAACATGTAGAGGAATCGGGTTTTTAAAATTGTTTCTAGGAGTGGAATGTTTATATGAAACTTAATAAATGATGAATAATTGTAAAGGTTTTCCTTTACCTTCTCCTTTCAGGTTCGTACAGTTCTTTTTCCTAAATTTACCACACGAAGGCACAGTACACATAAAACTATGTTGTGCAAAGCAAAGTGACGAGAACAAAGACGAGAGGTTTAGACAGTGACTGGGTTCCGACTGGCCCCACGGGATGATGTGTCATGCGGGGGGCAAAGGGGGCTTGCCATTCGACAGACTGGTTATCTAGCTAAAAGAAACTAAGTTTTGTAAGACATTGCCTTAACTTTTAGATTTTGACTTATGACCGGGTTTACCATACAAATACTCCTTAGTGCGTCAGCAAGGCGTGACCACTACGACTCAGGGTGTATTGAGGTAGTTCACTGGGAGGTGTGACAAAAAGTGCGAGGCGTCTGGCGGCTTCAAAGGGAAAATTACATGAACTTATCCAGTAACAATCCTGTTGGCGCCCAACCCTTGCAGTTACTCCAGCATTCCTTGCACGAGAACCATCGTTCCATCACATTATTTTCGCGCCCAACGTGCGGCTCGAGAAGTCACTGTGGGGAGTTCGGGAAGGTGCTGTTCCATCAATATATATATATATATATATATATATATATATATATATATATACCCTGGTAGTTCAATCCGAAGATTGGTTCAAGTCTAGGGAGCCCTAGCGAACCCCGAAGGGCGACCACTAGGAGAAGCCGTATCCGTTCAAGGGAATACATACTGGAGTGGATTCCCGTTGGCTTCTCCAGGACGCCATTACGGAATGACATCAGACCTAAGAGAAGGTGAAGAAGAGGCTGACAACACAGGAAAGGAAATTGAAACATCTGATTAAAATCACTAAAAAAGAACAAAAAAATACACTTACTTTTCTACAGCAGAGACAATAGTCTTGTTTTCATCTTGCTGCTAAAATTGCTTTTTAAATTTAAGGGATCGAAGCTTCATTTGCAAAATGAATGACATCAATCAGATATAAATATTTGACAGACTTTATTTAATCTGGCAATAATTTTTAGTAATCTTCTTCAAACATGATTCTAGTAATGATAAATATTATAAATAAAAACCACAACATCTTCTTCTTTCGTATTGTACAATATTGTTAATATTCCGATCGGAATATTGTTAATAAATTCTGATCAAAATTTTGTTTGTGAAGAACCTTCTCTGTATAAGCCTGAATAAGCAGATAAGTTATCTGTGAAATACAGCGGTATTTATGAAAGAAGAAGATGTTGTGGTTTTTATTTATAATCTTCTTCATTTTTTTATTAATTCAAAAAATCAGTGATTCACATTCAAAGATAAAAGAAAGGCATTCGGTATTTCCAAAAAAAATGAGATAGAGAGACAGATTTTTATTAACATCAAAGTTTAGTATTTAACTCTGTCTATAAAAAAAAAAAAGAATCTAACCGAAGGACAGGTCTTAGAAAATTTTAAAAAAGAATCTACAGATTTCTTGAATTTAATGGCTGGAATCAGATTTCTTTGCATTTATATTCCTTTGCTTTTATTATTTCAACTTTAACTTAATTTGAATCAACCTTTTCATTGTTGCGAAACCTTACTAATCCACTTGAACTATCTGTTTTCTGTTTATCCATTTGTCTGTTTATTTGTTTGTCCGCAAAATACTATTTATTGGATGGTGGAGGAATTTCCACCATATAAAAAAATAAAGGCAAGGGTCTTTAATGCAACATTAGTCTTCAAGGAAGGGCTTTCCAATAAAATCAATCTAAAGCTCACAGAACTGGTAAAAATAAAAGATGGATATATTAACATTAGTGAGTTGCATCTGTCATTTTTAGAAGAATATAACTTTAATAGAATGTAACTGATTTTATGATTAATTGCATCGTCAAAAAACTACCAAAGTTTTTGGAAAACAGCACTGCCGTATTAGACAGATGGAAACCAAAGTACAGTAGAGCCCCGATTATTCGCGAGTGCCGCGAAAAAATTTTTTGATTACGAACCTCAAAAAAACCACTTTTACTCCAAGCCAACAACAGGGAGAGTACAATAGGCGCTACAGTGCAAAGATCGAAAATTACTGACAGGTTTATTGTACATCGTAATTGTATAGGCCTTCTCGGAATTTGTGGATGAGTGGCAGGCTCTTGCTCTGCAGAAAAGTTTCTGCTATACTGTATATATTTTAAAAGTTTTGCATATTATGTTTTTTGTATAATAAAACGTAGTTTTTATGCTGAAATATTTTTTTTTTCGTGTTTACACCTCATGTTTAGTCTTTTTTTCGGGTTATCCGCGATACCCTTGCCACCCAATTCCGCGGATAGTCGGGGATCTACAGTAAATATTCTTATACATTACATTGGACCGTAGACGAACCAAATTTTATGGAATACGTTCAGCCGTTTCAGCGTGATGATCGTACAAACAGAGAATTAAAGGAGAAAATATTAAAGAGTAACATTTCAAGTATTTACAAAATTAAATATATATTTACTCAACAGTTTGCTGTTCTTTTCTATTTAAGTTGTTAGAAATAAAAAAAAATTGTGAAACTAGAAGTGACCGCAGAAGTGATCCAGAACACGTATTTTTCCCTAACTTAGTCATATCTGTACGACTTATAGTTTGAGATGTAGAGATGTCTATACGACTTACGGTTTGAGATGGACAGACGGACACAACTTTCTTAACAGCTGAACGCACTATCATGTTTACGTTTATGTAGATGTGCGTTAATTGCTTTAGTGGTAGTTACGTCATCAAGTACATTGAGTCCCGTAACACAAACATTGAGTACCGTAAGGCTTTTCGTTGATTCCGGGACTCAATGTTTATGACCTCGAAGACGTAACTACGTCACAGAAGCGTAATCGTAAACTTAGGTAAACGTAAACGTGATAGTGCGTTCAGTCCTTTCAGAGCTCCTGCCCGTTATCCATGGGAGCACTAAGAAACAGTTTTTTTGCAAATTCCCTAATCTTTCGCTTAAATGCCCAGACGGATTTCTTTAAAATTTGATTGAAAGCTTATGTAAGATCCAACTTAAAATACAAGCGCAGTTATTTTAGTTCCTATGCATTCACCCCTGCCCTACAATCAACAAATAGAAAGGAAACGATTTTGCATTTTCATCGTTTTTCCGTTTTTTATATTACTTTCAACGCACGTTAAACTTTCTTATTTACCTCAATTAATTTATTTATTTTTATTTTAGTTAACTCATTTATATTTCCTTTCATCGACTTTGGCCAACTACGGACCACGGCCTAGCCCTACCTGACAACGTCAGGGTGAGGCTAGGAAATTCCAGAGGGTGTACGAGATTCACATCCCGTCCAAAATAACCCTGAGATAGTAAGTCCCAGGGGAGAAACGGACGAAACACAGAAGAAGAAAGATGAAACATACATGCTCTTGACCGGGATTTGAACCCCGGTACCAGCACACAGGCCGCACGGCAGACCTTCGCCTGAGACCGCACGACCACGCCGGCAGGGCTCATTTATATTTATTTTTATTATTTTTTTTTGTGGTTTTTTTTCGGACAAAGTGGAGATTTCCTTTTTTTTTTGGTTGAACTGAATTTCCTAAAATATATAAAATCTCGAGATTTCAAGCTGCACTTTGGAGTTTTTTTATGAACCGGCAGAGGTATTTTCGATATTGTTCATTGGCGGAACAAGTTTTTTTTTGCTTTTTCGCTGGCTGTGAACACGCCAGAGTCATCAAATCTTACGGATGAGCCCCAAAGAGTACAAAATGATAATTTCGGTTATAAAAGAAGTTATTGGATAAACAATTTGATCTTTGATTTCTTAATTCATTATTTGTATTATATTGAATCAAAAATAATAGTGACATAACTTACGAAGCATTGTTGTTGAAGAAGTCAGTAGTAGTTATGCTTACAACTGTTAGAAGGAACAAGATAATACAATGCTTGAATAATGAAAGATATAAATACTATTTTTGTTCATCTTGCATTGCAGGAAATCAATACTTTCTGATTGTCGTCGATGGTATTATAAAAAAAATAGAATTATGAATGCTATTGGAATTTTGTGAAAGATTATTTGTCGTTGTACATGGAGAATACATCTTGTAAAGATGATATCCTCGGAGCACGCTTCATCGGTAGATGAAAATCTAAGGATTCATATCTGCAAAATTATGAATTATTAATGCGGTTATGGAATAATTTAATAGTAGCATTAATATTCTGTATTCAATATTATTTGTAGGAATGGACAGAGGATATAATGCTTAGTCAACGCGGGATGCCAAATCGAACACAGACAGTCATGTTTATAGCCAGGACCTAATATAGTGTTTAAAAGGACGTTGAAGGATCTATACAACGAGACAAAAGTAATAAGCGATCAATGATAGGACAAAGTCGTGGTGCAGATAATGTAAGCGTCTTTTATCCTTTTTATTCCTTGAAAAGAAAAGACTCCTAATGATGAGCTGATCAAGTATCAGGATAGGCATACAAATGAGAGTTGTGATATATTTAAAATGGACATTTAAGTTGTGTTTCGATAATAGTGTATCAAAACTTTTGCAGCGAGATAAATATTGCTGAATTTATTCATAGAACTTATGAAAGTG
Organism: Thereuonema tuberculata; assembly: GCA_023159025.1. Taxonomy (NCBI): domain Eukaryota; kingdom Metazoa; phylum Arthropoda; class Chilopoda; order Scutigeromorpha; family Scutigeridae; genus Thereuonema; species Thereuonema tuberculata. The sequence goes on from JAFIDM010002131.1 coordinate 34,534,419, forward strand.
ATAAACAAATGAACTGTAGACATTTATTTTCTATGTGAACATAGGAAGATTAATGTATTAACTTAAAATAATATCTTTGTGTTGAAGAAGGATTTTTTTGTTTAATAATTATATTTGTGTAACTGATATTTTAGTGGATCATTTCCAAGTGTGTTTTGTTGGTTAGATACAAATAAATTGTATTGAACATATTCTAGGCAATCATTGAAGTTTTATCATCAGAGATCTTTTGTTGAAACTTAAAAGACAATTCAATAAATAATTACAAAAAATAGTTTTTTTTAATATACTACGTTTTTAAAACGGACTAAAAAGTATAAAGCAATTTTTCCTAGCCCCGTACAGTTAGTCCCGGAAATTTGTGATTGTATAGTTTTAATAGCTATGAAAATACTTGTAAGATTAAAACGAAAAACGTGGAGCGCATGCAATAGATAATTGAGATTATACGGATGTAGTGTATATTATCTTGCAATAGATAATTCCGATGATATGGATGGTGTGAATATTATCTTGTGATAGATAATAATTGAGATGGTATGGGTGCAGTGAATATTATCTTGCGCCCCACGTTTTTCGTTTTAAATCTTTATGTATTTTCATAGCTATTAAAACTGTATAATCACAAATTTTCAGGACTATCTGTAAGGGGTTAGGAATATATATGGGGCCAGGAAAAACTATTTTATACTTTTTAGTCCGTTTTAAAAACGTGGTATATTAAAAAACTATTTTTTGTAATTAATTATTTTATACTTTTAAGTCTTGTATGTCTGATATTTTTCAATCAATTGTAAATAGTTTGATGAGATTAAGTAAATACGATATCAGTTAGTTGTTAAAAAAAAAAAAAATTTTCATCAAAAATTAAATGAACTCTTCGCGTTTTCACGAATAGTGGAATATTCATTTTAACGATAAGCCTACTAGCTTGAACTGATATTATAAATTATTAAATATTAAATATTCTACTTATTATTACTTAACCATTAAAACTAAAAAACCCTGGACGTCGCCATTTCTTTCTACCGGCAAAAATGTTAAGTACACTATTTTTTTTTAAAGTAATGGCGCTTACGGAACATTATAACTGTAGATTTATGAGGAAACTGTTTTTAAAAATATCCGTTCTGTTATGCTGGGCGAACACACAGCAATTATAGGCAATATTATTGGGACAATATGGCCCAATTTTATTGCTGACAACCGGGATCAAGCGCGAACACAGAGTTTTTCCTGAACCAATATTGCCCTGAATATGTATAGTTACGGCGCTTCTCACTAGGGAGAGCTAAAGAGAGAGCGTGTTTCGTACAGAATTGCTATAGTATTAAACGCCGTCCCTCTGTAGAAATCAATTACGATTCTTTCATTATCAATTGACAAAATGTTGTTGTTGGAATTATCTGTTTTGGGCCGACCCATTTTGCTGATTTTAAGCCTTGTTTCTCAAAGAAAATGGCCGGCGTGAGTGACTGAATTTCCGATGTTCAAAGTCCCGCCTCCTTCGACGTCAGCATTGTCACGTGATTTCATCCATTCATTTGATTCGCTTTCGTACCAGCAATATTTTGCGACAACTAAAATTGGGGCAATATTGTTCCTTTTGTACCGACAATAAAATTGGGGCAATATTGTTAAGTTTGGGACAATCAAATTGGGGCAAACGGTTGCCAGCAATCAAATTGGGCATGATTGTCCCAAAATATCGCCTCGTGTTCGCCCAGTATAAATTAATTAATAAATAATAATAATAATGAAATAAATAAAAGTTACAATCTCTAAACCTCGTGGCTAAACGCCTGGACGTCGGCAATTGTTTCAATATCACTGACATCTACCGGCAAAAATGTTAGAGTAGTTAACAGTTTTGCCGGTAGATGTCAGTGATATTGAAACAATAGTGTAGTTATTTTTTGTAAATGTAATGACGCTTAAGGAACATTATTACTGTAGATTTATGAGGAAACTGTTTTTAAAAATATCCATTAAGTGGACAAGGGGAGATAAAGGGTTAATATTGCATTAACATCCAGTTCTGAGCCATGTTTAAAGTTTGAAGTCTCTAGCTCATCGGGAAGTTAGTTTAAATACAATTACAAAATTTGTACCGAAGAAACAAATAACAGACAAGAAAGCGAGTTAATAAAAACGTGTTAATATATACTTTCGTTAAAAAGTGTTTGTTCTCGAACTGTGATAACATACGTGCATAAAAACAAATATACCTACACTTTCTACACTAACCGATATATTAGTCATCTGCTAATGATATAATCTATATATTCGACAAGAATATAATTTAAAGAATTATTTTTTTTGAGGAAATAAAATCATTAATTCAAGTAACAGCTGCCCTAGATTTTTATTGTTGATAACTCAACACATGATATTTCAGTATTACCTTTTTTTTCTCTATATAATTTATTTACGTTAAACGTGCTTTTTTAACTAAACAGAATTTTGGTTAAATCAATCTCGACCGTTGATGTGTGTTTTATTCGTTTATCAATATATCTTTTATATATCCCAAATGTAAAGTTTTAACAACAATACTATGTAGGCCTATGTTTCCGAATAGCTAACGAGAACAAATCAATGATATACAAATTCATATTTTTCATTATCTCTTTTGTATTTTATTCATACATTAAACAATATATTTTGCTTTTTAAAATGAAAAAATAAATAACATAATCTTTAGTGAAAGTTTTCTTTTTCGGCAGCTACAAAATTTGATTCATGACCAGTTAAACTTGCTAAACATTTACATTCGTATCTCGCCCCCCATATACAAAATCCGTACAAATTCTTCTGTTTCTTGCAATTATTAAAGCATTCGTTACATTCCTTTGTATGTTGTTCATTTTCATCATATTTGGTTCCCCATGGCGGTGCAGCAAATGTTGCAACAACCATCATGGCAACCAGCAAAAACAAGAAAGTTGCTTGATACTTCATAGTGATTTAAGTAATTGCACCTAGAAATAAAGAGCAAAAGAAAACAATATATTAAACTAATGCCGGTGTCAAACAAGTCAAAATAGCATTGGAACTGTTAGCAACCGAATCACTCGAATAAGACGTGTTTGTATCCTTGCGCCATCGAGTGATTTATTATCAACATTGCAGGAAATTTAGGGATGAAAAATGTAAATGCATCGTTTATTTGTAAGCATTTTTGCCTATATTTACAATTTTTTCTTAATAGTCTTTAAAACAGGCAATACATTGAGTTTAGAAATTAAAAATGATTTAAAAACAACTATTTACAATTAAAAAGTCAAACTATTTCCTTCCCGTTAACGGAAATCTTCAGTGAATGAGTCTTCCTAACAACCTCAGTCTCTTTTAAAGGAAAGTTACCAATGCGTTGACCAATGGGAAGCATGGTTCAAAGGAATCAATTGTTGCTGTGATGCTAATTAAGCAATTTAATGATCGGAGAACACTGATCCTGGCGGTGATCTGAGCTGCGACCCTGGCGCGATCAAAAAACTTAACTAAAAGCACATGGTTTTGTTTATAAATAACGGGCAACTGGAAACTTTGTAAATATTATGGGGAGATTGTAAACATCGAAGGCTGTGAGGAGAAGCCTACCTTGTTATGTGGATGTTGTGAATTTAAAATCCCTTTGCTTTTTTCGGAAACAATATTGATAAATATTCCTAACCGATACATGTCATTAATATATTGTTCTGATGATGCAATCAATATGGATTCCTGACATTTTTCGTTTACAGTGCGATCCTTCTTGTGCCAAAACTTTAAGATAGCGAAAGTTAAAAGTATGGCTCGTTTTTTTCCAAATTTTGTACTGTGTTGTAAGTTAAGTTCTTATTTAGAAGGGCTTGTGCATGCTCCGCCATGCGTTCGCCCAAAGATCTGCGGGTCTCAACGATATAAAACTGTTGCATCCAGAGCACTGTATCGAATAAACAACTTCTTTCGTTTTCTGTTTTCATCAAGCCCAAACTTGTGTTTATTGAAGAAGCTGGTGGTATTCCGACTTGCTGAGGTGACTACGATATTATGCTCTTTGAGCAGTTTGATAATGACGGGAAAAAGATCAGGATGGTAATCTATTGTAACATATTGCTTATTGATATATTTATGAAGCTGTTCATTATTGTATATCTTTTGCATAGTGACCGTAATATGTTTGTAGATTTATCCAATAGAATTGAACGAACCTTCTGAACTTCTTTGTTCAATAGATCTAAGGAGCTGGAAAGAACAAATGCTCTTCTTATAGCTATGCTGATGTTGATCTTGAATTTTCTAGGACCAAAGGAATTGTAATTTAGAGTAATGCCCGAATACGTCTTTTTTCGGAAGACCTCTGTTTGGAAGAACGTATTCATGTACGTCAAAAATTTGCATTTCGAAAAGAGCTTGAACTAAAGGAATAAGGTTGCTGAAGTGTTGCTTATTGCTATACTGAAGAAATGATCTTATAGAGATATGTTTTATTGCTTTTTGGATAAAGTCGATCGTAATCGATGTAAATAAAGTTTTTACATCGAATGAAAACAACCTAAAACCATCCTGCGGAGTAGCCTTCCTCAAATTTTTACAAATTGTTGACTATTATGGAGACTAAAATAAGACTTGAAATTCAGTTCCTTCATTTTTTGAAAATGTAGTCCGATACAGCTTTGATTGCTGAGCCAGAACAAATATCTATAATTATTACCTACATTTATAATTTTGAATTTTTCATTGCTAAAATACTTTATGGCAACTTTGTAAATACACAAAATTTACTTTGAGATTAATTTCAAATTTAATAAAGGTTAATCAACATATTATTCTTTCTGTGCGTGGGTGGGTTTCTAAGTTTTTTTAGGTTAATTTTGATCTTTTAGTATTAACTGAAAATTAATAAATGAATAAATTTTGATGTGAAGATTATTATATTAATATATTCAATCCCCTTTTACAAAAGTTGACTTTTTTTTTAATTTTTCTGAATCACTTCAGATCAGAAAAAGAATGTTAATTGGATTTGTTTTGTATTTCAATGATTTATTGTTTTAATTTTATATTTAAAATCGTACATGAAGAACGAATTGATTACTCTTCATTATTTGTTATCTCTGTCGATTTCATATTCTCATTTCACCCAAACCTACGATCTTTCTTAATCATCAAAAGGCGAGTGAATATTGGAATGTCGACAGTAATAACCAGACTTTGGCCTCTTGAGTGCGGGAAATACATTGTACATCGTCATTATTTATTATCTGGAGACTTGCTGTTGCCATGTATACTGAGCGGTTTCCAGATAATGTTCGCTCTCTTTCTTTTTTTTACAAAATTGTGAATGTCTTTATCTCTGATGGCAGCGTTCAAACCAAGAAAAGGAAACGAAGAAAAACTGTTACAGGAGAAGCTAATGAAATAGCTGTACTTGCAGCTGTTCACCAAAACCCACAGATAAGCACTCGGCAATTACAACAGGATTCCGGAATGTCCCTAGGTAGTACAAGTATTTTCAACGTATTGCATCGTTATAGGTATCATCCATATCCCATTTCACTGCATCAAGAACTTCATGGCGAAGACTTTCATAATCGAGTAGTATTTTGTGAATGGGCTCTTCAACAACTGCAAAGTAATCCCAATTTCTTTGCTAATGTACTATTTTCAGATGAGGCTACATTCACAAACCATGGTAGCATTAATCGGCATAACATGCATTACTGGAGTGTAGAAAATCCCCACTGGTTACGACAAGTTGAACAACGTCCTTGATCAGTTAACGTTTGGTGTGGAATCACAGGGAACAAACTCATTGGTCCTTATTTTATTGAAGGTGCTTTGAATGGAATCAGATATCGAAATTTTTTTGAACAGGAACTACCAATACTACTTGAGGAGGTTGCCTTGGACGTTCGACAAAATATGTGGTGTCTGCATGATGGTTGCCCAGCGCATTACTCACGTCATGCACGGGAAGTATTAGACCGTGATTACAATGGTCGGTGGATTGGCAGAGGTGCCCCTATTAATTTGCCTGCTAGATCGCCTGATTTGACATCGCCGGATTTCTTTCTGTGGGGTTATCGAAAAGATAAGGTTTATCAACAAGTGCCAACAGACCGTGAAAACATAACAGAACGCTAAGAAACGCCTGTGCTGAAATTCCCGCAGATATGCTTCTGTCCTGTGTACAGTCATTTGAAGACAGGATCAATAAGTGTATTGAAGTTGAAGGTCGTATTTTTGAACACTTACTGTAATTGGACAAAACACTCCGATATGTGAGACAAGAAAAAGAAGAGACACAACGAAATACATTACAAGTTATGAAATAAGTGCCTCTCCTACTCTCGCAGCGTGGGGATCGGGGGTTAATTTACGTGTCATTGGATAGCGTTTCGATAATATCAAAATATCATATACGTCTACATTTTTATTTCCCTGATTTAATATTATTTTTTTTATTTCTTGAGATATCCCCAATTTTCAGCGATGTTTTACCCATTTTGATTTTTGTCGATTATAGCGCCATCTGCGAGCAACCCCGACGTACAATACATCAAATCAATGTGAAATTTTCTGGAGAATCCAAATTTGCAATAAAAAATGTGGGTTCCTATTTACGTTTTTCTTCCCAACCCCTCACCCCATTGGGGGTGGGGGTGGGGGTGGGGGGGTCGAGTTTGATATCATTGGATGTCCCTCTCCGAGACGAACAAATTTTAGTTTATAAAGTTTTTTTATCCTATTTGTAGTTTTCGGGATATTTCAATGTCTTAAGATAAAATGAACACCCTGTATAGCTTTCTTATTCTGTGTCTGTAATGTAAAAGATGAAAAAACTTTCCGGCAAGTCTCACATCTACTGCCGTGCAAATGTAGTTGTGTCGGATGATCCAAGGGATGAACGAAACTATTCTGCAGAGTTTCTTCACACTCACGTTTTCCAGGATGCCACCTCACCAGCTGAACCTCAAGAAACGATCAATTGTGATGCTCCTTCACAATCTCAATTCAAACAAAGAACTTTGTAATGGCACACGAATGGTCGTTCAGGAGTGTCATCGCAACTTCATCACGAAAGAAGTTCTTTCGGAAAGCAACAAAGGTGATAGCGTCAGTAACATATGTTTCTTCAAAATATGTTTTTCAAAGTAACAAACAAATCTTAAACCAGAATTGAGAGAAAGTTTTTATGCAGCGGATTTTAAACTTTAAATTTTAGAAATCTTTTTAATCTGGTCATAAAAATTTACATTATCTGAAGGGAGACTATTTGGATTCACTGAGGTACTAGAAATTCGGTTCTTTCAAGAATTGCAAAACAATTCTATTAAAATGACTTTTTAGAAATGGATATCTCTTCAATGTTAAAAGAGTCTGGTTGTTCGGAATTACTATCAGGGCCACATTAAGTAGCCCGCACACGAGGGAGCTTTTGGCCGAGTTGCATGTGCAACTTGATGCCTAGAGCTGTTTTTTGAGCTGCATGGGCCAAGTTGCATGGAAGTTGCATGGAAAAAAAGCTTCACAGAACGGCGGTGCAACACGGAAAGTTGCCTGGAAGCTGCATGGAATTACCCAATCACAGTGCAGCGTTGGAATACGTCACTCGTGACGTCGGCCCAAGGAAGAAACATGGCGTCGAAACATTTTTCCTTCGCTTCAGATGGGCGAATCGCGAATACAGCAAAAATATCAGATTATTTCGAGTTTCTTTCACACATAAATACAGTTTATATGTAAATGCAGTAATTTAATGCGGTAGAATGTAGCATAGCGTTTAAAAAACCTAGATTTTTTGAATATTTCACATCGCAAGCGGAGTTTCGCTCATTCACCATTTCCGGAAATTGCCACGTGACGTCATTGTTTCAGTGAGCAATGGATTATTATTGGCTGTTGGTCGTTGTTATTCGTGAATCGCATTATTGCCATCAACTGCGATTACATACCGGCTAATAATATTATAAAAATATTTCTCATATGTTTAAAATAAATCACAAATATTTAGTTTTGGAACGATATCACAGCAGTATCCTTGACGTCATGTCCAGTGACGTCATTCAAATTCGTAGTGTGCTTCGTTTGTTGTCCGCACGGCGGCGCTAACAATGTTGCATCGTTTGCGCCCTGACAGTCGCATGCAGCTTTTTCTGTGCACCTCAATTGCCTCGAGTTGCACAGCAAAAGCTCCCTCGTGTGCGGGTAGCTTTAGAGACTTGGAGAGAATCTATATTACTAAAATCTTTTATTTCTCTGTCTGTCAGGCGCAATTGTTAATTTTGTTTGAAAAAAAATATTACTATGAAACATTCGCGACGGGAATCGAACCTGCAACTTTTCGATCCGAAGTCAGACGTCTTATTCATTAGGCCACGGGACAATATTCAAATTATTATTTCTTATCACTCCCTTTGTAAGTGCGTGTGTGTGTGTGTGTGTGTGTGTGTGAGGCGTAATGAGAGAAGAGCCAGAGAAAAAAGAAAATAACTCTTTAATTTTAGCCTACTAGATTAAAACTTAAGTTTCAATATTCATTTTTTTAACTTATCTCAACTAAAAGCCGTCACATTGTTAGGGTATCTTATGAATATAGGAAATAAACTTGATTTTATATAATAGACATTTTGGTTCGTTATAGACAAAAACTTTTTCATAGTGTCTCAAAATCTGAACAAAATATAATTGTTCGATTTATTCTTGCTTATTCTTCAATGTTTACTGGAGATAAAACGGTCTGTTTTGAAGAATGAGGCAGCCACGTGTGTAGCATACAAGTACAGTAATACCTTCAGATACGAACCCACCAACATAAGATCTTCTTGATATATGACGAAAATTTTCATATAATTTACGCCTCGAAATACGAAGATATTTTTGTGATAAGAATAGCTACTACAGATAGCAGAAAAATTTTCTTTCTGCCTCCGAACACGACGTCTATCCTCCAGCCCATGGATCAACAAGTTATTTCCAACTTCAAGAAGTTATACACAAAACAACTTTTTAAATGGTGTTTCGAGGTGACTGAAAATACTAACCTCACGTTACGTGAGTTTTGGAAGGACCGTTTTAATATTGTAATCTGCCTTAAACTGATTGATCTTTCTTGGCAAGAGGTTACCAAGAGAATCCTGAACTCGGCTTGGAAAAAAACTGTGGCCCAGTGTTTGTGCTGGGCTTGACTTCGAGGGATTCGAACCACTTGTTGAGGAGGAGATTGTATCTCTTGGCCTTTCCATGGGGTTACAAGAGATGACGCAATCAGACATGATGCAGGAACTCAGCAGTGAGGAGGAGGTCGAGAAGGAGGAGGTTCTTCCTAAGTGGTTAGAAGTGTTCGATTTTGTTGAAAAGAGACACCCGGAGAAATTGTCTACAGGGAGAGCCAGTGCATTGTTCAATGACACGTGCCTTGCGCATTTTAGAAACGTGTTAAAAAAGAGACAGAAACAGATCTCTCTTGATCGTTTCCTTTTGAAAAGACCACGTCTTAGTGGCAATACACCCACTGCAAGTGCGGCCAAAAGCTCCAGACGTGAGAGTGGCAGTGATAGTGATTAGTCTTAGTGTAAGTAAAAAATAATACATTTAGTAAAAAAAAAATTGTTCATTTGATAAAAAAAAAATATAGTACATTTAGATCATGCATACAATAAACATTGTATGTATCTTATATTAAATCTATATTTGGTTGGTATTTAAAGCATATTAATTATTTATTGGGGTAAATTCGTATCACTGGAACAAATTAATTCTATTTCCATTAATTTCTATGGGAAAAATTGATTTGATATACGATTTTTTTAATGTACAACGATCGTCACGGAACGAATTAAATTTGTATGTCGAGGTACAACTTTAAACGAAAATTAGAATAATGGTTTTTTGTTTTGGTGAGTATTGTTTGCAGTCGGAGGGTCAATACATTAGTCAGTGTCTGTGTCTGTGTGATTGTGTTCCTATAATAATTTTTGAATCGTTGAATGAATCTTCTCTAAAGTTTATAAACATATTTTGAGAATTAGAGACGATCTGTTATATTTGAAATCCTTTTTCCCATCTTGTAACCACGAGAGACAAAAAAATCTCATAGAAAAGCATTGGAATCTAATCAATGGAATTTTATTCTCTTTCTTTTATTATTTCAACTAGCCGGGTACCGTCGCTTCGCAATGGAACCCTTGCGTATATAGCATTAAAAAAAAAAAAACTTTATTTATTTAGCAAATTAATATTGAGATCGGAGAATATACGACTTTCCAGCCCGTTGTGTCCTTCTCCACTTAACTCAGGTGTATTGCGGGTTGGCGCCACACACCTGGGGTTGCCGCCATAACTTCATCGTCAGTTTGCCAGATTATTCCCTATCCCGTAAGAATTTCGAAAAATCCGACCTTATTCATTGTCTACATCATAAAGGAAACCTCTGTGCAAAATTTCAGCTTTCTAGATCCAAGGGTTTGGGGTGAGCGTTGATGAGTCAATGAGTGAGTGAGTCAGGACTTTTCTTTTTATATATGTAGATTTTCATGAATTTTGTTTTGTTAACATCATTGATTAGTTCTTTATAGATTATATTTGGATGTGTTATTTTCTCATTTTCAACTGTTATCCGAGTCGTTCTTTACATATTATTCCTGGTGTTTTGATATAATGTTTATTTATGAAAATATGATCTATATTTTTTTTCGTATTTCCATGAATTGTAAAGTTTCATGTTGTTCCGTAAAGACAATTTTTGAAACCATTATTGCACATAAGTTTTACGTATTTCTGTACTACATTGTTTTTATTCATTTTGAAAATATCTATATTTACGTCGCCAATCAGTATAGTTGGACAGTTATTTAATATATTTTCATTTTTTATGAATAGATTCTCTATTTCAGTAACATTTTAGTAATTTGTAATTTAGCATTTTGCTTACAGAATGACAGACAGAATAACGTTTTATAATATACGTTTTTATAATATATAAAAATAATAGCCGGGTACCGTCGCTTCGCTCCGGAACCCTTGCATATATAGCATTCAAAAAAAAAACTTTATTTATTTAGCAAATTAATGTTGCGATCGTCGGAGAATATATAACTTCCCAGCCCGTTGTGGCTTCTCCGAATAACTCGGATGTATTGCGGGTCGGCGTCACACACCGAAAATTCACATTTTTGCAAGTATCTTGCAAACGCTGAAGCGTTTGTGAATAAGTGATATATCGTTCGATAGAACTTTCAAATACCAACATTTTCTCAATATAATGTTCTCTTCCATCTTTTATACTTTTCGTTTAAATTGAATAAAAGTCAAAATTTGACCCTTTAAAAGGCGCCATCTTAGAAACCAAAAACTTTTTTCGAAAGATTTTTGTAGCATTTTGTTCGTCTTAAAAAGATCTACATTTTATCCATTTACATGACCAATCTATCTCTTATAGTTTGGTCACAAAATTGGAAAAACGTAGTCTTATGACAGACAAAATAACGCTTTTATAATATACTAGCTGTACCCGGCATGCGTTGCAATGCCACTCAAAGAAAGAAATGGCTCGTGAGAAGGGGCCTTAAATATAAGGTCCCAGTGTCGATTGGGGGTGGGACATTTAGGCCCTTGTGTCGCCATTCCCCCACCCAAGTGTGGTGTCCCTGCCCCCATAGGATAGTGAAGTTTTCCCTTTTTGCAATAGACTGGGGGGGGGGGGCCGAGAAAGGGCCCTAAATATAAGTTCCCGGTGTCGATCGGGGGTGGGACACTTAGGCCCTTCTGTCGCATCCCCCCACCCAAATGTGGTGACCCTGCCTCCGATAGGAAAGCGAATTTTTCCTTATTTGCAATTGACTTGGGGGGCCTGAGAAGGGGCCCTAAATATAACGTCCCGGTGTCGGTCGGGGGTGGGACACTTAGGCCCTTCTGTCGCATCCCCCCACCCAAATGTGGTGACCCTGCCTCCCATAGGAAAGCGAATTTTTCCTTATTTGCAATTGACTTGGGGGGCCTGAGAAGGGGGCCTAAATATAAGGTCCCGGTGTCAATCGGGGGTGGGACACTTCAGCCTTTGTGTTGGCTTCCTCCCACCCAAGTG
>JAFIDM010002131.1:34546501-34562339 GCA_023159025.1 Thereuonema tuberculata
AGCCTTTGTGTTGGCTTCCTCCCACCCAAGTGTGGTGTCCCTGCCCCCCATAGGAGAGCGAATTTTTCACTTTACACAATATTTGTGTAGTTCTTATTTTCTCCACCAGGTGGATATTTGGTTTTTCAGGGCTTTTACCCCTTTTCAACCCCTTTTGGGGGGTGGGTCCGGGTTCTAAGGTAGCCTATCTTTTCCGCAATGTCCTAAAGAGTAATTCTGTAAAGTTTGGTCCAGATAGGTCAAAGGGCCTAGGAGTGTATAAAGGACAGACAAAGAAAGAAAGAAAGATACATTCATTTTTATATATATAGATAATTCTTAAACAAGGAGTCAAAATATGCAAATCCTTCATCCATTATATGTCATTTGAACGATTAGAATTAATGAGATTGGGTTCATTTAAGTAAATAATACGGATTTAAATCTTTGTCGTTTTCAGAAATTTGTGCTTTGAATTCAGTAGATATTAGAATTTGAATGTAATTCAAAATATATAGATTTCTTTTTTTTTTTTTTTAATTTATGTTTTCACGAATTTAGAAAAAAAAACCGAAGAAATTTTAAGAAGTAATGTTTAAGGAAAGTAGGCTTTGAGTTCTTTTGAAATTCGTGTTTGAGACTCAACAGCTACTTTCTTTTGCTACGAAGCCGATTTTGATGATTGTTGAGGAATGGATGGTAAAGTTAAATAGATCTCATCCAAACTGAAATGAGAATTGACTGTTACTAATTTCTTAGAACTTTTAGGAATACAAATATCTTTTCCGAAATCATAGGCCTTTGTTTTTATAGGCTTTTGCTTTGACCCGTGAAAAAAAGGGTTGCCCAGTTATACTTAAACAAGGAGTCTACCAAGGAATACCTTTGAGTTCGAAATAGCTCTATCTGTGTGTAACGCAACAATGATCGCATTCGCAATAGCGAGAGCGAGCCGGGATTTTCTCATGGCCAGCTTTACGTTAGATTGTCGCGTTCACGAAACAGAGACAGAATCAAAGTAGTCATCAAAAAAAAAAAAAATTATTCTAGATCGTTTGCTAAATGATGCTCGAATTTTCACTCGCAGTGTGACTTATAATCGAGCTTTTCAATAAAAAATTAATTTATGTTCTAGTAATGCTTTCATTTTAATTTTCTATCGTCAAAATATATGACGAGCCACAACTCTATCTCAAATAAAATCCGTTACATTGTTATCCCGTTATTGTTGACGGGTGTATATGCTAGTGGTTTTATAATTGAAGAATGAAAAAAAAAAGAATGAATAAATAAATTATTAATTAAATTAATAACATTCTAATTCAAATTTAAAGCTTCTAACTTACCTTCTGTGTTTCAAGCAAAGAGATGAAAAATTTGAAACGAAATGAAAATTTGAAATTAAATCCCTAACTTAATTATATCCTGTTTTACGTCGTTCCTAATAAAGCAGATGCTAACCAGGATGTGTTTTGTGATCATGTCAAAAGGTTTTGTTTTACGGCTTTTTTTTATTTTATCGACTTTAATTAAACAATACATATTTTAATTATTATTTTAATAAGAACTTGTAACGGCAAAAAAAAAATAACCTTTAGGTTTAAAAAAAAACGGGGGGGGGGGAATTTAATGGATATTTTAAAACAGACTCTGCTACCAAACGTTACTTAAAAAAAAGTAAAAGTTTAAAAAAAATTAAACCTAAACCTTTAAATTATGACAAAATCCCAGAAAACAAATAAAAAAAATTTATTCAGTGATTAAATAAGTCAATTATACACAATTAATATTCTTTTTCTTCTTAAATAACCTTTATTTTAATTAATTTCAATGGAAATTAACTTCAGAAATGTATGAAACTTTATATCTTTCCAACATTTAATTATAATCAATCTTTAAGTTAGATAAACAGACTTAGTTCAAAAATAGTTTTAAAATTAAACTTTCTAATCGTAGCTAGTTCTACTTTTCTCAAGACATCCATCTTATCTATTCTAATTTACAATTGCTTTTTCCAACTTTTATTCCTAACTATCAATTGACACTACTAATAAAATGTCATCAACAGCTTTATTCTGTCATGGAGAATTGTTTTCTCTAATTTTGGATGATCATACGGTACCATCACGTAACAGAAATACGGTAAACGACGATGCATAAGTCTAACATAAGTACGGTAAACGAGGATGGTTAGGCCTAACACAATACGATGTGCCTCACATTCCCATACTTCCCTGGGGGAATTGATGCGGCGTCAACAATTTCAAGGTAAGCAACATTATGTGTATTTCAGAGGTGGGCCCTTCTAGCAAGTCCCCAATTTTTCATATCTTAAAGCCGATAGGTGCGCCATTGTAGCAAGTCATCCATTTTTAAAATCCTAAACCCTTCTACGAAATCCGCTGTGTTGAATATAGTCCTCACACACTTGTGACATCACAAGTTGAGAAAAAAGTTCGCTGAAGGCATGCACCGTCATCTGATGTTTTACCGAATAACCAATTAATGGTAAAACATCCGATTCTGGCACGTAGGTTCAATGCACTTTTTTTCTCCACTTGTGATGTCACAAGTGTGTGAGGACTATATTCAACATGGCGAATTTCGTAGAAGGGGTGAAGATATTAAAAATGGCGGACGTGCTAGAATGCGCCACCTCTGAAATACACGTAATGTGGCTTATCTTGAAATTGTTGACGCCACATCAATTTCCATAGTGACGTATGGAACTGGCGGGCACGTCGTATTGTGTTAGGCCTATCCATCCTCGTGTACCGTATTTTAGTACTATTCCTCATAGTCCTATTCCTCATCGTACGGTATGGAAATCAAAAATCAGAGAAGACGGTTCTGCCTGATAGAATAAAGGTGTTGATGACGTTCAGCAGCATTTTACATCCATGCCTCAGCCTTCCAAGATAAATGAAATAACATTTATGCACAGAAAACCAGTGAGACCCATTTAAATTTCCCTTTGCTTGTAAAGAAGGAAAAAATAATGGCCGACAAAATCACGTGACGTCAACACCACTTATCCCTCCGCGATGAAACAACTGCAAACAGGCAACAAAACAAAAAATCCTTACGCGTGTGCGAGATTCCCTGCTTTAACCCCAATTAATTTTCCATATTGGTTCTACTCAAAATTCAAACTTCACTATCTTAAAAATTAAAAGTTGGGGCCTACTCTTGTTACTTGGTCTCCCAAACCGTCGTCTTCTTGAAGTTCAGATGTTCAATGGAATTTTTTCCACTTTCAGAAACCCTGTCATCCTAACCATATAATGTCTCGTTGAAACAGAAAGCTTATCGGTTGGAAATCCTCGTTGGGCGGATGATGAATCGGCTGCAGATTGTTGGACAACGTCCCTGGTCAGGCAGTCACTCACTCCGTCAGGATTTTCGGTGTGTCCGATCAAAGCTTCTTCACCCAAAGCAGACTTATTGGTGAAATAGAATGCTGCTCCGTTTAGAACCCTCGTATGTCCGATGATGGATAGGCTTACAATGGCTTGTATGGATATCTAAGTTGATCAGTTTCCCCCATTCCTCGTCTTCAGTATCACGATAAACTTCCTCACACAAAATACATCATCGTCTAGGTGGAACGAAATGCGTCTCAATTGGGAACCCAGAATAACCTGATGGTGAATAGATTTGCGGCGGCATCGACGGATGTCTTCGGTCAACCTGGCACTCACTCAGTCCGGATCTTGGGGATTTTTCGATTTAAATCCCTCCTCCTAATTACGTCAACGTCTAAATGGAACAGCTGCTTCCGTAAGGTTCACTTCCAAAATCAGCAGACTCATAATTTACTAAAGACTGCAAGATCTTATGAGCGGGGAAAAATATAAGCTTCAGTTTTTTTTTTTTAAAAAAATTAAAATGTTTTCTATTTCACTGACGATAGGAAATTAAACCTATATATACATGATTTACTTTACGGTTATTCTTTCAAGAAGGGAAAACGGTTAAAATAAAGGCATAGAGATCACTCATCCTTCAGTCTTAAATCCCTCTCCATTCTAAGTGAGGAAGGGAGTGGAAAAACAATTTTCCAAGAGCTCAAATTAAAGCATCCCGCTCCTTCTGAAGGCTGAAATATTCTATATCCTTCCAAAATAAAAACTCCCGAGCATATTTCTTACTACAATGCGCAGCATTTCGTTGGCATCGAGAAAAACAATAGAAACACTGGTCTCGTAAGACACGAGTCAACATCAATCTAAACAATGGGAAACAATCTAAGTTTCTCTTCACTCCAACAAACCTTACAATAATTAAGCACTAATAGGCAATTATATAGTTAAAAAAAAACACGAAACCAGACCATTTGTATAGCAGCTTCAAACTTCATTAAAATTTAGTAATTCTTCCTTCGAAGATTAATTTGATTGACTGCTATTCAATAAAAATTACATTTCAAAATTTCTTCCCTTCCGTCATGAAAGCGTTTTATTAAAAATAAAGAAATTCATAAGCAAAAATGAGTATAAAAAACACACTACGAAAACTATACTTGCCTCAGCTTCAAAGAAAACTTTTCACAGTGTACTCAAACGAGAATGATGATGCTTTGTCTGAACAGCAGTGAAGTTTCTACTGGAAATGATCCTGTCCTCTGAATGTCAGTGACGTTATTCAAACTAAAATGATTCAAGAAAATTCTTTTGTATTACAATGTTTTTGTATTGTTTTTTTTTGTTTTTTGTTTTTTTGTGAAATGTGAATTTCCTTACTTTTCAAAAGATGTATGTAAAGGATTCAAATGACTCGATGTATTTTCACTAAATGTTTTTGTAACCTCTACACAATAGAAAAGGAAGTCGCAGCTTAGAGGAAATAAAACTGCTTTTATTGAAATAATAAGTTTATTGAAAATTTTATGGTTTTCTAATTTAGAAATTACTTAAGCTTATTAAATGAACCGTTATTTTTGAAAGTGGAATAAGTCCACTTTTGGAAAAAAAAGAGTTAATAGTAATTTTAGTAAGATATAGATATTCTCTTTTTATATTTATAATCATATAGTCAATGGACCACGAATTCTGCATAAATTAATCAAATTAATTTTAGCTGTAAAATGTTATCGCAAAAAAAGTTTTTTTGAAAGTGGAATAAGTCCATTTCGAGTAATCATAAGTAAAACAACTTTCTAATTGATTTGTCAAATTACTGTTTTGCTTGGAAATTAAGTTCATTATGCAACACTGACGAAGATTAAGCTCTTCTTTGAGATTAAGCTCCAATGCGAGCATGCGCATTGTGAGTTCGCTATCCTATCATTCGCAATGATGTGGTTAAGCATTGTTCAATCAGCTGACACCAACATAAATGTTATTGACCACAAATTTCTATTGTCGTGTCATTCATTTCTTCCAAACGACAGAGATTTTGGAGTTGTCGAAATAGCATTAAAGAAAAATGATCAATTATGTACTGCTCATGACTATTATAATACAATAAAGAGTTATCAAAAAAAAAAATACAGTAGAGCGTCGATAATCCGGACATCAAAAATCCGGAGCGTCGATAATCCGGATTCAATTCCGGTGAAAAAAAAAGTTCCAAAATCATTAACAGATTTTTTTAAAATGCTCTGACAATGTTTAAACATGTGTATTCTTTCATTAAAATGCATTATAAGTTCATAATAATTAATGGTTTTTATTTATCTGCTCCAATTATTTAACCATTAAAGTGAATTATTAACGGTTTTAGCAAGTTTTCTTGTTATGAACTCAAAACTACCTTTTTTGGTTCTTTTCGAAAATCCGGACGTTCTGATAATCCGGACAGGGTCCGGTCACAATTAATCCGGATTATCGACGCTCTACTGTAGTTTCATTTTGTATGAAGATTATGTCTCAACCAAATCTCTAGAAGAGACAATATCAAACAGGAAAAAAAAAATACGGATGGAAAAATTATACAATGGCTGAAAATATGCTGGTTAGGTTTAAAAGGGATGAACCGCACAAATTTTTTTACAAAGCAAGTATGAATGAAGATGCACCATTTAAAGTATTATTTTTATTTGGAAAACAACGAAGACCCAAACATCTCAGCAAGATCACTATGTTGCCATTGTATAAAACATCAAGACCTGTAACAAAAGAGAAATACAGCGATATGATGAGTTTACTGTCTTGCATACCACCTATTTACCATGAATACTTTGCTATGTTAATTGTAAAGGTAAAATAAATTAAAATATATATATATATTTTTGTATTTTTAGTTATCATGACGAAGTAATTATATTTTATACTTGTTTTTGTTTTTTAAATTATTATTTTTTACATTAAAAACTTCGGTTCAGTAAAGCCAATGTGTATAACAATGTGGACTTAATTTTCCTCTTGTTTTCATTTCTTACAATATATTATTATTGAAAGTGGAATAAGTCCATTTGGAGCTAAATAATCGTTTATTTTTTTTAACAATTGTAATAATCATTATTACATTGTAAAATTTAACAAAATTACAGTGTAAAAAGCAACACCAAAATTTATTAACCTTTGCCAATATTTTTAAATTCATTCAAACGCTAACCCTTTAATATCTCGATATACGAAAAAATGGACTTATTCCACTTTCAAAAATAAGGTTCAAATAAAGTTAACGAATTACTTAGAATTGAATCATTTTTTAACAAATTTATTTACTTAGTTTATTAATAAGCTTAAAAGAATCGCTTAAAATTGTTTGTGCAATTACTTGAAATGAATAAAAGTAATAAGCTTAATTAATAATGTTTAATAATTATTTAATTCAGTCTTATTTTTTAACTTTTTATTGAATTTATTATCTTGAATTAACTAATGAAATTAAATATTTCCATTTTTTTTATGAAAACAATAAACGGAAAAGTATTTAATTTCTTAAAACAAATAATAAAATTAATAATTTAGCTTTTTTATTATTCCAGTTGTTGGAATAAATTGATGAAATGATTTCGTTATTAGTTTATTACGTTGGACAGTGAATCTAATCAATTTTTTAATTAGTTTTTAATCAAAATCATTCTGTGCGTCCGCGTCCGATAATAACTTACGAACCACTGGATGAAACTTCTTAAAACTTGGTTTTATGTGAGGACGAGAGACTATCTAACTTTAAAAGCTTTTCCAAATGGTTCCTTGTCGAAAAATTAACACAAGACAAATCCCCACAGAATAGCATTGGAATCTAAAAAAAAAATGTTGGGTATTATAGTTAATATTTATATTTAAACAAAAAGATTTAACGTGTCTCAAAGTAATGAAAAAGAATAAAGAAATGACACAGAAATATAATATGGATGCCAAATGCCGAAAAATAGACGAACCTTGTTTTGAGGTATGAATAAAATGTTTTGACTGTTTTTGAAAGTTTGTTATTATAGATTTCAGATCCGATTGATGCCACTCTGTCAGACTTGAGCAATTTGAGTAATTCAAGATAGCGTCCAATATGGCACCGATAAAACTGAAAATTTTGCTATGAAGCAAGATTGATGTGTGGTATATCATTTTATATGTTTTTTTTTGGTCGAGGAGTGGGAATTCAAAAGTCAATTTTTGCATACGATCAATTTGAAGGATGTTATTGACAAATTAAGACTTTAATAAACTTTTGTTTTGCTGGTTGTGAAGTGAACTAGTCCAGATGTCAACCAGTGAGATAGAAGAGGAATGTTTTTTCAAGTTTGGTAAACCAGGAAGACGGACAAAATTTCTGCTGGAAGGATTGAGTCAATAATAACAGCAAGCAAATTGCGAAACGATGACATTTATGAGTCTTTGGAACCACGTATCTCAGCTAACCCTAACCTAGTTATACACTGCCACCGAACTTATGTCTCAACCTATACCTCAAAGACTCATATAAACCGTGCCGTAAAAAGAAGTCTGCCTAAAGAAAATAAAAGATTTTGCAAAATAAAAGATTGTTGCGTTCGAAACCAGATCATTTTAATTTTAGAAGGAACTGCTTTTTGTGTGGAGAAGAGTGCGTAGATCGTGATCCAAAAAATCCAAGTCGCTATAACCCTTATTTTCTAGTCAGTACAATCCAGTTTAAAACAGGAATTTTAGACGTGTGCAATAACACGTTTAGGAAGGCTTTAGGAAGGCTTTTGATTCTATTGACCATAAGATTTTACTTCAAAAAATTAATCAAATGGGAATAAGGGGAAATGTGTATAAAATTATAGAAAACTACTTGAAAAAGAGGAAGTTTAAGATTAAAATTGAGAATAACATCAGTCGAATTTATAACTCGAGAAGAGGAATCCCCCAAGGGTCAAATTTAGGCCCTCTCTTATTTAACATCTATATTAATTCAATTAGCAACAACATTAACAATTCTAGAATTTTTCTCTACGCTGATGATGTTATTCTGATTACTACAGATGCAAGCCAAATTCAAGCACACAAAAATTTGCAAATAGACATAAATAATATAAGCAAATGGTCATCTTTAAATAGAATGAAAATAAATGGAGATAAAACGAAAATTATGGTAATTAAAAATAAAAACAAAATTTTAAACAATAATCTAATAATAAACTTACATGAAATGGAATGTTCAAATATTAACCAAAGCAATAATGATGTCACGAACACATGTAATTGTAAAAAACTGGAAATAATCTCAACATATAAATACCTTGGAATATATATTGATAATAAATATAATTGGAATAGACAATATGAGTTTGTAATAGGGAAGTTGAACTCATATTCTTTTCTTTTCTATCATATCAAAAATGTTTTTCCATTTAAACAAAAACTTATAATTTACAAATCTCTTGTGGAGTCTCTCTTAAATTACGGTCTGGAATGTTGGATCAATATTAATAAACAACAAGTAGAAAATATAAATAAATTGACAATGAAAATATTCAATAATATATACATAAATTTTAAATATAAATCCAAAAAAGAACGAATAAGAATAAGAAAAAAATATGGTATATTAAAAATCAACGAAAAATTTATATACAAAATATTGATAAAGAATTATTTTGAAGTAATAAGAGAAAAAAATTCTCAAGAAGTAGAAATAAATACTAGGTACAACTGGTATAAAATCTTTAAATTGGATAAAATTAAAAACAACTTTGGATACAGGTTAACAAATTACGTTAAATACAAAATTTTCAGTCAAATAAATATTAATCAAAATGAAACTCTAACATTTAAACAAATAAAGCAGAAAATGATCTCTGATGTGGTGGATGGGTTAATTAAATATTAAGAATAAAATTAATACTAATTTTAAGTGAATAATTTATTTATTATCTTTAATTGGTGATTTAACTTTTAGATCAATAGATCAAAATTCTCAGTCCTATACCACAGGTATACAGTTTATAAGTATACCTAATGGGACTGATAAACATTTAAATAAAAAAAAAAAAAAAAATAAAAAAAAAAAAAAAAAAAAAAAAAAAACAAGCATGACAAACGAGCTGAAGAGGTACAGTTAAGGATTTTGGGAGCTTCAAGTGATTTACATGCTGCAGTTGCAAGGTATCATTAGAAATGCCACAAATTGTTTACCGTAATATTAGGGCAGCCAAAAATAAAATACCGTGTGATGATTTGAGAGAGAAAGATATTGCTTTCAATGAAGTCACACAAGAAATGACTGAAAACAGTGTTCAAACATGAACTGCACTGTTTATATTTGAGTTTCGGCGGAAGCATTCTATCAAGAAGAACATTTGTTCAAAAACTGCAAGATTATTTCGGGGAGGAGTTGCTAGTTTTATCATCACCAGGTATTGCGAGTCTTATTTTATTCAGAAAACAATGCACAACAATACTCATAACCACCGAAAATGACGAAGACATCATATCGGAACACGTTAAACCCTTGGCATCTGTGATAACAAAGGAACCTCTCAATGCAGACAAATCTAATTACCATGAAGTACGGTAATTACACTTAGACGTGAATGTAGTCAAACACTTGCATCTCCTAAACGTTAGGATAGATAGTATTGTTGCGAGTTGCTTAAAAGAAAACCCAGTTCAACTTCTAGTTCCAAAGCCGAACCACTCGTTTGTGGGTTTACAGTTTTATTAAACCAATCCTGCTAATGATGAATTTCGTGAGGGCAGAAAGGGAAGCAGATTGGTGTCTTCACCTTTGGTGTGTAGAGGAAATGTTGCCCTACTTTGCTGCTGCTGGGTGTTGGAACTATTTACGATATGCTTCTGTTTATTTAATGTGCATGAAAAAAATGCCAAATAAGTGCCTAGACCATTTTTTGAAAGAGGGGCATATAATGAGACATAGAAGTGGCTATTGGAACGGAATATGGTCAGATATGATGATTAAAAGCACATTTATGAGATATGGACATGGTGAAAGAGGAACCTCTGACAGATTTAACGCTGAATAGAGAAGGAGTGAAACATTGGGCATTAAGTATGCATGTGACCAGCCAGCTTGTAAGTGATCTATATGAAATGGGTGAACACAAGAGCATTCTCGAGGATTGGTAAACATCGTATCTGGAAAAGTAGCAGCTGGAAAAGTAGTCTCCAGAAATTCGTTGTGAACATAAATGAGAAGATGGACAGTGGTAAATGTTAAACCGCAATGCAGATGGACACTACACTTCTGTATTCCAAAGTCATAGCCCTTCAAACAAACAGAGGTATAAAAATGGCTGATGAATTAAAATACGAACTTCCTTATGTGTCTTCATCTGTGTTTAAAGATGATAGAAGCACGAGAGAACCTGTTGGCAAGTCTGTTTTTAATAAACACTATAAGTGTGTCGCAGTCTGTCAGAACAAATAAGCCACCTTCACTAATACTGATTGACGGTTGTGCTTTACTGTGGTTTGTGCATTGGCCTGTAGGAGGGTCTGTGTGTGATTTCATGAAAAACTTCTTGGAAAAAGTCCTTGACAAGCTAAAAGATGCCCATGTGTATCTGGTATTTGACAGCTACCGTGACTACAGCATCAAGAGTGCAACTAGAGCGAGTCGTGGGAAGCAAGGAAGTTCATTCTTACTGAAACGACACCACTTCCTCCACAAAACGTAACGCTGTAAAATAATGAGAACAAACGGCAACTGATACAGCTTTTATGTAACTATGTTTCTATAAATGTGTGTAATGTCCCATTTGAGAGCCGTTTGGTTTTTACTGGACAAGATCTCACATCATTTCAGATACATAGAGGCAATTTGACTCAGAGGACTGATTTAAAAACAGAACACGAAGAGACAGACATTATTGTGATTCAGCAACTGATAGTTGAAGTTAAGGAAAAAGAAAATGAAGTAGTCCATGTTACATGCGAAGATACTGACGTATTTGTCTTACTGTTGTACTACTATCATCGACTAGGTATAAAAAATGAAGTTTTCATGATATCGCTCAAACCAGGAAGGGCATCTGTAGATTTCAAGAAAACAGTTTCAAAATTCGAGAGCATAATTTCAAGTCTGCCAGCTGCTTATGCTCTCTCTGGCTGTGATTCTATTGCCCCACTCCATGGGATAGGAAAGAAAAAGGTCTAAAGTGTCTTCAGAGTGCTAAACAGCAACAAAATTTGGGTCATATAGAGAGCTGTATAGCAGAGGTAATGAAGGAATGTACAACATTTATTGCTTCTTGCTATGGAATTGAAGGTGGTGTTGATATGACAGAAGTGAGAATTTCTCTTTGAACGAAAAAAAATTGGTCAAGCGCAACTACGAGCTCCTTCATTTTCGTCATTACCACCCACTACGGAATGCTTTGCCGAAAATGTAAGACGTGCTCACTTTTAAACTATTTTGTGGTTATCTTCAAACAGTTCTTTATTACCATGCCTAGATCCAACATCGTTTGGCTGGCAGAGAGATGAACTGAACAAAGAGCTTTATCCCATTGCTTTTCCACAAATTACTCCAATTGCACCAGACATCCTTATACCAAAGACGAAATGTTCATACCGATCTGATGAACCCTGCAAAACTATGCGATGTAACTGTAGGGCAAATAATATTTCATGTAGCTTAATGTGTCAATGCTTCCACGAAGGGGAAAAGTGCTGTACTCCCACATATCAAAATCGCTGAATCAATAACTGAAAGTGACTCTGAAGAAGAATTTTAGTTTGATGTGTACTTTTCGTTTTGTATTGAAGACTATACTACCTTGTCCCTTTTTCATTTAACTTCAACTTCCTTATTGTTAAAAATTAAAGCGTAGTTTCTCGATATTGCATGTAAGATATTGAAATTGATTTTTTTTTTCAAATGATTATTACGTTTCAATAAAGTTCCTTAATAAACACACACACACACACATATATATATATATATTACGTCAATTTTGCTTCATGACAAATTGTCAGTTTTATCGGCGCCATATTGGACGCCATCTTGAATTACTCAAATTGCTCAAGTCTGACGGAGTGGCATCAATCGGATCTGAAATCTACATAACATAAGCTATCAAAAACAGTCAAAACATTTTATTTATACCACAAAACAAGCTTTTCACTTTGGCACCCTGACTAATAATAAATATCTTTGCTTTCATCGGTGAGAATCTGAGACGGATTGCATTGTTTATAAATCACGGGCATTTGGAAACTTTGCAATTACGCTGAGATTGTAAAGGCTGTGAGGGGAAGCCTACCTTGTTATGTGTATGTTATCAATTGAAAATCCCTTTGCTTTTTTTTTTCGGAAATCATATTGATAAATATTTCTGACCGATACAATCATTAATACATTATTCTGGTGATGCAATCAATATGGATTCCTTACATTTTTCATTGAAAGTGTGATCTTTTTTGTGCCAAAACTTCTGGATCATGAACGTTAAAAGTAATAAGCTCATTTTTCCCCAGGGCTCGTGCATGCTCCGCCCTGCATTCGCCCAAAGATCTGCGGGTCTCGACGATATAAAACTGGTTGCATCCAGAGCACTGTATTGAATAAACAACTTCTTTCGTTCTTTTGTTTTCATTAACCAAACTTGTGTTTATTGAAGAAGCTGGTGGTACTCCGACTTGCTGATGTGATTACGATATTATGTTCTTTCAGCACTTTGGTAATGACGGGAAAAAGATCAGGAAGATAATCTATTGTAACATATTGCTTATTGGTAGATTTATGAAGCTGTTCATTGTATATCTTTTGTATAGTGACCGTAATATGTTGGTTGATAAACTCATTCGGATAATCATTATCCAATAGAATTGAACGAACCTTCTGAACTTCATCGTTGAATAGATCTAAGGAGCTGGAAATAACAAATGCTCTTCTTATAGTCATGCTGATAATGTTGATCTTGAATCTTCTAGGACCAAAGGAATTGTAATTTAGAGTAATGCCCGAATACGTCTTTTTTCGGAAGACCTCTGTTTGGAAGAACGTATTCATCTACGTCACTTTTGGACACAATGTTAATGCACTTTCTTGATCACGTTCGAATCGAATTTTATAGCAGTATGAATACCATCACAGGTGTTCAATATTGTAGAGATACTATTGTTATCAGCGTAAAGGATGAGGTCATCCACATATCGGAAATTCAAAGGTACGTGCAATTTTTCTTCATCCAAAATCGTAAAAACTGAGTCTTCTATGAATATCATTAACCACTCAGCCAGCAACGCCGATGCTGAAAGGTCTTTAAACAATGCCTGATGTTGTTGATGATAAAATTCATTGTATTCAAAAAATTTGCACTTCGAAAAGGTCTTGAACTAAAGGAATAAGGTTGCTGAAGTGTTGCTTATTGCTATAATGAAGAAATGATCTTGTAGAGATATGTTTTATTGCTTTTTGGATAAAGTCGAATGAAATCGATGTGAATAAAGTTTTTACATCGAATGAAAAGAACCTGTAACCATCCTGCTGAGTAGCCTTCCTCAAATTGTTTACAAATTGTTGACTATTAGGGAGACTAAAATAAGACTTGACATTCAGTTCCTTTATTTTTTAAGTCCGATATAGCTTTGATTGCTGAGCCAGAACAAAGACTTACCATTTTAACCTATATTTACAATTTTGAATTTTTTCATTGCTAAAATACTTTATGGCAACTTTGTAAATATACAAAATTTACTTAGAGATTAATTTCAAATTGAATAAAGGTTTAATAAACATATTTATTCTTTCTGTGCGTGGGTGGGTTTCTAAGTTTTTTTTAGGTTAATTTTGATCTTTTAGTATTAACTGAAAATCAATAAATGAATAAATTTTGATGTGAAGAATATTGTATAAATAAATATATTCAATCAGCTTTTACAAAAGTTGACTTTTTTTTTTAATTTTTCTAAATCACTTCAGATCAGTAAAAGAAGGTTAATTGGATTTGTTTTGTACTTCAATGATTTATTGATTTAATTTTATACTATAAATCGTATATGAAGAACGAATTGAATGCTCCTCATTATTTGTTACCTCTGTCAATTTCATATTCTCAGTTCACCCGAACTTCCGATCTTTCTTAATCATCAATGGGCGAATATGGGAAAGTCGATAGCAATAACCAGACTTTCGCCTCATGAGTGCGGGAAAGACATTGTACATCGTCGTTATTTATGATCTTTAGACTTTAAATGCAGTAGAAATTTTTATTTTTAGAATAAAACTCATTTATCTTCCGTAGAATGCAAGGTAGATACTTCTGAAGCTTGACCATTGTTAAGTGACGTCAGATCGGTTAATGCGACACGCTTTTTTCGCTTCGTTCCGCAGCCCGAAAACCAGAGTTTTATGTAAGTGCTTAGTTATAAACTCTTTTTTGACGCAAGATGGCAAACCAAATTAGAACTCTGCAACTTCTACAGTGTTGCAGAGCACAACCCAAAATTGTGTAAATAGCTATTTCTATAATCAATTGTAATAACTATGAGTATTAATTCAAAATCCATTTCTATGTCATGCTAATGATGTAGCTCAATATAAAAGAAATTTATAAAGAACTTCAAAAGAAGGATAGTAACTTTTGAGGATATATTCAATATTCAATATATATAGTTTTATTATTTTGTGTCTGTAACGTAAAAGATCAGAAAGCTTTCCGGCAAGTCTCACATCTACTGCAGTGCAAATGTAGTTGTGTCGGATGATCCAAGGGATGAACGAAACTATTCTGCAGAGTTTCTTCACACTCACGTTTTCCAGGATGCTACCTCACCAGCTGAGCCTGAAAAAACGATCAATTGTGATGCTCCTTCACAATCTCAATTCAAACAAAGAACTTTGTAATGGCACACGAATGGTCGTTCAGGAGTGTCATCGCAATTTCATCACGGCAGAAGTTCTTTCGGAAAGCAACAAAGGTGATAGCGTCATCAACATATGTTTCTACAAAATATATATTTCAAAGTAACAAACAAATCTTAAAACAGAATTGAGAGAACGTTTTTATGCAGGGGATTTTAAATTTTAAATTTTAGAATTTTTTTTTAATCTCGTCATAAAAACTTACGTTATCTACTAATCTGAAGGGAGAATATTTAGATTCACTGAGGTACTAGCAGTTTTTTTTTCTTTGCAAAACAATTCCATTAAAATGACTTTTTAGAAATGGAGACATCTTCACTGTTGAAAGAGTCTGGTTGTACGGTATTACTATCAGGGTTTCAACTGGGAAAGAATCTGTATTACCAAAATCTTTTATTTCTCTGTCTGTCCGGCGCAATTGTTAATTTCCTTTGAAAAAATTACTACAATGAAACGTTTGCGACGGGAATCGAACCTGCAACCTTTTGATCCGAAGCCAGACGTCTTATTCATTTTTGAATGTAGGCCACGGGGACTTCATTCAAATTTTTGTTTCTTATCACTCCCTTTGTGTGTGTGTGTGTGTGTGTGTGTGTGTGTGTGTGTGTGTGTGTGT
>JAFIDM010002131.1:34574161-34595347 GCA_023159025.1 Thereuonema tuberculata
TTGGCGGTGACCTTCACTAATAAAATCTTGCCTTTCAGATTCTTTTATCGGGGATTGGGCTGATGAGTCCGCTGCAGAACGAAACGGCCGTTCCCAATTCCTTCCCATAATCGAATCACTAAGGCAATTTTATTTTAGTCAGGTGCTGTTCTTGTTTTCCTGTCTTTAACCATTTCTCTTAAGTTAAGCAATCCCATAAACAGGCCATGTAGGCCCACGGGAGCGCGGGAGGTAAGGCTCCCAGCGTTTCGAGACCAACGGGACTAGATTGAGGTCGGGTGGTCAGCCCGACGCCCGCGCGCCTTAACTTCCCGGGAAAGAAACCCAGTACCCATTCTACAGAGGGCTGGGTATACCCTAGGACCCGTTTGGAGGAGAAAGAAGCGTGGAAAAATTCCCGCCTTCCGCCGAGGCCGGGAACCGAACCCGCCACCTCCAACCCGCAGCCAAGCGCCCTTACCCACTCGGCTACCGGGCCCACTTAACCATTTCTCACAGCACGTTATTTTTCTCTATTACTTTTGTAAATTTCTTTTTATGAACCTTTTGTTCTTTTTAAATGCCTTTTTGCCTACTATTGTAGGAAAAGGTTTTGGTTGGTATCTAGCGACACAACTTTTTATTTTCTTGCCTTTTCTTGTTTTTAGGGTCGCTGCCTTTCTGATTCTTTTATCGGGGAGGGCGGGATTCGGCTGATGAGTCCGCTGTAGGACAAAACGGCCGTTCCCAATTCCTTTCCATAATCGAATCAGAAAGGCCATTTTATTTTAGTCAGGTGCTGTTCTTTTTTCCTTTCTTTAACCATTTCTCACAGCACGTTAATTTTCTCTATAACTAATGGATATTATATTTAATGGTATTTAAACAAAAGATTTAACATATCACAAAATAGTCATAAAGAATAAAGAAATGACACAGAAATAAAAAATATCTATGCTTTTATGGGTGAGAGTCTGGGAAGGCCACTTCGTCCTTTTTGTGGAATCGTTAGCCAGACCCATTCACCAGATGAAAGCTCAGAAGTGCAGAAGTGATAATCCAAACAACACCCGCTGCCTACTGTGGCCTTCCTCCAACAGATAACACATTTAAAAAAGAAACCGAATCGGGCATAATTTTAAATCCTGGCCTGCGGAGCCGTCAGGCACAAAGGAATTTAAGAATTAAAAAAAAAAAGACTGGACCCAACCTGGTGTAATTTCAATAAAAGATTTAACGTGCCACAAAGTTATCAAAAAAAGAAATAGCACAGAAACAAAATATATCTGACCTTTCATTGGTGAGTGGGTCTGGCAGATGAGTCACAAAAAGAACGAAACGGCCTTCCCAGACTCTCACCGAGGAAAGCTCAGATATTTTCTATTTCTGTGTCATTTCCTTATTCTTTTTAGTAATATTTACCTGTGTAAAGTTTATTTACTTTACGGAAGGGCGACTGTCCTCCAGTAAAATTAGGCAAAAATATTCTCTCTTACACTGATTGGTTGAAATACCTGGGTTTGAACCTAGATCGTAGACTAAGTTGGAAAAATCAAATTAAATACAAAAGGGATGAGACTAATTTACGGTACAGATCGTTGTATGGGCTTCTCGGAATGTTAACTGATCCATTAATGTGCGCAAGGTTTGATGTGGTTAACATTAAGATTATTTAGACAACTTAAGATAAGATGGATTTAATACTGCAAAGAAATCCATTAACATCAGATACAAAACTTTATAAAAAATACGGTTATTAAAAATGTTTAATTAGGTACCACATGTTTCGCAGTAAAATGCAGTTTGCGAAACATGTTGCATGAATAATTAAATATTTTTATTAACCCAATTTTTTATGAAGGTGAATTTAATTCATTTTTGTTTTTAGAAAAAGTAAATTGTATTATTGGTAGATATTATAATTTGAAAATCAATGCAGACTTTTCGAATTTTGACGTTTTCAATATTTTGAAAAAACCAAAAAAGCAAGCTATGTCATAAGAATTTTAAGCAACATTACAAAGAAAGTAGTCTGTAAGTTCTTTCATGAATTTCTTATTGGATAACGGATCAAAACTGTACAAATTTTTTCTGAATGTTTTAAATCTTAAATTTAATTCATTGGTGTTATTGTTTAATTTAATATATAACATATCAAATAAAATTAAATAAAAAAACACCATATTAATACAGGAATTTTAATTAGAAATAACTGGTGAAGATTTCTAATATTCTCAAACCTAATAATAATTTTGGTTTAAGAAATGAAAATTATGTTAATTTTAAAATTATTTAGTCACGTAAATTGGAATAAATGTAATGGTAATAGTATAAATAAAATTAAGAAACAACGTACATTTAATATAATTTAGAAAAAAAACATTATAAATCGTTAATTTATTTCATTAAAATTTAATTTTCTCTTCTCTTTTTATTATAATAATTCTTTCAAAAAATTTCAATAATGGGCAAAGACAACCTTAATTGCTGCATTGTTGGATGTAATCTTCTTTATATATAAAAATGAATGTATCTTTCTTTCTTTGTCCTTTATACACTCCAAGGCCCTTTGATCTATCTGGACCAAACTTTGCAGAATTACTCTTTAGGACTCTGCGGAAAAGATAGGCTACCTTAGAACCTGGAAACACCACCCCCAGGGGTTGAAAAGGAATGAATTCCACACAAATATTGTTATGCAACAATTGGAGCTCGGCGACAATGACAACTATACCCATAGTGTTGTGCAACAATTGGCACGAAACTATTGTTATGCAACAATTGGCACGAAACTATTGTTATGCAACAATTGGACCTAAACTATGGTTGTGTATAATAGCGACATAATGAATAATAATGAATTTTTATAATAATAATAATAATAATAATAATAATCAGATGGATTTTTACAAACTAGAAAAGGTTTGACGTGATAGGATTATGATGTTACAAAATTCGAATAATATGGAACTAGGGGTATAAACGGGTCAGAGAAAGGGTTGGGAAATCTTATATTTTCCTATCTCTATATTATTTTCATATCTATGAATGTCGAGTTACAAAATTCAAATAACATGGAACTAGGAGTGTACACTGAGAGGACGGTGAGTGGATAAGCAAACATGGTTCAAAGATACTTCTACGAGGGATTCGGGATAGCTATAGATTTGTAATGAGATCAGACCTTTTGAGTTGTTGTTGTTTTTTGTTTTGTTTTTAAACCAACCGGGAAAGTTTCGAAATGATCTCGCAATTGCAATTTCTTTATCATCCACATTTGGACATTTGTTTTTTGTAACCCGAGCGAAGAACGAGTCTTTCCGCTAGTAGTACTTATAAAAATACAGAAAATGTTTACTTTTATTCTTTTCTTGCAAGACCATGTGAATTTTTTATTTTTATTATCTGTAAATAATCTAACTTTTGTGCAATTATATCTTTATAGAAACAAAATTTTATATAATCACCAGTATATCTCTTTCAAATTGTTTTATAGGCCAAATGGTTTCACCTGTGAACCAACTAAAAATTCAAAATTATGCAGTAAGCACTTCATTGGAAATGAAAGTCAGTGCACTCACTGAGTCCAAATTATTTACCAACTATCTTTCCCAATGTATATAAACGAAAACAAGTGCCATTCTTGAGAATCTATTTGGCTATAATTTACTTTGAAAAAGATTTGGTAGAAGTCGCAAGGTAACAACAAGCTATAATTTTCGCAAAGGAAATATGGCTGCCGCGTCCCAAAAGTTGGGACTGCAATAGCCGCCAATGGCGCTGTAGTCGAAATCGGCCATTTGTGCACGGTCCCTGTAGACTAAACCTGAATTTTGGTTTCATTCCGTTCATTGGTTTTCGATGCAGATGCCTCCAAACAGGGAAAGTTATTTTATGGCCACCTTATATTTTAAATTGCGTTTCATAAAACTGGAATATTTTCAACATACCTTTATATTTAAAATTTGTAATTGAATTTGTTCGTAATATTATAATGTTCTCAGTTATTTTAAAAAATTACACAGAATTTCAGAAATAGAGTTTCCCTTTGGAAAATCTGCATTTTATTTGTTGATTTTTTTTTTTCATTATATCTAAAATATATGTTAAAACATACTAAATAGATCTGTGGGCTTACTAGATTGTTCACAGTACTTATTTGATTGTTCTTGATTGGATTTATTAGATTGTTCTAATATTTGGTTTCCTTTATAATAAGTTAAAGTTAAAGTGAGGACATTTAACTATAGCATTTAACTATTTAACTATTTATTACTATAGGCGATGTGGCGCTTGGGGTCGCGGAAGATAAGACTCCCGTACAGTGGTCCCGGCGTGGACTAAGTTGAGGTCGGGTGGTCAGCAGGACGCCCGCCTTTAGGCCCCGGGAAAGAAACCCGGTACCCATTCAACAGAGGGCTGGGTAGACTCTAGGTCCCGTTTGGAGGAGATTGGAGCGTTGAAAAATTCCCGCCCTCCGCCAAGGCCGGCGATCGAACCCGTTACCTCCAACACGTAGCCAATCGCCCTTACCCATCCAGCTACCCGGTCCATATCTATAATAAATGCTACCCAAATTTATAGTTTCACTGACTGGTATATTTGTATAATGCTTATTACGTTTAATGTGAACAATGGCTGTAAGCCTTTGTATAAATTATGTCATGTAGTGTATTAATAAAAAAAAAACTACGAAATTTGAATAAATTATCAAAATTTCAATTCTTGTGAAAATATTATTATCAGCAATGAATGGACAATGAAAATATAATATAAAGCATAACGTAAAACTATCACATTATTAACAAGAAAACAATATAAGAGAAAAAAAATTAAAATTTCTGTTTCTGTATTTTTCGGTTGAGTTTGAAAAAAAATAGGAAAAGAAATAAAGTAAATAAAAGTCCTCGAAAATTTGCTGTAAGAAGAGGAGAAGGTGTTTGTATTTTAATTAGGATAACTGATAATTGTCAATAAAAACATTAATGCATTATTAATAAGTATGTTTCCAAAGTTATGCATGATATTAATGCATCTCTGAAACGGCCTACTTAAATTTTCGATTCCAAAGCTAATTAATACTCATTAGATTATGTCGGCATCTGCGCTCATCAATGCTGTCGTTCCATGATTTTCTGTAAACTACCAATTCCTGACTGTATGTAGTTTCCACTTATGTCACTTAATAATGAGAAGGCATCTAAAAGAATTTCTCAAACTTGTTGGGGGCGTCCATTAATTACGTGAGCTCAAAATGGGGGGGAGGGGTCCGGCAAAAGCTCACCAAATCCCATTTAAATGGGGAAAGGGTTTCAATGAAAATCTAACGTCAACTTTTTAATTCAGAAAATATACATATTACAACAGATTATAATATTTGTAATATTGTCTGTGCCCGGGATTTCCCTATTTGAAACAGGCTCAGCGCAAATGTCAGATTTCATTCGGCAAAATCTCACCAAATCTCATTTAAAGGCAGTGGGGGGATGCACGAGAGGATGTAGATACATCTAATGACTGTACTACTAAAAGACATGGACGTCATGTGTCCAATAGAGGAAGCACATGAATGCCCGTGGAGTGAGTGAAGAATTAGGGAAGGTGGTCGCAACCTATTTTTTTCCTTTTACTAAATTTAGTTAAACTCATTATAATTCACCTTAAACGGGAGTATCATTTTTTTCCTCTTCTTTCACAGAAAAAATGTATTTCTTAGAAGACATCAGTAACGGTTTAGGTATTTAGTGGTTTGAAGCAAAATACATGAACATATCAAATAAATTTAATTATTTAAAAATTATAGGAGAAATCTCACGTGAGGGGGAGGGAGGGTCTCACTACATCTTACGAAATCTCACCAAAGGGGAGGGGTCCAAATTTTTTAAAAAATACCTCACATAATTAATAGGCTCCTCCTTGCAAAAATGGTAACATATGCGGCGTTACCATATTGTAAGTTATTGAATTCTCAGCAAGATTCAGTCTGCTTGTCTATGAACACCGCGGGCTTCATTTTATATCCACATGATTCCTGTTCTTAGCCATACCACCGAATTCTTTTGATAAGAGAATACATTATTACTAAAAATATTACAATAAAAAAACAATAGTAAATAATCAATATTAGAAGCATTTATTTGTGGTTTTATTTTCTTTGTCATACCGTCCAACAAAAAATCCTTCTTTACTGCCTTTGTCTTGTTTCATTCTGTTTCACTGCGCAGCTACAGATACAATCTGGTCTTGGTTTTAGAATACAAACCCCAGCACAATCAATGTGTTTCTTGCAATCTTTGTAGCATTTAACGCATTTCTTCAAAACGTTCAACTCATCAGCTGAATCCATTGTAGTTAAATACATCGTCATGAGAAGAAATACATTCAGAAGATATTTCAAAGTTCTGGAATGAATCTACGTAGAGAAAATCAATGAATAAAATAATTAAACTGATGAAAATTATATCAAAGTTGTTTCAAAGTATGTAAAAGTTGAATCAGATATCTAAATACCCAGTATAATAGTCAAAGTATTATTTTAATTTCATTCTATGTTTAGTTTTTAAACACAGCTTAATTTGCCAAATGATCTTTAATCGTTAGTAGCATATCATTTTCATTAAGGGTGATAATTTACGTGTGCTGAAATATTCATAATTGTCAAAATCAAAGCGGGCACACCTGATTAAGATTAAAAATTTATATTATTGAAATAAAATTAAAACTATTTACAATTAAAATTATTACATATTAAAAATTCACAACACGATCTGAAGTACTTGAAAATGTTTCGACTTAACTGAAACGAAACCAGATCGTGTTGTGAATTTTTAATATGTATAGAATTTTAATTCTATATAGTTTTAATTTTATTTCAATAATATAAGTTTTTAAACTTAAGCAGGTGTGCCGGCTTTGATTTTGAGAATTATAGGATATCATTTTATACCTTACTTTTCTAATGAAATTTAGCCTCAATATAAATCTCCTCCCAGGGCCCCCACAAGGAGGGGGTCAGTTGGTCCCTCAGCACCGGGGCTAGGCCGTCCAAGGGGCCCTGACTGATGTCATAATTTGTATATGAATTAGCCTATAACTTCTAGACTTTTTTTTATAATTAAGTCTACAATTTATATAAATTAATTAATTTACTCTAAAAACAATGGTAATACCTGTGTATGGCATGTTTAAAAGGAAGTAATATAGAATCGCTTGGTGTTTTCATGATATTAATTAAGAATCCATGATTTTGACCATAGCATGGGGGGGGGGGCGTTACTGCTTTTGGTACCTGGGCCCTAAATTTGATGTGGGGGGGCCTGGCCCCTCCCTAATAAAGTTTGAATAAACTTTATTCTTCCTGAAACTTAAAATGAATGCTTATGGGAAGAGAAGATGTATTCTCTCTATTTCTCCATGTGGATTAGAATTGTGGTAATGGCGCATGAAAATATTCAATATTCACATAGTAATCATTGTTTCTCATCGATGAAGCAATGACGTCCAAGTGATGTCAATAGTTACGGGAGTGGGAGAAAAACTGTATCACAGACACGTACTTTAATTTCATTAATTGGATTTAATCCGTTTAACATAAGAACGGAGAATTTTGATTTTTTTTTTTTTTTTTTAAAAGATGACCAATTTGAAAATAGATTAACAATGTGGTAAGACCAAATTATTCACAAGTGACATCCTGGAACAGCTGTTTTACGCTCGTTGGCGATCATCAGCCAGGAAAAGTCACAGTAAATAACAAGGTTTTCTCACTAATTTTTTATTGGTGAGTTTTTCATTGTATATTTTTTCCTTTGAGGCACCACTGCGCTTTCGATGTATTGAAAATAGATTATTTTGGAAAATTAAAATTTTGAATATGAACAGTATTTTCCGGTTCTAAAAACAAACAAAAAATAAAACAATGAAACTTTTAAAGAAAAGTAGACTCTATGTTCTTTCAGCAATTTCTAGCTTTTAATTCAAATATATTAAATTTGAAATATCTTTCACTTTCTTAGGTTTCAGAATTCATCTTCTCTGGTTCAAGATGTTTCATACTTAATACTCCTCATCAGCCAAGACTCTCTTGTGATAAAATTACAAAGATACTAATTTTGATCATTTACAGTTATTTGAAGCTGGTTTAAAGATAAAACAAAAACGAACATTTATTTGAATAATTTCAGTGCTAAGTTTTCTTGTTTTTTTAATGTTTGAAAATTTTTCTTTTTTTTTTAAACAAATCGACACTGTTCAAAGAGACTTAGGAGTAACATTGCTACGTTCCAATTTAGCCTCGATAATTTACATAACTAAATACGAAAATAATAATACAGTACAATAAGAAATATGTTCAAGTATACTTCAGAATCCGTTTTCTTATTCAGAATTTGAATTGTTAGGTTCTAAAAGAAATTAATATTTTTCATAGCTAAAAAAAAAAAATAAAACTCAAATAATTTGACCTTCAATAAACCTACAATATTTCTTTTCTTTTCTGGTATTAAATTTTGATCTAAAAGTTATCATTGAAATAAAAAAAGAAGCAAACCTTCTTCAACATGATGAATTTAGAGACTTTCTGTTAAGCCTTAAGAACTGTATTAAAAAATAAAAGGCTTAAAATTTGTTTGAAAAAATATTAAAACAAATAAATGTAATGTTAAAAGTTTCGTTGAAACTTGGTGATATTTAAACCTTCCACCTATTATTAAACCCATTTGTTTTAGAAGATGGCATTTTTACAACCTATTTGTACATTCCAGTATTGAATGTAAGAAATCGGAACCATGTTTTTAATATCACTTGTTAAACATAGCTTACGTATTTCAGATTTTATCGTATTTTTTCTAAAATGCTTCGCAGCAAAAAAAAAAAAAAAAATAGAACAGAAATATTTTAGAATAAAGTTGAAAGTCTACCTGTGCTTGTCTATTCGTCTTTGATTTTATAAGATTCCACATTGTAAGAAATATTTCTTCTAGGAAATTGAAACTTAATGACAGGTTTAGGAATATAAATATAATAGTTTATTGATTATAAAATGTTGATCTTAGCGAAGATCCTACGGACCGAAAACTGCCCAAATATGCCAAAATGTCAAAGCACTGAGTAAAGTTCAGCTAAACTTATCTTAAAAACCCGAAATTTGAATAAAAGATGAAGATTCTTGAATTTTACTTCTTATAGAGTTTAGAACAATTTGGACCAAAGGTAAGAATATTGACATCACAAATCATCGTTAAAGGAGTACTAAAAAGCATATTTATCACGTTAGATCAGTAACTGATTGTAATTCTTAATGGGAAAATTTATATACTAAATTTATATACTTTATTCTTATTTTGGTTCCAATCTTTCATATAAAATATCAACACTGTTATTTCCTAAAGCCCATTGCATGTGGATCCAAAAATCGGTCGGTCGGATCCATGGGGGAGCGTTTGATACCAAAATTATCATATTGAAATGAAAAAATATAAGGTGAAAGAGGGTGTTTTGAATATGTAAATTTTCGACTGAATTACCCTATTTTTAAATTGTGTTCCAATTTAACCTTACCTTTTTTCATTTAAAATGAGAATTTTGGTCTCATGCGCTCTCCTTAAGCCCATTGCACATGGATCCGACCGACCGTTTTTCGAATCCACATGCAATGGGCTTTAGGCTGCAATTTCTTTTCGGCAGCCAACTCGAAAACATAAAATCCCTGTCGAATTTTTCAAAAAATAAAACATATTAACCTTTTCTTGTCCGAACACCCAAAAAAAAAAAATAAATAAAACAAAACAAAACGCTCTCACCTTCGTAACAGATCGGATTTCTTGTTTAATCTTCCCATTTTCCCATTTTCAGTCAATTATCGTATCACTGAGTAAAAACCTCTGAATACGACCGGAAACTTCTAAATTCTAAATCATAAGCATCTACATTCCTCTATGCTTTTCGACACGATCTTTCTTTCCCTCCATCATAACCCAAAAACCTCCAGATATGGAGAGAAACAGCTGATGTTTGCAACACTTGTCGGTAGATAGCGCAGCTGCAGCGGAAAATTCCAGAACTAAAAATATGCTCTAATATTTTTTTTTAAAATTCCTGAAACAGTTGTAGAATTAAGCTTTAACTAATCAATTTCATTCGACTATCGGTTTTGCTAAATTCTGATCCTTCCCCTCAGTTGAGAAAGGCATCCTGAGTATATTTTATACCCTTTCTGTAAAAATTTACTGAACTCGACATTGTTGTAAAACCGTTATTCTGCCGTTTCTGACGATATTTATTTTAGTGAACTACATAGATAAAACAAAATCATCGTTTTTACAGTAAGGAATTATTTATAAAACGGTTATCAAAGCATAGTACTCTAACTTATAATCTTGTTTAAAAAATAATCTGAATTTGATTTAAGTTTCTTTTAATTTAATTTAGTTCACTTGATAATACTATTATCGTCGCGACCAAAGTTGGACACGCAAACACATTATCATTGACTAATTTCTCCAGTATCAATGCCATAAGCTCCGCGCAGAAAATATCAATCTCAATTGACATCTTTTTCAGTAAGATCCTCATAATAATCATCATTAATTGTTTGGGTGCCTGTGTTAATGCTCAAATGATAATTAATCAATCTCAATTATCAAAAATTTCACATATATCTTATTGAAATCGACGAGCAACGTTAAGAATAATTTCCCTACATGATTTTTGAGACCTTTTCCTCGTCAAAATATTGAATGTGAATCAACGACCACCATTTTCTCTTATATTTGAATGTGACCGACAGGCCAGGAAAAGAAAATCTATCATTGCGTTGCATTCTGGGAGGTTCATCTTTGGCCATTCAGATAATAGATCTTTTAATAATATACATCAGTAGTCATCTGCAACATTTAAATTGTTTTTTAATGTGGCTGTAAATACCATTGAAGTTGTATTTAAAACAATTTATTGAAATAATGGTTTTACTGTAAAGTTATATTCAACTATAAAAATCAGATTTTAATATTTCAATATATACAACAACGTTTTTTTCTTTCAATTCACAGATTTTTTTGAAATTTGTGAGGTAGGATTTAAGAGGAATAAATAACAACAATAATATTATGTCTTGAATTTTTAAATTGTAAATTGCTTATAGCATTTCGGCATAGCCTTGTGGTCAAGGTGACGACGGCCTTTCATGAGACAGATTTGTCGGAACGGGGTTTGAATCCTGCTCAGCATGGATGTTTATTTCCTTTCTTGTGTTTGTCTTATTCTTCAAAGTTTTCCCATCAATTCTGAAGCCATTCCATTTCCCTGAGGAATGTAATTGGGAAACCTCAGTATCTTTCCCAGGAAATTAAAGAAAGGAGACCAGACTCCGGCGCGCCCTCGGGTGGCGGTCAGTTGCACTATCTGCCAACATCTATCATGTACAATATTGCCCTTAGAAGTCTCAACCCGATAAATACGGATGAGATGAGTTAATGTTAGTATATTAGAGCATCTTCTATTTACTTGAAGGATAGCAAAACGTATCTTTTGAAATGATATTCATGAATACACTGCAGTGTATGTATGGGAACGACATATTGTAACGGGGCAGGGGGGATGACTAATGTGGTTTAAACTATGTGGTTCTAAACTCTCAAGTTGGGCGCCAACCGTTTTCATACGGTAAATTTACTTTCCACCCCCTCTAGGTCGTCACATTACCGGATAATTGCTCAGTCCTCTCAAGTAATGGGGGTCACACCGCACCGATACTAAATTAAGGACTACTACTTCAACAACTTAAACTTGAACTTAACAATTTATTTGCCAACTAAAAATAATAAGCTTCTACTTCGAAGACTATGTCAATGCGAATTAACTTATAGACTGTTTAGCTATCCTACTTATGCACCATTTCTCTCACTAATGCTGCGCTAAACTAAAAAAAAACTAAACTGTAACTTCCTATCGCTAATGCTGCAACAATAACGTTAAGTATTTTCACTAGTTTTGGCTTTTCACCCTGTTTTGGCTTAATTTCACCTTGTATGCGCGTGGGTAAATTCACTGCACTGCACTATTACTGTTGGAATTGATTCCGCTAATGGACTGAATTTGATGCACTTGTAACACCTTAAAGTAATTCACAAAATAAATTTCACTCATTTATTTCTCCGGCGAGTATTTACACCCGCTAATTTGTAGGATTTTCCGTTGAAAACTGGGAATTTCTTTTAACTTTTTAGGCTATCCACGGTTGCCATTCTAACTACACAACTAGTTTATCACACCCTAACTAAGCTTTGGTTCGGAGTCTTGCATTCCGACTCGAACGAACGGAGAATTATCACCGATATAAGCCATAGTTTGCAGGCGGCGAATGGACGAGAGAAAGACCTGCCACCCCTTTGCAAGGCATTAAATAAGTTCAGGTCTCGCGCCACCTATTACGTAATTAACCTCGCGTCCTATTGCAAGGCGAGGTTGGATATCTTACCAAATAAGGCAAGTGACGTCACCAAAGGTGATTACTCCGATTGACCAATAATTAATCGGACAATTCCTCACAAGGAAATGATTGCGTCATAAATACTTAAACAAAATTAAATGGAATTTTCCGCGGCTAAGCTAAACGAGTTAATTCTGCTCAAATTAATTCCGAAAAATTAAAATCTTAAATTTAAATTATTTGAAATTCAACTAAACTTAAAATTACATTGAATCTTAACACTAGCTAAACTTCTTTTTGGAAAACCTAAAATTACACTACACTGTCATAAGTTACTACACCATAATCTAAGATATTTTTCTAAAAATCTTAACTTAAAGTTTAAAGCTAAGCAATTTTAATGCTAAAACTAAACTACTAAAATTGACAAAAATTAGCTAAACGAAAATTTTGCAGTTGACTTACAAAAATAAAATAACTTAAGATAATTTTTCTTATTTTTACATTTCTTTTGGATTGAGACTAACAATAACAACAAATTTACTAAATTTCGACTGTACATAATATATATGCGTAATATATATAATATATATATTATATAATATATGCGTAACGTCACAATATACAGCGTGATTTTAAATTAACAGGACGAACTTTAAAGGGTGGTAGGGCACACTAAAACAAACATTTTTTGTGAAACAATGTATTTCCGCAATTGTCGTGTTTACATTCTACAACGGGTTGAGGGACATCCCGACACAAGCACCACAGCTGTTGCACTGTATGGGGGATTTTGCACTTGGAGCACACCCATTCCATTTACAGAGAATTCCCGCATTGAAACCTGAGGATTATCCTCGGCGCGTGGATTCCTGCCGCTGTGCTGTTTTATGCAGGAGAGTTCGGTTCAGCTGGATTTTCCAGCACATGTGCTCTTCACCGATGAAGCATTGTCTACACGTGAGGGAGTGTTTAATGTGCTGATATGTGAGCAAATGGAAATCCACGCCCTACACGGCCACATGCCTACCAACAACGAATCTCTCTCACTCTTTGGACGAGTATCGTAAAACAATCGCCCTCAACAATACATTGTTGCGGACATAAACAATCATTTTTGGTCAAACAGTGTTAGTGTGTCCTATCACCCTTAAAGTTTGTTCTATGAATTTAGAATCACCCTGTATAATTTACTAAAAAGCTAAAAAAAAACTTTCAAATCAAAATTTTCCTTAATTAATTTTTTTAATTAATTTACTTAATTTTTCTTTTGCTTAATTTATTATAATTGTGAGTTATTTCTTAAAGAAAAGAAAATATGATTGACCATCGAACTTCGAACGGTTATTTTTTTCAATTACACCCTATGTTGATTTTTTTTTATATGCTGGACTCAACAAATAAAAAGTTTATGCATTTCCTACACAAATGTGAGCTAATTCTGATGGTAAATAAAAAAGTTATGAATTTAAACTGTGTGGCGCTAATGTGCAGAACAATTTAGTTCTCATTGACGACGTTGAGTGGCGCAACTCAACGCACGACCATGTTTACATAGTTTTAATTTACAGTATAACTTTTTTACTTACCGGCCGAATGGGCTAAATTTTGGATGTAATGTAGATGAAACCTGCCTTTAAAACCTACAAAAAAATCAAGATGGGTTGTTGCATTAAATTGCAAGATTCGTACATGTTTAAGTGTATTATTAGAGTAATTTTTCATAGATCTCGTCTTCCATAGATATTTACTGTACGAAGCTATAATTTCTATTGCGTATAGATTAACATGTCTATTAAATACCTAGAAGTTTCATTCGGTTGCGTCGATAATTTGTCGAGAAAAAAATTCCCAAATTTGTTATATATTTAAGAATGAACATCTTTTCTTTTTTTTTCTACGGGATGTTATTGTGCTGTTGGGAAAAACTATTCAGCTTTGCAGATACAATAATGAATGAAATAATCCCACGGTAACTTTTTGAGAAATGAATTTTTAGGCATTTGTATACTCACTGTTTCTAAGTGCAACGCACACCTACATGAGTCTCTCACTTTCATTCTACTTGTCGTACATAGATATCATTCACGTGAACTGAACTACAGTCACTCTTGTGTCGAATAAAACAAATCTAAATAAAATTGAGTCACCCAAACAGGAGTTATTAACAAAAATATAGTAGGAAATGCACGAAAAGCCATTTTGTTTTCACCTGTAACTGAACATAACTTTTTTTCTACTGGATGGATTTTACAGGAATCTTTCTAATTCCACTATAGGATGTGTGTACTTGAGTTCTACAAACTTTGATGTAATTCCAAGTAGTAGAAAAAGCCTATGTAGCTTTTGCAGGTCAGCACAACACTTTAGCCGATTGCCGTGGATTTGTTTGGAAGCATTAAGTAGATATATCTAAGAATAACTTTTTTCCACTGCACCTATTCACTTGAAAATGAATATCCCACTAAAGTATAGTCTCTAGTTGTATTCTGTAAAGTTTGATGTAACTCCCTCGAGAAGAAAAAAGTTAAATCACTGTTTGAGTTTGCAATTCACTTTTTTCCATGCATTTGACAGCATAGTTCTATTAATAACTTTTCTTAGGGTGGTCGAATTTTAATAGGTTTTGCTTTACTGGATTCAGGAGTGACTGTAGATCAGTTCCAGCAAAGGTCATGTATGTAGGATAAATAGAAAAAAAAAACATCTTATCTTATATTGGTGTGCATATGCACTGTTTTTCCGTTCGAACAACTTGAAACTCGAACAAAAAAATTGAGGAAAATCGGGTTTGAACTCCTAACAAAAATTCGGAATTGAAACAATGAATAATGTAGTGTCGTCATATGGTCACCTTCTCTCTCTGATTGGTTGTGCGTGTATTTGCTCGGTCATTTCTCTCGGGATTGATTCAGTTAGTGTATCAATTGTTTAATGACAATGTGATGCAACATTTCAGAACAATTTTAAAAAATAGACAAAAATAAATGACATTAGACAGTTTTTCTCCAAAGTCTAATCAAGTAATGTTTATGAACTCTCAACTAGTGGATTCCGATGAAAGAAGGGCAATTCACCTTTCGTGAACATTAATATCCTTCCTCCTATTATTATTGATTGCGCTTGGCTCCATTCTCCTCGAAACGGGTCCAAGGATCTGCCCAGCCCTCTGTAGAATGGGTACCGGGTTTCTTTTCCAGGTTTACAGGCGGACAAGCATTGTGCTGACCACCCGACCTCATCTCAGTTCCTGGTCACTGAAACGTTGGAGCCTTACCTCCAGCGTCTCAATTGGCCACTGTGGGCCTTAGTGGGATGCCAACATAACCTAATTATTATTGATTGTATATTATACAATATTTTTAAGTATGTATGTACACGTACTATTTTAAATAAAAACATTCGGTTATTGGAATTAAATGTACTTTTAATCATTATTTACTAATATGATCTTTTGAAATAGACACTTGAAATGTTTTATATTGGGTAAATTTTGGGGGTCTGGAATGGATTAATTTAATTTTTATTATTTCTTATGGGGAAAGTTAACTCGAAATTTCAAAAACTTGAAAGTCG
This sequence comes from Thereuonema tuberculata, assembly GCA_023159025.1. NCBI lineage: Eukaryota > Metazoa > Arthropoda > Chilopoda > Scutigeromorpha > Scutigeridae > Thereuonema > Thereuonema tuberculata. The sequence goes on from JAFIDM010002131.1 coordinate 34,590,144, forward strand.
AACTGTCTCCTGCAACGAAATGTGTTCGAAGTTCGAATTGTCACTATTTTTAATATTACAGTGATCTGAAATAAATGAATGTTGTTAATCCGTATAATTAACGAGTTTTTTTTTTTTTTTTCATGTTTTTTCCCCTTATTACATTCGATAATTTTCTGGAATAAGGATAATTTTAATCCTAAATATCCTGTCTTAAAATTAGAAGTAATGTACTTTGAATACAATGTCATCATAAATGTAAAATATTTACAGTGGCGTAGCGGGGGTTTCAGCCGTCCGGGGCGCAGGCCAAATTCGCCGTCCCTACATTCTTCGCCTGTGGCAGCTGTGAAAGCTCATGGTCGAACTCGTTCGAGCTTGAAGTCCTGTTCGTCAATTTCGGTTAGTACAGACGGTGTTGCCAGTCGCTAGAATGAGCGAGATGACTACACTCACTTAAATAAAGGGGATTCCCCGGTTCCGTCACAGATTAAATAATAAGAAGTTCACTGCTCATTTTAATTGGTCCGAATTGTAGGTGCAACAAAAATATGAAAAGAAATGGTTCAAATTTTTAGTTTGAGATATGATATTATTATTATTTATTGTGAAATTTTGTCGCCCCCAAAGAGTGCCACCCGGGGCGAGACGCCCCAACCGCCCCCGCCACGCTACGCCACTGTATATTTAGGAAACATTCAGAAGCGGATTTCGAAATGCCGAGCCCTTGCCAAATTAGACAAATAAGTCTTATAAGTCTTAAAAAACTTTTTAAATGCATATCCAAGAATGATAAAAAGCTAAGTCCTATCGTTTTCATTTAATGCATATGATGAGATACTCCAGCGTCGTTTAATTTGAAACTGAAACCTTCTCCAAAAGCGCTTTCGTTTAGTCGTTATCAAATAAACTGCATCCTTCCGTGAGCTTGTTTAGTTATCGCAGTCAAAACTAGAAAAAAAAAAAGTATACTTAAATTATAATATTATTGTTTCCTGTATTAGTAGCTTCAAATACGTGAATCAAAATAAATTTCAAACTTTCATATCAAATCAGATATCAACCTTCATGAATTTGTCAACGGATTCCTAATTCCATTATTTATTTATTTATTTATTTTATAAGTACAGTAGAACCCCGGTAATCCGAACCCAGCAAATCCGAAATTTCGGATAATCCGAACTGAATCTATGTTACATGAAAAAATTTAAATCTCTCTTGCAATGTACAAGAAGTACAGCATTTAATCATAGCACTGTATATATTATTAAAATAACAGTTTTTAAGCTGGTAGTTAGCGGAATGCAACATCACTACAGTATTTTAATTTACGTAGCTGTATTTTAATGAACTATTTAACAATATGTTCTTTTCAATTATGTAGCGCTCACGTTTATATGAAAACACAGTAACTAGTTGCCAAGTGGCAGCTAATACCATAGGTGTAACGGTGTACTGTATAGGCCTACCATGTAGAGTATTAAAATGTTTTTTTTGGATAATCCGAACATTTCTGAATCCCAACAGACCGCAGCCCCAATTAGTTCGGATTTCCGGGGTTCTACTGTATTGAATTCTCAAACCTTTAGTTTAAGCAAATTATTGGAAGAATACCAAATCAATCTTCAATATTGTGATGAGTTTTACAACCATATTTATAATTATTTTGCTTATTCTATTTTATCCTGTTTACTTTTATATGTATTTTACTGTTCCAATTTATTATAATCTAATCCGTTGTAAATTTCAAATTATGACCGTTAACGATCTCTTTTTGGTTTTGTTTACTTTTGAATTTCAACGGCTGAGGGTTCCCATAATTCCCTGTAATTTAAAATCTTCAGTTAATTTCAGTTATTAATAACGTGTTATTTTAAATCATCCAATGAACTGTTAAAGCCCTCGGTCAATGACCGATCATCGTAAATAATCTGTAAAAAGCCCTTGCTCTCCCTGAATAAACAGAACACAGTTACATCCAGCTTAGTCTAATTACTTCTTTTCACGAATCAATGACACCGACAAAATCACCACAATATTAGATTTGGAGATCATGTCTTTGACATAATTCCCAGACCGGGTCTACAGGCATAACCTTCGTATTACTATAATTTACATTACATTACTACGGTACATTTCGAAGGCTACGGTCTAGGCAATCATGAATCGATCTTACAGATAATAATTATCAAACGAATTTAGCTTTTTTTGATTGACAGCATGGCATACCAGATTACGTAATTCTTGTATAATCGAAAAAAAAAATATTGTTTGTTGAGGAAAACTGAAGTAATATACACATTATCCCGTTTTTATTTTGCAGACGGCTTACAAGATGACGTAATGTATCCTTCCGCCAGAAGTAGCACAAGATGTCAGTATTAATATTTTGCTTTTATAATGGAAGTTAGCTGAATTCAAGACAATAACTATTGTTAAAAAATGTTAGAGGGAAAAAAATATCTAAAATTTAGTCTTTTTTTTTTAAATCTCTAGATAATTCATTTTTAACAATTTTTTTGAAGCTTTTCTTTAAAATATCAAAATTATAAATACAAACAGAAATAAAATTATAATTTTCCATCAAGGCTGAATGTTTTTTCTTTGTGTCGTCCATTATTTGTACGATATATATATATAAACATATGTAGGATCTATGTAAACATCTTTTTTTTTGTAAACAAGTTTTTCTATAAAATTTAATCTAAATCATTCATTCCTTCATTAGTTTTATGATCTATCAAAACTGATATGTAATTATTTGTTGCATATTACGCATAAAAAAATGTATCTTGTTGATAATTATATACATAAGGTCTACGACAATATACAGTATTATATTCATTAGAAATGAAAATATCTTAATTTTTTCTTGAATAATAGAGATTAACTTTTTTTTTTAAGTTCACTCCTCGATTTACTAATTCTGAAATGAATTGTTGATATTCAGTGAAAACGATATTTTTATTTTTTTATTTTTGTAACTTTTCAATGAGTTGGGATGTGAAATGAACTGTTGGTGTTGATAATGAAGAATAAATAAAGAATTACGTATAACTTAAATCTGCAGGATGAGCAGCCATATTAATTAATAGTTTCGATGAGGGATTTTTCTACTCCTGGTGAAATTCATTCAATCTTCAGTCTTCGTCAGTCTTTACTATGTCTTCGACAAAAAGGCCACGAATCATCCACTCAAAGCATTGAAATTGGCCAAAATAACAGCGCAGGACTTTTTGTAAAGTAATTCTCAAACGTCTTCTGACGAAGGCTCAAGGTGCGGAGTCGAAATATTGAACGTAATTTACCCGAAGTAAAAAAAAAAATGCCTCGGCGAAGCTTTTAATATTTGTAAAGAATTATCTGTTAAATAAGAAGAAATCATAATTATAAAAAAAGAAACAAAAATAAACACATTACACCCAACATCTATCGAAATCTCCCTTATGGTTGTGCCGCTAATAATTCTATCGCAGCTATAGACAATTCTTCCTCTTCTCAGTTTGTATCTTCACTGTTAATTTCCGAAACATTTCAAATGAACCCCTTACTTTTCACTTATCCAAAGATAGCAACTAAATCCAAAAAATACCACGAAATTCAGACTCCGACCATTCCTTTATATTTTCTATTTAGAAATAGAATTATTTAATCATTCCTTAACTTTTCAAAAAAAAAATAATAACATAATTTTACGTCTACAAAATAAACATGTTGAACATTTGTTTTTCTTCGTCAGTCGGTGTCCTTGAAATGCAAAGGAACACAATGGTGTATATTCTTTGATAAGCAGGCGGGAGTCAACATTTAATGACAGAAGATCCGAATCTTCTGGAAGTCTGTCGGTGTACTCAGAAGATAAAAGAAATAAATAACGAGCACAGATCAACACTGTCTTTATTTACCTTGTCATATTTGAAAAAGAACAAATTTATTTTAATGAATTTGGAAAGAGTTAAAATCGAAAACATAATTGATTTCAACAAAACTGACATTGAAATGATTTAAAAGATCAATCATCTTATGAATCATTATTGTTATCAAAATAGACAGTAAATATTAATATAGCTAAACGAACACGCTCTTTATTCGACGTTGAGATTCGGTGAACGAGAAATTTAATTGCGCTTTGTTAGATTCAGTAGAGCGTTTTTTTTTCTTATTTTTTTCCAACTAATGTTTTATTGATCATAAATTAAAACTGACATTAAAAAAATTAATTATCACCTAAGAAAATTTTTTTTATTACAATCAAAAAAGAATAACACCTTAGAATTTTATAGTTATCAAGTGAAACTTGGCCATATCTGGGGGCACGGCAGTGTCCCCGCCAAGACAAGCCGAAGGCAGGAAGGGCACTACGTACCTTTTCTGGAAGTGTTTCGTCGTATTTTCGAACCCTCATAGCTTCGGCCTAGATAATACTAGAGAGCTCAAATTTTCAGGATTTGTTGCAGTTACCAGACTAATGAAATACGCTAAGTTTCATTTATTTAGCTTTTATACTTTGGATTTTATTAATACCTAAAATACGTCGATTCCGTCACTCACTGACTGACTGACTGACTGACTCATGATCATCAAAACCTCTAGGGTACTTCCTGAAGTCCTAGAAAGCTGAAATTTGGTATGCAGGTTAGGATTAGCACACAAACAACAAAAAAATTAAGAAATCCGTAACTTTCACATTCCAACCCCTCATAAAGGGGGGGTCTGGTTATGTATTATCGAACCCTCATAGCTTCGGCCTGGATAATACTAGAGAGCTCAAATTTTCAGGATAAGATGCAGTTACCATACTAATGAAATACGCTATGTTTCATTTATCTAGCTTTTATACTTTGGATTTTATTAAGATCTGAAATACGTCGTATCCTCAATGCTTCGGCCTAAATAATACTGTGTAATAATGTGATTTCTTCCAAAGTGCAAACAGCTTATATATACAAGTTGACCAATAGAAAAACAGAAAAGTAGGGTATTGAAAAAAAATCCATTTTCTAAATAATCTTAAAACTAAATTTAGTTGTAATAGATAATCCCACCCAAAACATTTCATGTAAAATAAGTTGCCAAGATTCACATGTTCATAACGCTTTCACTGTTAAAAAGTTATCAGATCTCATCTTACAAAAAGAAATGAAATCCCACCCAAAACATTTCATGTAAAATAAGTTGCCAAGACTCACATGCTCATAACGCTATCACTGTTAAAAAGTTATCAG
>JAFIDM010002131.1:34595447-34616392 GCA_023159025.1 Thereuonema tuberculata
AATGAGTTGCCAAGACTCGCATGCTCATAACGCTTTCACTGTTAAAAAGTTATCAGATCTCATCCTACAAAAAGAAATGAAATCCCACCCAAAACACTTCGTGTAAAATAAGTTGCCAAGACTCACATGTCATAATGCTTTCATTGTTAAAAAGATATGAGATCTCATGTAGAGCCAAGCCCCTAACTCAACGAGGCCTAACTCTACAAGCCCCAACTCTAAAAACCCTATATCTTGGTCAAAAAGTATGGCTTGGCCGTTTCATGGAAATATTTCATCTCACCCAAAACATTTTATGTAAAATACATTGCCAAGATGCTCATAACGCTTTCACTGTTAAAAAGTTATCAGATCTCATCTAGAGCCAAGCCCCTCACTCTACAAGGGGGCCTAACTCTAAAAACCCTACTATCTTGGTCAAAAAGTGTGCCTTGGCATACTCCATATCCTTTACATAACTCCATGGGATTGTCTGTGTGACAGCCACGAAACGGCCAAGGCATACTTTTTGACCAAGATATAGGGTTTTTAGAGTTGGGGCTTGTAGAGTTAGGCCTCGTTGAGTTAGGGGCTTGGCTCTACATGAGATCTCATATCTTTTTAACAATGAAAGCATTATGACACGTGAGTCTTGGCAACTTATTTTACACGAAGTGTTTTGGGTGGGATCAATATTAATGAAAGTTCTTACTTTTATTTTCATTTTTAATGCATCTTCTTACTATACTTTCTTGCAGATCATTTGAGTTATTTCATTTTCAAAGTATCACTGATTACTGTTTATTATATATGTTAAGTAGCGTCTATTTTGGAAGAATAAAAAAGATATAGCTGCTGTACTGATTTATTCTATGTATAAAGCCATGTGTCCTTGAGGCAGATATGTCGGAATGTGGATTCGAATCCCGGCGTGGATGCATGAATGTTTCATTGTTTCTTTTTCAATGTTTCGTCCGTTTCTGCGGTTGTTAAAGCTAGTTCGTCCCCTGTGTTGCACCCTGGGTTAAGCTAAAGAACTAAAAATTCTGGCAGCCAGACAATCGTCTCCATCTCCTGGCTAATGACTGCCATACGATGAATAAATAGTGTTTTCAATTTAATAAATAAGACACACAGAGAACACAAACTCTAATCTTTTAATGTTAAGGTATTTCCAGTACAAGTCTCCATTGGCTAAAAGAGCGCAAAAGGTATAGGTTCCAAAGTTTCAATGACCATTGAGACTAATTGAGATGAGACTATAAAAGTGAGTTCTTTCAATAAAAATATAATCGAATATAATTTATATAGTTCATAAAATAATATTTTTTTCCATCTTCTTTACACATTTGCAATAAGCAAATTTATGATTGATAATTTTAGGAATTTAGGAAATTTCAGTAGTAATTATTAAGGTATTTCAAGAATATTTCAATACTAGTTGACCCGTGCGAATAATTCGCAACAAAAAAACAACTTTGAGAAATAATAAATAAACCTAACAGGTATCGTGCATGTTAGTTAAACACATTGTCAATAGATGGCGCCTTCTCCATTTTTATTAAAAGTTGACCCGTGCGAATAATTCGCATGGTATCTTGATCAGTCACCGAATGGTAATGTGGAAATAAATAAATGAACAGATTGTCAATAGATGGCGCCTTCTACATTTTTATAAAAAGATTTTTAAAATAAAGTTTTAACGAAAACATTAATTTTAAACAATTTATTTAATCTTCAAAATGATGTCTATTAAATATGATAAAAGTATTAAGGGAAATAAAAAAAAAATTTTTGGAAAATAATATATGAGAAGTTGACAAATTTTTGTTTTTTATTGTAATAAATCGTTTATTTTTATTAAAATATAAATCTTTGTTTTTTTATCTGTTCTTATTAAATAAACGATAAAATATCATTTTAAAGTTCATTTTTATTCAAAAAAGGATATATTTGAAGTTTACGACGCTATAGAATTATTTGAAATGCTGTTTCGATTTCGAAAGATCAAGTCGCTTCTGTTAATGCTTGTCTACATTTTTATAAAAAGGTTTTTATAATGAAGTTTTTAAATGAAAACATTAATTTTAAACAATTTTAAGCAATTTTCGTCATTAGCAGAGACTGTAATCTTCAAAATGATGTCTCAATCATTGAGTTTGATAAAGTATTAAGGAAGTTATGGCGTTGCGACACAGAAACACCTTTGTGAAATATTATATAAGAAACCTTTTGCTGGTTTCTAACAACTTAATTGTTAATGGTGTAATGATAGGTTTGTAATAGCTTAATTGTAATGACAATATATCGTTACGGATTTATCGTTGTTATAACCGTTTGCAAATTTTCAAAACTTAAAAGAGGCCCGAAGAAACCGAATAATCCACTCTGCGAAATATTGCATTTATAATGAAGATGGAAGAAATAATATGATATGAAAATATAAAAAACGTTTAAATTAAATTCTTTAAAATATTCAATTTGAACTATATCTGTCCATTATGATATTTTAGTTATTGTGTCCAAGTTATCTTAAGCCAAACTGGGCTAAATTTCATTAAATCAAGCTGAATTTAATGTTATTTAATCACTACAGTTCAAAAAGTGTATAGTAGGCTAAACATATGAGTTCTTGTGATGAAATTGTGAAAAGGGGCTACGTATTTGGTATTCACTTTTTTTGGAAAAATTGAACCCATAGAAACCCATACAGGACTTCTCTAAGACATTAATATGATTTAGAGAATAATAATACATTTTCGATGATAATGAATAGGAACTATTTATATAAATAGCTGCTTTTCCCCTTCCTTAATAATGTATCTAATAATTTATATCAGACTGAATATAACTCCTTCAATGAAACTACAGTATTTAAATTATTTCACTAAGATTTGTTTTTTAATAATTACTTCTAAAAAGAGATATTGATTTCTTAATTTATTTTAATAGTTTCTCCCCTAAAAGTACCAACAAACTCTAATGTTTCATCTTAACAGTGAACTTATGGAGAGATAAAAAATAAAGATCAATACGTTCTGTAATTGAATCAAAAAACAAAACTTTTGTAAATGATAAAAATTTATCGCTTCTAAGCATCCTGAATGTTTCCAAGTATAAAACAGTGTTTTTTTATCTGTTAGATCCTGTCGAATTTCAAAGTCAGTTCCAATATCGTTTTAATTAGTAGTTTGTTTTACTTAATATAAAAATATTGATTACTATATGTTACAATGTACTTCAATTAAAAGCATACCAGTTGACCCGTGCGAATAATTCGCATGATATCTTGATCAGTCACCGAATTGTAATATAATCTTCTTCTTCCTAGCGTTAGTCCCGCGCTATGGCAGGGTCCGCTTTTCATCACAACTGTCTCCATTTGGCTCGATCCAAGGCGTCTTGGGGGGCAACATTCATCTTATTTTATTTTATTTTATTTTGAACAGTAGTAATAAATATCAGTCTTATTGTAAAAGTAATTATCATTATATATAATTAAAAGTCATTATAATTGTAAAACATTTAAAAAGCAGATATTGGCTTTGGCGTACCGACAAAAAAACATCTTGAGAAATAATAATCAACTCCAACAGCTGTCGCACATGCTAGTTAAATAGATTGTCAATAGATGGCGCCTTCTACATTTTTATAAAAAGGTTTTTAAAATAAAGTTTTTTAACGAAAACGTTGATGTTAAACAATTTTTTTTTTTATTTTTCGTCATTAGCGGTGAAAGTGATCTTCAAAATTATGTCTCAACCATTGATTTTGATGAAGTATTAAGGTGATATGGCAAACCGACAAAAAAAAAACACACCTTTGAGAAACAATATATAAAGATAATTTCCATAAGCTAATAAAATAGCTTAAAATAGCTAAATGATAACGAATGCTCTATTTTTTCCTGTGATCTTTTCATAATCTGGGATGAACTACGGATAGGGGAAGGTGTTGTATCTTTGACGATTGTACCTTTGACCACCCTTGGTAGTGATGCCATCTGTGAGCATACTTTAAAAGCCTTTCTGTTTAATGTGTAACATTCCCACTATTTGCGCCTTTAAGCCTTCAGTAGCAGTTAGATCTTTGACTTGCAAGGAGTAAAAAATATTTTTGCAATTCATCACCGAAAAGTAAGTATTTTGCAAGTGAATGTTTCTTTAATAACATTGTTTTTTTTTTATTGTTATTTACAAGAATGAGTAATACATATATGCTTATAGTTTAATTGTTAGGACTTTTAATATGACTGGATTAACCTAAAAATTGTAGCATGACGTGAAACGTAAGTTCGACTGATGTTGTACCTTTGACCACAGCAGGGTGTTCTTCCTCTGACCAGGTACAACATTACTTACATAACATAACATAACATAAAATGGGAGGTACTATAAAGTCCCTAACACTGCGGCCTCAAAAGACCTATTGTGTATCCCAATGTCTTTAATTCTGCATAAGTCCTAGGATTTTACCAATCTGTAGTATTTTATGCAGGGGTATAGTCACATAGTTTGAGGGATTGGGAAAGCCCATACCTATCAACTTGTGTCTAGTGCTCGCAAGCGCTTCACACTCACATAGTATGTGTGTTGCTGTTTCATCAGCTTTTCCACATCTTCTGCAAGTAGGATTTGAAACTATTTTTATATTAAAGAGGTGTTTCATTAAGTGACAGTGACCTGTAAAGAGTCCTGTCAGGATTCTAGTCTGGTTCTTATCTAAACTAATAAGTTCCCTGGCTCTTTTCCTTAAAGGCTCTTTAATAAAGAGCTTTGAGTGTTTCTGCCCTGGAAGGTTATTCCAATAGGTCTTTTGCTGTCTCCTTGCCCAGTCCCGAATTGCAGTTTTAGTGGTTTCAATGGAGATCCCACAAACTGGTTCAGGTCCAATGAACGAGGTTTCAGCTCCTTTTTTTGCTAGCTTGTCTGCTAGCTCATTGCCTTCAATCCCTTTGTGTCCTGGCACCCATATTAGGTTTACCCAATTATGTTCAGCAAGACTGTTAAGGGTTTGTTTACATTCCCATACTAATTTAGAATTGGTGTTGGGAGAATTCAGGGCTTTAAGAGCTGCCTGACTATCTGTAAAGATATAAATATTTCTATTTCTGTATTTACGTCTTATATTTTCATAGGCACATTGTAAAATGGCATATGTTTCCGCTTGGAATACTGTTGAGTAGATCCCTAGGCTTAGGCTTATATCCATCCTTGGTTTCATTCCTCGGATTCCAGCTCCGGTTTTCCCATTATGTTTAGATCCATCTGTAAACCAGATTATTCCATTGACATTAGTGGGTTTGTTATCATTATTCCATTCATCTTGGCAAGGAATGATAATGCGGTAAAGTTTTGTAAAAGATATTCTAGGTATCATCTTATCAGAATTCATTTGTAAGAATGGTTCTTCAGAAATGTCCCTAGTTAGGACTGCGTGTCCCACATTACAATAATGTGGTTTCCACAGATTATTAATTTTAAGTCTATGTATGGTCGCTCTTGCCTCTGCTTCAAGTGCCAAGTGAAGAGGGGGTAGATCAAGAAGGACCTCCATACTGGCAGTAGGGGTTGTTTTCATAGCCCCAGTAATGCCCATACATGCTAGTCTTTGTAAGGTGTTCAGTTTGTTCCTGGTTGTAATCAGTTTACCTTTAGTCCACCAAACTATGGCTGCATATAATATAATGGGTTTAATAACCATTGTGTAAATCCAATAGATTACACTAGGTTTTAATCCCCATGTTTTTCCAATAGCATTTCTACATGACCAAAAGGCCATGTATGCTTTATTGATAGTTTTATTAATGTGGGAATTCCAGTTTAGTTTTGAATCTAGGGTAATGCCCAGATATTTAACTTCCTTGGATATTTTAATGTTCTTGTTATATAGGATAGGTTCTGCAAGACCTTCCAAATTCCTTTTCTTCGTGAAAGGGACAAGAACCGTTTTATTGGGATTTACTGATAATTTAATATTATCACACCAATTTTCTACAGTACTTAGTGCATTTTGCATAAGACCTGAAATCACGTTAGGAAATTTACCCCTTACAATGATCACAATGTCGTCTGCAAATCCCTGAGTATAAAAACCTTTCTTTATTAGTCCCTCAATAAGCTCGTCTACCACCAGGCTCCACAGGAGAGGTGAAAGAACCCCTCCCTGCGGACATCCCCTGGTTACCGAAACTTTTAAGGTATCTTCATAAATGGAAGTATGAATAGTTCTGTTTTTCAACATAGCATTTATCCAACCACACGTGGTCGGGTCAATACCGTGTTTTTGTGCTGCCCTATCTATATGTAATTGTTTTTACTTACAGTCATTTTAGCATTATGTAAGATGGAAATTTAAATATTTTTTGCCAAATTTTTATTTTTTTACCAAATCTTATCCAAAGATAGTAAACAATCGATTGTTTGTCCACGACTTTGAGTCTGATGTTGATTATCATCAGGGAAAACTTTTTTCGATCTTTCAGATGAATGCCATGAGTTGGAGAAGGAATTAAACTTTGAAAAAGAAGATTTAGTTGAAGAAAGTTATGTCCTTGTCAAGCTGACAACAAAAAACAAGAAATACTTTGTTGCCCAAATAAAGGAGGCAGCATGTGCTTATTTTAAGTTAAATATTTGAAAAAAACTATCGAAGATGGCGAAATTCATCCAAGAAGATAACCAGCTCTACGATATAGAATTACAAGATATTGAGGCCAGGATACGAAATCCAATCACAGCTGGCGGCACAGCCAGCTCGACTAAAAGAATGTCTATCTTTTGGAGTTGATTTTTCATTGTATAATATAGAGTAAATGGGCAGGAGTAGGCTACTTAAGCCATTAGAATTATTTCATGTTTTATTATTCTACTTTGAATTGCATATATTTCCCTACAATAAAAATGTTAATTAAATAACTTGTATCTAATTGTCAGTTTCTACTACCACCTGGTCAAAGGTACAATACCCTCCGGTCAAAAGGGTGCCTTTAGTTGTACCTTTGACCACAAGGTATAGTTTTTTTGTAAAATAAAAATAAAATACTTATACTCAAAATATAACATATAAAACACATGCAGTTGACAATGGCAAGATGTGTGAAGATCACATGTATCCATTCAGGTAAGGATTTACTTGAGTAGAAAAAATTAGAAAATTTAGTGAAAACTGGTCAAAGGTACAACACCTTCCCCTACTTACAACAACAAACTTACAACAACCTATCACAACAAAAGTTATACAGTACTGTATCAAACTGTCTGAAATGAAGCCAAAATATTATCTTTATCTTTACATAATAAAAAGAAAAGACGTTAGTTTTTAAAAATTCATCGAATTACATTAAATAACTTTTTAATCAAATAGTAAATAATATCTTCTTGAAAGAGGAAATATAATGCATAAGAAAATAAGGGTATTTGATTAAAAAATAAAACTTCCTCATATCCTTCTAATAACTTTAAATGATTCTTGCTGATAAGACAAGTGACGTTTGGTTTATAGCAAAGAAAAGATAAAAGCCGCTTCCTGGCAACTGATAAAGGGATTTACTGAAGATAAAACAGTTCACGTTAAGCAGGTGAGAGAACGGTTACAACAGTTGCCTCCTGTACAAAGCAAGGGACTCATTGCAAAGAAAATGAAAGGGATTATTAATAGCGTAGTTATTATAAATTGAAGAATTTCGATTACGAGGATAAACAGAAGAGCATAAATTAAGACTGAAATTCAAAATCATAAAAGGTAAGTCGTATTTCGTTAAAGCCATTTTCTAAAACCATTTATTAAAACCGTTTTCTGTTAGTATTATAAAAGATGTAAGTAGTAAAAACTTTACTTTCTAGCATAAGACGAACCCAATTTATACCAGTTCTGGAAAACGTTACACGGTACTAATTTAATGGAATGATTTTTCATTAAAGTAACGAAAAACGTTTATGAAGCTTCAATGAAACAGTAATGAAACAAATAATAATAGATATGTAATGAAATGAAAGGTGATACATTGTTTGTATTGTAGTGACGGTGTTTCAAAGGAATATGGCCTCACCTTTTTATGTGAAGATTTTAGAAAGAAGTGGGCCTCAACTGAAGACAGCGCAAAATAAAAGACAATTTCAATAAGTTATTTTTGAATCAACAACATTAATTGAGCAAATAATTACTTTAAAAATATTGCGTAAATAATTATATTTAATAATTATATTACAGTAATTACTTTAATTTACCCTCCTTTCACGACAGTGTTCCCATTTACTTGTAAATAAGCGTATTTAAAATAGATATCTAATCCCTAAACGTGAATGAGAACCTTTAATTATTAATTTATTTATCATAATAATAATAACAATAATAGATAAAGTATTTACTACGAATAATAGATAAAGTATTTCTAGTATTATTTCTATAGCTAAAAATACATACAGTACAGTAAGTAAATTATATAGAATAAATAATATCCTGTCTTATCACATGCCTAATTATTTCGTTATAACTTTAGCTAACGGTCAACGAATTTAGAATTTAATATAATGAAAAACCTAGCGAATCATTTTCTTTTTCGTTTGCCTACTCGGATTAAATTTATTTATTTACTTTTAATTATCAGAAAAGCTGTTTACATTTAATTACAACTGATTCGCAGATGAATTGCATTTTTATTATAATACTAATTATATAATGTAGTGAATCACATTGATCTTAAATTTTTATGTTCAATTATAAATAAAAATTTTATAATATGGAATTCCTTTTTTCCTCATGAGAATGGTTCATATTCGCAACACAGCACCAAGTCCTCCCCACATGCAACTACAAGGAACACTTCCTACACCACGAAAATACGCACGACGACACATGCAGGAAATGCCACACTACACATGAGACGATCAACCACCTGATATCAGGCTGCACCCAAATAGACTACCTCCACCAACAAAGCAGGTGGCGTCGATCGTTCATCAACAGCTAGCACACAAACACTCACTTATTAAGAACACTGTCCCGTACTACAAGTACGCATTACAAAGCATGTTAGAGTCACCCTCTCATAAGCTATACTGGGACCGTCCCATTCATACAGACAAAACCCATACATCACAAGTGTGACATCACACTTGTTGATAAGGTCAACAAAGAGACCTATCGCATTGATATTGCAGTGCCTGTCATCAAGAACATGCAGAAAACTCACATAGACAAGATCAGTAAATACACCGATCTAGCACACGAGCTCCAGAAGCAGTGGAGGCAGGACCGAGTATATGTAGTACCCATCGTCCTTTCCCGCCACAAATCTGGTGTCTCACACATTGCACCACAGCCTCAGTATAATAGGACTTCACAAAAACACTTAAGCACACCTCCAGAATGTTGTGGTACTCAACACAATACGTATACAGTAGAGTCTCGATAATCCGAGGTAATTGGGGCTGATGTTACCTCGGATTAAAAAAACTCGGATTACACGGAAAAAAGAAAAAAAATCTGGAATTTTCAACTAAAACGAGTCAAATTTAACTTATAGTAGATATTAAAGTTACAGATACATTAACAATGTTATCTCATGAAGAGACTCTTTGTAAGCATTTACAACTTTAAAAAACTGTCCAAGGTCTTCTGCTTCACAGTAGAGCAACGCTTTTTAGCAGCGATGTCACGCCATCATCTAAGTAGTAAAATGGAAAACTATCAAACTGACCCCTCAAATGACTTCTTGGAATCGTCGCCCCGCTTGACCTTGGACTAGCCTCACCTCTGATTACACGGAAGCTCGGATTACCGGGACTCTACTGTAGTTAGGAAACTTATGAACACAGCCACACATCCCTAATCATCCTTGCACACTTCTTTACACTTTACACTTCGCAATATGTGCTTTCGTCTTTGACCCGCCATGTTGTCTTTGCTGACAAAACCCAAGAATTGAATAAAAAGTATTTTTTTTATATATATTTCTTAATTATTTAAAATTACATTTCAGTACCGCTATGCATAAGAAATCCTTATCAAACGGGTTCTGGAGTTAAGTAATACAACATAATGCCATAAATATATAGTAAAATAATATAGTTAATAGTTTAGTCATAATTTTAATTATTTGTAACATACTATTAGTTATTATTGTAGATTATACAATGAAACCTTTTCAAAAGTTTTAACTATATAATATTAATAATATAATTTTTATCATAAAAAAAAAGGAAAAAAATTTTTACTATTGTCGGCGACAGCCTAACTTTAGAGCATTGCCAGAGATAGGAGTGTGTGCGACGGTTTGTCAATACGCATCAGAAAAGAATCCCTAACAAAAATCTTAATTTAAATAAATACTAAGATATTAATAATAACTTTATTTAGTGAATTTTAATATAAAAGTGATATAATTATAACATTATGTTATATGTGAATTAATATCAGATAGAAATTTACATAATGTTCAGATACGATGTGCAGTTTAACGGATTCAATAACGGCGTCCCCGCCAAAATTGTTTCGTCGTCCTGGTCAAGGAAAAGCTTTGAACAGTCAAGAAGAAGCAAATCTTATTGAATGTTTATTGCAAACTGCGTACTGATAATCCTTCGCATTTCATTCGTGCTATCGTGGAGCTAACAAGCAGTTTTACTGGAGTAAGTTCCTCCAAAATTTTCGGGATCAGAAAGAAAGCGAAATGCGTTGGTCAGCCATTGTCGGCTGTCAAGTCAAG
Organism: Thereuonema tuberculata; assembly: GCA_023159025.1. Taxonomy (NCBI): domain Eukaryota; kingdom Metazoa; phylum Arthropoda; class Chilopoda; order Scutigeromorpha; family Scutigeridae; genus Thereuonema; species Thereuonema tuberculata. The sequence continues at coordinate 34,606,135 of JAFIDM010002131.1, forward strand.
TTCCCCGGAGTAGAATGCGAAAATATTATAGAGTATGGAAATTAACAAATAGTATAGATCCTAAATATTTAAAAAATAAACCACTTGCTCCCTTGCAATTAACGGTTTAAATCTAAGCTGTTAGCTTCCCCCATATGAAGTTTAAATCAGCCCACCGCGTAGGAATACTTTTTTCCCTTCCGTGATGCGGCGCTAACACTTGTAATGCTCTAAAGTTAGCCTGTCGCGGAGAATAGTGAAATATGTTGACTGTTTTCAAATAAGTTTATATTTAAAGTACCAATTAAGTTTTTAATTTTATAATTAACATTTCTTATTCCTTAACTGTTATTAATGTATGGATATGTTAATTTTGTATTACTTTCAGATCTCAAGTTATAGTTTTATATAATATTATTTTTTATTTCCAATATATATTAATAATTTTTCAAAATAATATTATAATATAATTTTTGCTTTGAAAATAAAATTCCATATTTATTTAACTTATAGTTTCTTTTTATTTTGTCCTTCCAATTTTTTTTTGTGTGTGGTCGGTTCGCACCGAAGTGCGAGCTTCGTTGCCGAAGCATCCGTGCTCCAGGGAGCGCTAGTGTTCCCAAGACGGCGAACCCCTAGCAGGCTCCCTAGAATTACAAGGGAAAGATACTGGGGTGGTTTCCCGTGGCCTTCCCCAGGACGCCATTAAGGAATGACGTCAGACCGAAGAGAAAGTGAAGAAGAGGCTACAACACAGGAAAGGAAATTTTTGAAACATCCATGCTCGCTACCGGGATTTGAACCCGGGCGCTGGCACATTGATCTCACGACAGACCGACGCCTGAGACCGCTCGACCACACCAGCGCGGCTCCAATTTTTTTTAGTGAATATTAATTTTAAAACTTTAATTTGAAGAATTTTTAAACTCTCAAGATTTACGTCATTATTATTTGCCCGTATATTAGTACTATAATTGAACAAGGAATCAAATAAAGCATAATAAATAAGTATTTTTAAAGGTAAAATATATATTGTTGAGTTTAATTTCTTATGTAAAATAGATATTTTAGAATTCCAATTAAAAAGATTGTTTATAATAATATCCAAATATTTAAATTCATTTACAGAATTGATAAATGAACATGAATTACAGAAATTTGTTTTTTATGTAGAAATGAATGTGAATGGTAATGTATTGTAGGGCAAAAATTTGTGAGGTTTTTCTTTTGACCTTATTAGCATTCTCTTTGTTTTTTCTTTATTTATTACAAGTTTATTAGCATGCATCTATTTTTGAATTATGATAAAAATCTTCTTCGACATTATTATTTTCAATTTCAGGATTTGTATTTACAGTAAAGTAAATATGACAATTTTTTATAAATAAGAATAAGTCATTAATATAGAGAATAAAAAGCAGTGGTCCTAAATTGAGGTACACCATATTTCATTTTTTTCTTTTATTTATATTATTATTTATGTTTACATATATTTATCTGTTATTTAAATAATTATTTAATATTTGTAATAAATGTCCTGTAATTCCTATATTATTTAATTTTTTTAAGAGTAAATCGTGATTTATCAGATCAAATGCTTTGTTTAGGTCAATGGTAATAAGAACTATGAATTTATTTTTATTTAGATTACAATTAATTTAAAAATAATAATAATAATAATAATAATAATAATGAAATATGTAGTTTATTCAATTTCAATGTATTGCACTGATATTTGGATAACACTCATGTTTAAATATAGTTTAAAATTGTTGACAGCTCAATAACCTTAAGATAATCCCTTCGAGAAGAAAAAAAGGGTGCATGCGATCAGAGGATAAAGCAAGGATTTACAACCGAATAATAAACAAACGAGAAAAAGTTAAGCCTTTTACCTTGTTGCTATGAAAAAAGAAAATTATATATTTTTTTTTTTATCTTATGTATTCAATGGCATATTAAATTAGAAGGAGTTCTTGAAAGAATTTAAAGCTTAATTTTAATTTGAATGAACAAAAGGAGCCTTGAATGACAATCAATGATGACCCTTATAATTTTTTTTAACTCTTCTATTTCTTTTTTATTGTAATGTCCTGAAAACGATACAAACGAAAAATCTCTGATTACTTTTAAATTGTAATTTCTATCTAATTCAAGCAATTTTACAATTTCTGAAAAAAACTAATTAAAATCCTTATTATTTACTTAATTTCTTTCAATTCCATAAATTTTAATCATATCAAATAAGGATCATTAAAAGTAAGTAAGAATATAAATCCATTGCTTTTTCTAAGGGAGGTTTTGTCAACTTCACGCACTAATTTCTCGATTATGATGTAAACAGAAGAAATTTTAGGCCGTAGAAATTTATGGACCAGTTCAAAAATGATTGGGGAGGACGAGACACACAGACAGATTGACTGATGTTGCCAAAATTCACTTTCCTAAAATAAGAGGTTAAAATAAAATGAAGATACATTTCAAATAAAGCCATGCTTTATTTGAAATGCCATGCTTCAAATGAACTGTGTAAGGTAGCGGTCGGCAACCCGCGGCCCATGAAGCGTTTTGGTGCGGCCCGCGGGGCGTGTTGGAATTTTTTTTTTTTTTGGTTGGTAAAGTAAGATTTTCCGTGTTTTTTTTTTTTTTTTTTGGTTGTTAAAATTTTTGGCCCAAGTGCGGCCCGCAGTAATCCCCACATAGCATATTTGGCCCTTTTACAACAAAAGGTTGCCGACCACTGGTGTAAGGTAACTGATCAAACACAAACGATACTGAAATATTAGTGTACAAAAATGGTTTATGTGACCTATAGAATACAAACAGTAGAGGAAGCTTGTACTATGTAGAAGTCAATGTTTACGTTTTCGGAGATATAAGCACGTGTTCGATATGCTGTCCGTTGCGTTGCACGCAGTACTCATAACGCTCACGGAGTCTTCTTTTAGGCGACTGCTCGATGACCCTTCCTCGATTCGCATTTGTTCTCACTGTAACTGGACATCCTGTGTAGCCTTTGCGTTGTGTTAGAACGCTGTCCGTCTAACGAAATTTTATAACGATTGCTAACATAACCATGTTTGTGGGTGCTGATTTTTGAATCTGTTCCCGATATGCATTTCCAACGTAAAACAAACTTGGTCCATTTGAACGTCCAACTTCGTAGGAGCGAAAATAATGCTCCACAATATTTTTCCCTCCATTGTTAATACCAATTGAACATCTACCAAGCTTCAACCAGCATAAGCATGCTGTCACGTTCCTATGACGACGTTCGACGAGGTGATCACGTGGTGCTCAGAGCAACAAAGGCTTTATTACAGTGCAAATGCGAAGAGAAGAAAAGTGAAGAGGAATGCAGGAAAGGCAAGATGAAATCATTTAATAAACAATGCAGAGATCAGAATTTCAACCTAATTTCAAAGAGCGATGGCGTAAGTTTAAGTATTCCAGACATAATCTATATGGATATAGGTAGGTGACTTCAAATTTCCTTTTAAACTGAGTTACAAGACTTACAAATGTCTTGGGATATCATCCACAGATGAAGAGCTGAATAATTGACTTCTCTTGAGTCTTTGTTTTCGGAATTGAGACAAAAGAATGGATCTTGTGTTAAACAGCCATAGTGTAGATCCCAGTAAGCACTGAAACACAGTCCCAATCTAAGCTCTTACACAGGGAAATTGTTTTGATTAATTCTTTTGTAATGAAAAGGGATAGCTACTGATAACGCGAAGTATCACTATGGAGCATTTTTTTCCAGTGTTTCTCTGTTTGTTTGCTTATCTTCATTTAATATTTCCCCGTTGGTTTGTTTGTTCGCTTATCACGTTAAAGCGGTTGAGTGAATTTTCATCTAATTTGATATGTAGCTTATTTTATAAGTAAACCCTAAATAAGTAAACCTAGTAAATTCTAAGGTAATCTATCCAGATTTTTTTTTATCTTCTTTTTTAAATTCAGGAAAATAATTCGGGATAATAGCATGTTCAGTCAATTAATGCTATTTGAATTTATTTTTTTTTTTTGTTGAAAGATTAAGATCGATTACATTTTTTCAATTTTCCTCTTTGGTTTTTTTTGCAATTCTTGATTTTCAGTTAGTTTTTGAGTGATTGGAGAAGCACTAATTTAGCAGTGGTCAAATTTTTCTTACATGATTTACATAAATTACTTTTCTATCAAAGGTCTGCTAGATCATCATTATCCTTTCTTTATTTATTTTGAAACTATAATTTAGAATATCCAGGCTAAAGAAAGTGTTTGTTGAATCCATAGAAAATACCGTAAAGGCACTATTTAAAAAGATGTTCTCAGTTAAGGTTTTTTATTTTTGTAATTCGACGGAGTGTAGAGAGAATGTACAACAATTCTTCCTTTTTTTTAAGCGATATATTTTTGAATACGTTTCCAACTGATCCGGAAAAAGGCTAGTCATGAAATTCTACCTTTTCTATGAATAAAAACAAGACAAAGAATTTAATTTGGTATTCAAAATTAAAACAAAATGAATAGATTATTTATTACATAAGCTTGTGTAATAAGAAACTATCAAAGTATAAATAAAGATAGAGGAATGCAAATAGAAGAAGATACGGTAGGAGTTTTTAAAGAAATCATGAGAAAAAGTGAGGGTAGATTTAAATAGCGGTATTGCAAAATTAATACTGTATAAGAAGTGATTAATAAAGAAAATTAATTATATATATTATCCATTCTGCGTGTATAAACATTAATACAAAGGACCACACATTTATAAAATGTATTTATTATAAAATTAATTATAATAGAAATGTATTCAAATAAAGGTAAAGAATAATGTGACATTGCGATTTATAATTCATTATAGTGTTGTAGAATTATGTAGAAAGAAAAATTTTTTAATTGTAAAGAGTATCAATGATAAAAAGAGAAGAATAATACATTGTGGTATCGCACAGAATTGTTTACGGTTAATGAATTCTAAATGGTGTAATAATACATCGTCAAGGTAAAAGTGAATGAAAGATATTGTTGTGTTATCAATGTGAAAGAATGAAAATGAAAGATATTATTGTACTCTCAATGCAATGTGAGTCAAAGGTATTGTTATATTCGGTTAACTGGGGAGATTGTTTGGAGTAGATGGAGTAGTAAAGAGATGGAGTATTTAGAGATAGTAAAAAAGTCTTAAAAAAACACACAAATTGACTAAAATAAAATTAAAACAAAGTGAAGTTAAAAACGAGACAGGACAAGTTTCGGGCCCGACACGGGTCCATCATCAACTGGGTAAAAACTGCAAGTAACTTCTAAATTTAAAGACGCAATATAAGGGACGGAAGGAGACTATTGCGCTTGTGGCTTCTTGAGTGGGAAAATCGATGTTGGTAAGTGTGGGGAAGAAGGTTGAGGAAAGTCTATTAAAATAAGGAAGGGAAAAAAAGGGGTGAAAGGGGAAAAAAAAAATCTTTTTACAGATTGGTTATATTAACTTAAATATCTTTTTATATTGTAATATGGATTGGCTGCATTGTATGAATATGGATTGGATGAAATGAAATATGATTCAGCAATAAGGCGTTTAGAGAGGTTGTGTTTCCTATGTAGGATTGTAATGGAGGTAGTGTCTATTTGGTGGTTAGTACTTTGGCAATGGGTAAACGTTTGATATTGACTATTATTATTTTCAATGGCTCTGAGGTGGTCTGTGAATCGTATAAATAAAGGGCGGGATGTTTGACCAATGTATAGGCATGGTTCGTTCAGGCATTGGATTTTACACACAACATTGTTAGTGAACTGATTGAGTGTGTTGAGATGAAAATATTTGGTAATTTTATTGGATAAGTAAAGGTAAGTTGTTTCAATGCAATTGTGTTAATTTTATATTTTTCTGTTTTATTTCAGCATGGTTTTAAATACAATTGGTTTTGCGTTGGTGATTCATTTATTTTGTTGTATTGAAGCTGTTGAGGACACTTACGACACAGCTCAGTTACTTCCTTTGCTTGGATTAAAGAACACATTTCCTCAACTGTTACTGGATCATCTATTAGATATTAATTCACAGTCATCAGAATGTCGACAACATGTGCTAACTTATTTAAATGAAATCCATCGAACTCAAGCACAGGAATGGGCAATGCAAAGTAAGTTTTCAACGGAATCTAAAGTTATAAGACTTGTACTTGAGTTTTAAAGATATTTTAAGAGTTAGGAACAACCTATATTTGCTTGAAACTGAAAAGTTATCCGGTCAATTAAATTGTTATTCATTTAAAATCATATCCCGAACTTACAGCAGTTTAGATTCCGAAGCATATCTGTAAGTCGAAGCAATTTTTTTTTTTCACCAAATGTACTGCGATCGTTGTATGCGTACGTAAGTACATTGGGTCGCCAAATTCCGAAACAACGATAAGCGATTGTAAATATACATATACTAAGACACTTAGTTTCTAATTTACTCATAATATTACCATAAAAGCTACAAACACTTCAAGCCTTGGTTATTCAGTGAGAATAACATAATGAGATGCTAATGTAAATAGCAGCTTTATTATTGCAAATTTAATTGCTATTTTCAGCACAGCCAAAACACTAAAATAAATAGTTATAAGTTTTCAATCTCATTACAAAGAGAAACAGCCAAAGAAAAATATGCGAAGCGAATCGTCTTGGAAAATAATCTCATAAAACGTATGAATGTAGTAAGTAATCTGCCTGGTGGCAGCGTGTACAGCCAAAGCAAAATGTACGAGTACGTAACTCGGAAGCAAACATCGTAACTTCGGTTCCAATGTAAAGTGTACGCAACTACGAATGTAGGAAAGTCGAGGGTATGACTCTACTGAAGTAAATATAGAAAATAGGAATTTTCAAAGCCCTTTCCAATGGGATAATGTGGATTTTCATTTAAGTGTAACTGTTAAGTGTTTAAATGTGTTTGCTACGACACTTCACCTTTAGTGAGATAAGTTGAAAAGATTTTAAAAACTCTTCATGTGTCATCAATAATTACTTTAAACTTAATAAGTAAGATGTTTAAACATTTGAAATTTACGAATAATAGTGCTTCGTAGTATTTAGTGAATACTCTGACAAATCCGTTATTACTTGAAGTGAATTCGAAAGAATTAGAAGATTAAGGGCGATAATCATTCTGGGCTTTGCCAAACCTGTTGTCAGTTAATGAGTGGCTAATCGTGATGAAGATCTTCTGGTTTTATTGTTATCTATAAAATACGGGATCTATAGTTTTGTTTTTGTTTTTTCTTCTTGACAAATCCCATTTTAAGAACTTCTAATGAAAATCCAATCAAGTAATTATCTAAAGCAGGTTTCTTTAAATTAGATTTATATGCTGTCAAATTTGTTATTTAAAAAAAACAAAAAAAAAACAAGCAAATTAGTAATTGCGATTCTGCTGGGAATGAAAATCACTAAATTATTTTAAGAGGCTTAAATTATTATTAAATAAAATTTTAAGATTTAAAAATTGATATTTTTTTATTATTACTGATCTTTTATTTTTTTTTTCAATCTTTCTTAATTATTGAAAAACGGGACATACAATTTTGGTGGTAAATATGGGACAGGTGGCTTTCTATCTTCTGGTCTTCAAATAACAGCTGGCGTACACTTAGGCAAATTAGAAAATAGCTTACCGATGAGTCATTAATAACGTGTCGAGTTTCTAAAGATAGTTGTGATTGTTCATTTAATGTCATTTCCGGATCACTTTTCGCATTCTCAAGTATTTTTCAAAATGGCGGCATCCATGGAGGGAAAAAAAAAATTTGTGTGCCGAATTTTTCTTCTGAAAATCAGAATATTGAAATGGGTTAGCTGTATCTTACACTATTCTCGTAGCTTCTAGTAGAGTAAACGCGGTGTGTACCAAACTTATGTTAACATTGAGAGTTGTTCAAATCTCTCTTATCTGTGTATCAAGATCATCAGTCGCCAAATCGCTATTGAATTATTAAAATTTAGCTGCCAAATTTTCTTTTGTTAAATCATTCCTAATTAGAAAGCTCCCATCACATTATTCATCTATTACAAAATGACTGACATCGACGGCGAGTACTAGGATTTTGGAGATGAATTAGATGTATGCCCTCTACTGAAAATTCCGCTTTTACATAGCGCTGATTCATTTCAAGATTCTTGTCTTGAAATTCTGTCTTCAAGGGAAAAATTCGGATCAAGTGAGGTTTTTGTTCTTCTCCAAGAAAGATGCCATTTTCAAAAATATTGTACTTTGTTAGAAGTGATCCGGAAATGACTTTAAATATAATTACCAATTGCACCCACTTCAGAAACTTGACACCTCAACTTATGTATTGTCGAATTGTGTTTGGTGCACCCCAACTTATATTTGAAGACCTCTAAAGCTTCGAAACCTGAGTAGTGGCTCATCAACTGATCACCCGCTTTGGCAGGGGTTTAGCGCACGGCGCCCTAAATGCATTGTCACAATCACATGAAAGGAAGCTGATGTCAGCCGTCTTGGAAAAGATGAACAACGCGGGGACTGATGGGAGTTTTCCAAATGATGAGTGATTTAATAGAAGCAAATTGGGCAACATTAATGATGTAACGGCTAAGTGGCTGATGAATGTTGCTGCTGTAGGTTAAAGGGAAATTAGAACAACCATCAAATTTGATGGAAGCTTTACGTAATCCTCCCTAAGCGATTACAGAATTAGTTAAAAGTGAAGTAATCAGAAAAAGCGCTGTAATCACTGGAATTCTAATAGTTAATTTAAAAACTCAATTTGATTTTAGCCAAGTTTTGTTAAATAAAAATGAAATAAGTCAAGTAACAAACAAAAAAAAGTATTCAATTAAAAAAAGATTCGTCCTATTTTTCACTCAAATAAATATTTTACTTGTAGTTTTGTTTCGTTTCAGTGCTCGATTCCACTGCTAAGCCAGAAAGTGGTTTATTTCTTGGAGGACTTTTGTGGCCAGGAAGATTCAAGGAATGTTTGGCTGTCCAAGGCTTAAGTAATGGTACTGTACAGGGGAATTCTTTCCTCGGCCAGTATTGTTTAGTCAAAGCTTCACCAACCAATCAAACATTATGGCTGCAGGTAAAATAATGCTGTGTTATCAAAAAAAATAAGGAATTTTTAAGTTACCTTGTGAATGATTTTCTTTTTTTTTTTTCCTAAGAGTCATACCTTGTCTCTGATTACCCAATTACTGCAATTACAAATAGTAAAAAAAATAATTAAATCAACTTAATTGTCTTTCCGATTTCCGCAAGGAAACATCATGTTGGCTAGTTGATAATTTAGTATCAACAGATTCCACTCCATAAACACATAAGTAATGGGTCTTATGAACAGACATTATACTGCTTGTTTAGAAAAAAATCAGAGCTGTATTGGTAGCTTTAGAACTTAAAACCTGGTAGAGAATAAATAGTTCGAATTTGAAGCAAAGAAAACAAGAGATTTCATTCATGTTTTCAACTATCATCAACGGGAATTCTGAAAAAATGGGCCCTTGTGATACTGTAGTTAGTTTTTTATCTTTTCATCAACACTACGCCATCCCCCCTGTCTCCACCTGATAAGTATGAGATAATCCAAGAAGAATCGATTTCAAGCGGTTATGGCAAAAAGTGATATTTTATTCCTTTTTGACTGAACTCATTATTTGATAGCGCTCGAGCCAATGTTGACGGAAAGAAGCTAAACAAATGAACATTGAAATTTCAATTGTAAGCTAGTAGGCTAATATTAATGAGTTATTTTCTATTTTCTCTGGCTCTTCTCTCATTGCGCCATACACACACAAAGGGAGTGATAAGAATCAATAATTTTAATGTAGTTCCCGTGGCCTAATGGATAAGTCGTCTGACGACTTCGGATCAAAAGGTTGCAGGTTCGATTCCCGTCGCGAACGTTTCATTGTAGTAATTTTTTTTTACAGGAAATAACAATTGCGCCGGAAAGATAGAAATAAAAGATTTTAGTAATATAGATTGAATGTGCGATTGATTATGATGAGACGCTTGCTTTCTTTTTTTTTGTTAAGGATAAAATAAGAAAGGGTCGGATGAATCCATTTTTCGGCATTTAGATCACACAAAAGTGGGTTTTGTTTTTTTGTTGTCGGTTGTAAAAGAATGTAAATGTAGTTATATATTAATATATTCTTTTAATACTAATAATGTATAAAAGAGTTTTAACTATTCTTATCATCGTTTTAAGATAAGACTGATTTGATAATTAGTAGAACAGTTTTTGATTTGATTATAAAAATTGGTGGACGTTAAGAA
>JAFIDM010002131.1:34624838-34635371 GCA_023159025.1 Thereuonema tuberculata
AAGGACCAAAGCACATACTGCCAAGTGTAAAGATGTGTGCAAGAATGATTAGGGATGTGTGCTTGTGTCCATAAATTTCCTAACTATGCGTGTAGTGTTGAGTACCACAGCCTTCTGCAGTTGTGCATAAGTGTTTTTGTGAAGTCCTAGTGTGCTGAGACTGTGGTGCAATGTGTGAGGCACCAGACCAGTGGCAGACAGAACGATGGGTACAACACGTACTCGATCCTGCCTCCACTGCTTCTGGAGCTCGTGTGCTAGATCAGTGTATTTACTGATCTTGTCTGCGTGAGTTTTCTGCATGTTCTTGTTGATAGGCACTGCAATATCAATTAGATAGGTCTGTTTGTTGACCTTATCAACAAGTGTGATGTCTGGTCTGTTGTGATGTATGGTTTTGTCTGTGTGAATGGGGCGGTCCCAATATAGTTTATTTGAGGGTGATTCTAATACGCTTTGTGGTATGTACTTGTAGTACGGGACCGTGCTCTTAATAAGTGAATGTTTGTGTGCTAGTTGTTGATGAACGATCGATGCTATCTGATTGTGTCGGTGGAGGTAGTCTGTTTGAGAGAGAAGGGGACAGCCTGATATTACGTGGTCGATTATCTCATGCGTAGTGTGGCATTTCCTGCATTTGTCGTCATGTGTGTTTGCATCGTGTAGAATGTGTTTCTTGTAGTTGCGTGTGGAGATGACTTGGTCCTGTATTGCGATCATGAACCCTTCGGTCTCCCCAAACAGCTCACCACTCGTCAGCCATCTGTTCGACGCTTCCATGTCGACATGAGGCTGGCTGAGTTCGTGATGATGTCTGCCATGGAGTTCCTTACGAGCCCATGATTCACGCAGCTGCTGAGTGTGGGTGTCAGGGGTGGTGAGTGTTGGAGAAGAGTTTTCGAGGTTCAGGGGTGTGAGGTGTGTGTCAGCCTTGACAATGGCTGAGTGAAGTGAGGAGTCTTCTGCTCTTTGGTGGAAATGTTCCCTAAGTGTATGTACTTGTTTTTCGTGTAGGGTGATGAGGTTGATGAGTCCTCGGCCTCCCTCCTTGCGGGGAAGAGTCATCCTTTCCGTAGCGGACTTGGGGTGGTGCATGTTGTGTTTCGTGAATGTAGTGCGTGTTGCGCGTTGTAGTGCTTCGAGTTCGGTGTTTGTCCATGGAATTATGCCGAACGAATATGTTAGTGTGGGAACGGCAAAAGTGTTGATAGCTTTAATTTTATTTCTGGCGTTGAGTTGTGTTTTGAGGATTTTGTGAACTCGAGCAAGGTATGTGTTCTTCAGTGCATTTTTGATGTTTGCGTTGTCAATGACGCGCGCTTGCTGGAAGCCCAGGTACTTGTAGGTCTCTCCCTCTTCCATGGATTGGATGGCCAAACCATGGTCCAGTTCAAAACCCTCCAAATTCGAAGTCTTCCCACGTATTATGTGTAACTTGCGGCATTTGTCAATTCCAAATTCCATCCCAATGTCTTTGGTGAACTGTGTGGTGGCTTGTAGTAAATTAGTAAGTTGTGCATTGTTTGTGGCATAGAGTTTAATGTCATCCATGTAGAGTAAGTGTGTGATTTTATATGGTGTCACAGGGCCTGTGGTAAGCCTATAACCGTGTTTTGTGTTATCTAGTATATGGCTCAGTGGATTCAAGGTGAGGCAGAACCAAAGAGGACTCAAGGAGTCTCCCTGGAAAATACCTCTCCTTATGGGAATGGGATCTGTAGTGATGGAGGTGTTAGAGGTGCGTAGGTGTAATGTTGTGTTCCAACTCTTCATCGTGGCAGCTAAGAATGCCGTGATCTTGGGGTGTATTTTGTAGATATGAAGAGTGTGTAGGAGCCAGGAATGAGGGACAGAATCAAATGCCTTCTTGTAATCGATGTATGCGATATGTAAGCTCCTATTCTTAGCGCGTGCCTGGCGCAGGATTACAGAGTCAATAAGGAGTTGCTCCTTACAACCCTGGGAATTCCTGCGACAGCCCTTCTGCTGTTCGGAAAGAATGTTATATGTCTCGATGTGTGTGTAGATCTTGTCTGCGAGGCAGGAGGTGAGGAGTTTGTAAAGTGTGGGGAGACAAGTGATTGGGCGGTAGTTTGCAGGTTGCGCTGTTTCAGTGTTCTTGCTCTGTAGGTATGTGACACCCTGTGTGAGGAAACGAGGCATATGTTCTGGGTGTTGGATTATGTCAGTGAGTATAAGCGCTAGTTTTCCATGCAGGGACGTGAACCTCTTGATCCAGAAGTTCTGGACTCCGTCTGCACCAGGAGCCTTCCAGTTGTGTGCATGTTTTAGTGCTGTCTGTATGTCTGCGAGAGTAATCTCATGGAAGGACATGCAGGGTAAGTGTTCAGTGAGTTGCTGTTCCTCTGTTATCCATGGTGCTTTATCATTGTGGGGGATAGGGTTTGACCACAGAGACGACCAGTATTCATGTAAAACCTCGCTGTTGGGAGTGTTTGTGTTAGTTGCAGTAGAGGAAGATGTAAGGGATCTGTAGAATTTTTTCTCATTGTATTGGAAAGTGTTGTTCTGTTGTTTGCGCAGAGTGCACTGTTTGTATCTTTGTAATCTTTTTGCAAGTGCACTGAGTTTTTGTTTTAGTGTGTCGAGATGTTCCTGAACCTGGTTATGATGATTTGAATGTGAAGGGCGAGTATTTATGTGCTTGAATATCTTTCTAACCTGGGACATAAGTTTCTTTGTTTTGTTTCCTGCACAGTATTGTGTGAGCCTGGCTATGTCTCCTCTAAGGTCGCTGATGCGGCCCTCAAGGCGACGTCTCCAAGGGGGGATGTATTCTTGTGTCCGTGCAGTGGGAGGTATGTTGTGTTGTTTGATTCCAAGTGCCCAAATGGTTCCCTGTGCGGCACAGTAGAGTGTTGTATGTATGTCTTCTAATGTTTGGATGTTGTCAAGGTGTTGTGGGATAGTGTGTGTGTTGAGATGGTATATGACTGTGGCGAGTTGTTTTGATGTGTGTACTTTGGGGAGTGGCGGCCTGAGTGTGGGGTCTGTGCCTGTGTATTGTGCGAGTGCAGTGTAGAAATGATCATGAGCTGCACGTAATATTTCATTAGTTGTATTGTTGGGGCATGTGTACTGAGGGGTAGAGATTGTTTCTGTGTTTTCCATAATGGTGTCTTCTGGTGGGGTGTGGTTTGGTGTCCTGTGGTTGGATTCAGCGACTTCTTCTTTAATTTGTGCAAGTATGCATGGGAGAATAAGATTGTTTACTACAATTGAACGTCGCTGATCCGCTACCCGCTGTTCGCTAAGCCCTAACGATGGATAGCGTGTGGTGAAAGCTTGGTGTAGTGCCTGTCTGTATCCTGTTAGTTGAGTACCTAACTTTGTAACAGTGAAGAAGTCGCGCATAAGATCCTGGTTCATCTGTGGTGACCATCGGATGCGCTGGCGTGGTTTCCCAGTCTTGGTGGTCGCCTGCTCTGACACAGACGAAACACTTCCGACTGTTCGGGCTGGATGGTGTTGCCCGGGCATTGTGGTAGCCATACTACAGGATGGGGTGCCACTTTCTCCACCACCACCTGCGGGAGACTGTAGTATATTTTTCGAACGGAGGCCTCTGCCTAACCCCTGAACGCGGGTGACTTTATCCTGCGCCACACCCGATGCAGCATGATCTATATTAGAACGTGTTCTCATCATAAATGGTTGGACCCTTTAGCCTACCCTAAAGCTAGTGTAGTTCCCGCCCCCACCGCGAGGAGGTAGGGTCCATTATTATTATTATTATTATTATTATTATTATTATTATTATTATGTAAAAGATTCAAACCTTCGGTTTCCCCAGCAAAGACAACAAGGACCAAAGCACATCATTGTCAATTTTAGAAAAGTGTGCAAGAATGATTAGGGATGTGTGGTTGTGTCCATAAATTTCCTAACTATGCATGTTGTGTTGGGTACCACAGCCTTCTGGAAGTGTGCTTAAGTCCTAGTGAAGTCCTAGTGTGCGGAGGCTGTGGTGCGGCACCAGACCAGTGGCGGACAGGACGATGGGTACAATACGTACTCAGTCCTGACTCCACTGCTTCTCGAGCTCGTGTGCTAGATCGGTGTATTTACTGATCTAGTCTGCGTGAGTTTTCTGCATGTTCTTGTTGACAGGGACTGCAATATCAATGAAATAGGTCTGTTTGCTGACCTTTTCAACAAGTGCGTTGTGAGGACTGTTGTGATGTATGGTTTTTGTCTGTGTGAATGGGACGGTCCCAGTACAGCTTATATGAGGGTGACTCTAATACGGTTTGTGGTATGTACATGTAATACGGGGCCATGTTCTTAATAAGTGAGTGTTTGTGTGGTAGCTGTTGATGAACGATCGACGCTATCTGATTGTGTCGGTGAAGGTACTCTGTTTGGGAGAGAAGTGGACAGCCTGATATTATATGGTCGATCGTCTCATGTGTACTGTCGTCATGTGTGTCTGCATTGTATAGAATGTGTTACTTGTAGTTGCGTGTAGGGATGACTTTGTCCTGTATCCAGTACCATAGCTAGAGGATTGGGGGCCCCGGGGCAACAAGTGATTATGGTTTCATAAAAAAAAATCCCATTTCGTTCGGGAGCCCTCTTTGCTCGGGGGACCCGGGGCACTGCCCCGGTGGTAGCTACGGCCCTGCCTGTATCTCGATCATGAACCCTTCGGTCTCCCCAAACAGCTCACCACTCGTCAGCCATCTGCTCGACGCTTCCATGTCGACATGAGGCTGGCTGAGTTTGTGGCGATGTCTGTCATGGAGATCCATACGAGTTGTGATTCACGCAGCTGCTGAGTATGGGTGTCGGGTATGGTGAGTGTTGCAGAAGGCTTTTCGAGGTGCAGGGGTGTGAGGTGTGTGTCAGTGGCTGAGCGGAGTCGATATCTCCTGGATATCGTGACATTCAGGAAAGTGATTGGTTTTGACTTCCTTTTCCATAGTGAATTGGACAGCCGAATCTTGCAATATGGTTTATAATTAAAACTTGCAGTATTACATCCTGTAATTAATCACGTCCAGTTTCTGTGCGACGCTACATTTTCCACCGAATCTGAAACAATACACAGTCGTGACGCTGCCCTGAAATTCCTCTAGCACACGACGTAATCTGACTTTTTTAAAAAAGTAGATGATGAATCCCCTGAATGTAGAATGTAATCTTCCTACTTTCTCCGCAATACGACTGTTTTGATTATTTTAAATTTTAAATGTAAAATTGTATTTACATTGTGCAATACGGGTCTTATAAAATAAATTAATTAGTTTTTGTCTGCACAATTAACACTATTCAAGTAATTATATTTGCCTAAAAAAATGAGCTTTAGCAATTCTATAACTTTTAGTTATGTATTGTTCTTAAAGAATTATCTAAACATTGAATTTATGAAAACTTGAGAATAGAACTTGAGCAGTAGATTTACGTTATGATTCTTTTACTGAATTGAATCCTGCGTAATTGAATTCCAAATGACCTTTTATAAAGTTTTTTAAGCTTTTGTTATACTTCTTTTTCAAGAACAGTGACTGTATTTATGTACTTGACTTTATTCTAAGATTTTTAAGAATATATGTACTATCTACAAGTAAATAAAATTTACCATCTATATAATAAAATTACTTTCATTTAATAGTTAAAGAGTTAGATATTAATTTCATATTATTTGATCAGAATGTATAGATTCAATTCAGAATCAATTGTAATGAGTATTTTCTTTTATTTCCTTTCAGAAATCAATGAATCTAAATCTTCCATCGTTTGTGAATACGACTGTCTTTTCTCAATTGGAAGAAGTTCATGTTTTAGTGAATTCCTTGTTTGTTAATTCATTACAACAACTGAGACTGAAAGTAGGTGAGGGAATTTCGTCGAACTCGTTTTATTATTCTTCAAAATCATTTTAGCAAAAGCTTAGTTAGTCCATTAGATTTTTAAACTTTTAACTGAAGATTATGTTCCTACTTCAAAAATACATTCAGATATCCTGAGAAATTATCACACTCCATCAGTCAGTTACGCATCATAGGACACCTTAAATTCGTAATTGAAATCAAATCAAAGCATTCGTAAATTTAAAACGATTACGGTGTTGCAGTGAAATAATCAATTGCTTCCCTTCCAATGCATTTTCTAGAACCTTTTTGTGATTTTCATGCACAAATTTCTTCACAACGATCTAACAGGAAATATATCGGTACAAAAGAGAGATTATTTCTTCTTCGGATGCCGTGTTTCAAAAAGACTCCGAGAGACTTCAAACAAGACACTCTTAATATTGTTGAAACGCTACTGCTTGCAATTCGAAAATAACGGGAAAAGAGGTTATTAATTAATGAAATTAATTTAGCTTTTATTTTGTAGGTATTTACGTTATGAAGTATTTCATTTGAAATTTTAAAAGTAATTTGAGACTGAAACCAAAGATTATAAATTTATATTAGTTTCACAAACCTTTTTTTCTATGTAAGCTTACCTCTTGGGTTCACCACATTACACTGCATTAAAATAAAAATTGAATGTATGGAGTGATTTCTGCGGAAGTGCTGCAAATATATTCCAGCGATTTCCAATCTATCGCCTGCAAATTAGCCTTCTGCGAAAACTTAGGTTAAATTTTTTGATATTTAATGTAGCCTATTATGACAGATCAAATATGATTTATCAATCAAACATACTTTATGGTTTTTATCTCTTTCTTAACTTTTGACAGGAACCTCGCAGACTACCCGATTCTGTTAAGACGAAATGACTAAAGACTAACATTTAATTAAAAAAAAAAAAAGCAAACTTTATGTATTGACATTTTTTGTCAATAGAATAATATTTTCTTAAATCTTCTGTAATCTGCATTTTATTTCCGTTTTTAACAAGCTATTTCAAACGTCTGTAACATAACTATGTCTAATTATGAATAGTAAGTATTCATACTTACTATTCATTATGCCCGCGCGGTTGGTGTTGTTGCTACGACACTGGCCTCTCACCTCTGAGTACAGAGTTCGGTTCTCATGTGGGTTTCGTGATGGGTTTCGTGATGTGGGATCGCGCTGGGCAGGTTTTCTCGGGGTGCTCACTTTAAAGTTTTAGTAATCTCACCTCGTGAATGCTAAAAGAAAGAGTAATTACCGTAAAATGCAAAGGTAGAATTCCAGCTTCTACTTAATACTTTCCGAAGATTTATAGAAATATTAAATAATTTGGAATATATCCAACAGAACGTGATACACAAAGTTAATAAAGAAATATAGCATAGAAAACTCTGAATTCTAGTGCTGATAGAACTTCATATCCACAAATCCTAAATATTACTTTTTTTTTTCACTTTTTCTTTTAGGTCCGATATTTGAAAATTTACAGAATTTTATGCAGCAAGCCATTCAGCAACAAACAAAGAAAAAACTTATCCTTTATTCAGGCGTAAGTTGATTGTGATTATTTTAATTTTCATTGAACTTTCCAAAACTTCACTAAACTTCTGATGTATCTCTGCTGAATTTACAAACAACTAAAGTTAAATTTATATTGCTTTAAATATAGGCTGTTTTTGCTTTGTTTCACCTTCGGGAGAAATCTAAGTAAAACCTTCTTGTCATATAAACAGCCATTAGAATAAAGTTAGCCAACTGAAGTTGCCAATGGGTCATTCTATTTCAAAACAACAAGGGTTTGAATGTACGTGTCTTAGATTGATAAGATTTTTTTTAATAGATATTTATCTAATGCTTTAAAATTAACTTTGCAGTGAAAAAATATGAAATATAACGTACAAAATCTCTCTTTTTAGAAAGAGTTAAGTTTCTGTTAATTTAATCTAAATATAAAACATTGATATTTAATTTATATAACAAAGTTCTTTTATAATAGTTTTCTTAGAAAATAGATAGCCACAGAATCATATGATTAACATCCCTTCTCGTTAAATTGTGTCAATATTTCATTTTCATCACTTTCAACATTGTATCTTCATTGTCTGAGTGATCATTCTGTAAGCCTAATAGTTTAATTTCAAAGCTCACATTCACTTTGGATTTGATATAAGAAAGATGGCAGATTTGTTTTCTTTGTGATGACTTAATCTCCTATCAATTCGAGGGATTGTTGTAACATCTGCAAAGAAGTGTCAGCAACTATAAATTGATTTTCACTATTTCTTGGTCCTGATTTCTCATCATGATCATCCTCCATACAAACATCAGCTTTTGATCTGTAATTTATGTAATTAAGTTGCTTCCTACACCTGTCACAGATTTTCATATCTTTTTTTAAAATCAAAATTTTCAATGGCGTTTTTTGAGATTTTTTAAAAAATGAAAATTTTGAAAAATGTTCAAAAAAATTTTGTCTACTAAAATCCCTAATGTGACATTTCAAATAATAAGCCTAGTTGCATTCACTAACCTATAGGGTTACTGAGAAAGAGTATTTGGGTAAGTATGAGTAGTTCGAAATTTGCATTTTTCGCCATTTTGAAACTTCAATTTTAAAAAAAAAAAAATCCAAAAATTTGGAGTTTTCTTACTTTTTGTAGGTACAGCCTATGCACAAAAATCATAAAAAATCTGCGACAGAAAGTTAAAAAAATATTTTTTTTTTTTCATATACGACGACTCACTCAAATGGTTTATTTGGAAAAAAGACAGGCAAAAATCACTACCCGACCGCCTACAAGAATGGGAGAAACAGTGTTTTCATTGGTAGTTGGATGAACCTTAGGACAAGTCTGGAAATAAGAAAGGAAAAATTCCCGTATCTGTCGGCGACCGAACTCGGCTCATTTGAGTTTGAGAAAAATAATCACAAGATGTCGCCACCAACATTTCCATTTTTATTTAATTTTTCTTGACATTTCAGAACAAATATATTCGAGGTAAATATAAAGAAAAACTATACATCTTCTATAGATCATTTAATTATGCATCATTATTTCCCATGTAACAATTTTTTTAAAGAAGTTTTTGTTTACTTCAGTACAGAAGTGAAAAAGCTGGGTATATGCCATTGTTAATCGTAAACTTGTTTCAAACGAGAATATCTACTCAAGCCAAACCTGGTTAAGTCGTAACCTGGTTATTAATAATATTATGTACAATAAAAATCAACTAACCAATATGAATGATTGGGGCACAAACTCTACATAAACAGTAAAGATTAAAGGCAGCTGCTTCTGATGAAGAAAACAAATTTGATATCTGATTTTGAATCTGGTTTTGTGATTGTATAATAGTTTAGCTTGTACTTGTAAATTAAAAAAACGTCTTGATCGTAATTCATTATTATTTTGCAGAATGACCGCTTAATTACTGCAATGCTAAAAGGCTTAAACACGTCCGATATTGATGATCCTGATTTTACAGCTACACTTTTTATTGAGCTACATGAAACTGCGAATAACCAATCCACAATTAAAGTGAGTTATTTAAAATTCCTTTTTTTTTTTTTTAATGAATTCTATTTTTTTTTTAATTTCAGATAAAGAGTTATTTTTTTAAAAAAATCTTTTATTACGCTTTAAAATTTAATTCAGATACGATTCATGAATGAAAAAAAAAAAAAAAATACGGAATTTTTTCTATGTTTTTTTTCAATGGATCTTATCTGAAATCCGTGTTTAAAGTACATGAACGAAAAAAATTGCCTGTTTTTTATTATTTAAATACAGAGGCATTTAATACTCTCTTGGAATTTTGGATTCTAGTATTAATTTTTATTTCATTTGACTGGCATTTTTAATCTTAAAACTTTTAGTAAACTTTAAGCACTTTAGTTATTATAAGTAGTAACAAAATTATGAAATGCGTTTTAAAAAAGTTTTTATGAAATAATTTCAAATTTTGAATGGTTTTAAAAAATAATTTCGTTTTAGAAAATTCTGAGTAATAATGAAAATGAAGTTTTAAATTTGATGAAAACGTCTTTGTACATAACTGTCATTTGAATACAAAACATTTAATTGCAATTGTATTTAAATGAGGTTAAGGGTTGCAGGCGGCGGGGATTTTTTTTCCAACCTACATTCTCTTTCAAACATTAAAAAAAATATCTGAATATTTTCAGTATTCTTCGAATATTTTTTTTTTTTATAGAAAACTTGGACATATCTGGAACATGGAACATTCACATATGAACATAATGTGCACACATATATTAATAGACTGTTGTCATAGTGCAATATTGGTTCCCACTGTTAAGTCAACGTCTTCTAGAACGAAACTAGATGGCGCTGAGGGTGGAGGCCATTTCCTGGCGGGCACTCTGCTCTCTTGGAGCTGCCCTAACTGGTGTTTGCTACAAAATAGCCGTAGCAAGTGTGTTTGAAATATGTTCTTAATTCATAATTTACAGCAGAATTTATCTATATACTTAAATTTAATTTAATATTTACTGTTCATTCTGTGAGTTCTGTGAGACTACACGTATACATGTATAGGGTAATTCAAAATTCCCTATACAGACTTTAAAGGTAGCTCCTACTCATTAAGACAAACAAAAATGTTTAAATAAACATGGATCCAGAAATGAATAGTCTTCGCG
>JAFIDM010002131.1:34664437-34690048 GCA_023159025.1 Thereuonema tuberculata
CTATTCATTATGTCTCTACACTGCTTAACCCTTGAAAGTGGATTGTTCCATTATAAGCAAAATTATAATTTTTAATTTTCCAGAGTTTTCTTTTCGAATAAATGCATGTCGGAATCTCATTCCTATATCGGAATAGACACGAACTTCCGCTCTCTGTTTTATTTTCTTTGGAAAATCGTTCGTTAATCTTAATAAGGAATTTCAGCAAGCAGAAGAAACACACTGTAGCACTGGTTCAGTATTTTCAGAAATGGCGGGAAGAATGCTTTCCGGAAACTATTTTTGTTTGAAAGTAGTTCTTGAAAAGAACTTGAAGCCTACTTTCCTGATAATCTTTCCATTTTTTTTTTTTTTTAAAGTCGTGAAAGTAATACAAACCAAAATCAGCAGTTCCTATGAAATCTTCCTTCCTGTGAGACTGATCAGTCCGTAGTTTGTGCCTGAGGGTGTCCTTCTATTAGCTTTTGCACTGCTAAATGGATCTTCTTGAACTTTAGTATACATATTTTAGGCATAGAGACGATTTAACTTTTAAATTTGATTTTTTTTTTCAAATAGATCCTCATCGAGAAATTAGCACTATAAAAATTCCCATAGATAAGCTTTGGGATCTAACCAATGAATTTCTATCTTATTTCTATTAAGCTTTCATTGTCTTAATCCCTTAATTTGCGCGTGGTTTGGTATGATAAAAATTAATTGGCTTTAGACAATTTTGAGGCAAGAATTAATTTACGTTCTAATTACTTCCTTTAATAAAATAAAAGTGTGTACGGTTTAAGATATTACAACTTTAAAATAAATGCAGACTTTTCTTTTTATCAATAAATAAATAAATTTTAAGAAATAACATTTTAACAAAAGTAAGGTTTTAAATTTTTCAGAACTTCTTTTTTTTTTTTTTTTTTTTAAATGTAATATCTATTTTTAATATAATACCAGTCGGTTTTACTATTTCTGAAAAGCTTAATTAAATCCGCCTTATTTACTTAAATAACAATTAAGCTTATTAATCATATTACAGCTCATACATGCATTACGAGGATTAATAAGGGGATTAAAAGTCATTATTTAAGAGATGGACACAATCTTTATTTCCGTTTTAATGTTAATTTCTCGACAAAGATCCCCATGGAGAAAATTTAAGCTATAAGAGTGAAGATGTCTTCTGCCCTTAAGCGACATTCATCGAGAATATTATATAAAACTTTATTTTATTCTTTACACTTACCTTGGACTTAATTATTGTTAATGTTTTTTATTTATAAAAAGTTTATAGATTTGTAGTCTTATTTTTAAAATAGATCGTGGAATATTTAGAAATAAACAAGCTTTCTAAATTCCTTCAGTTTATACATTAATTAATATAAAACGTTGGCATTAGGTTTTTCCCATGTACACGAAGAGCAATAAATTAAAATTTCTATAATTCTTTCTTTTTCTTTTTTCACATTTAAAAATTAAAATTCTTTTAAATATTTTTTCGTTATTGCTTGAATTGTTCAAACTCACCACAAACACTTGTTTTAAATCTGTCGAGTAATTGCTGGTGGAACTCTGTATAAAAGCTTGTTTCAATCTGGTTATATCGAGAGCGTCCGTTCCCGATATCTGCAGCAGTACAGCGCTACAGAGAACGACAGACTTTAACCATGTCATGACTCCACTCCTAATGACACAAACATGTATTTACAAACGGAATTTCTATTTTATCAACAGCTATTAGATTCCATAAGTTATCGAAAAACAATTGCGGAAACAGAAGCAAAAAAACCCAGAACATTCTCCTGATAAACTGAAGTCGAATTATTCAAAATTCTACTAATGTAAATTATCAATTTTTCCTATTTTTTTTTAACGAAATTGAGGATTGTAAAATCACTATATCTTTTATACGTTTTGTGTGTTTGTTGGTCAATCTTGGAGCTTTCGTAGCCTTTATTTCTGTTCCACTGCTCTGCAATAGCTTTAATTTTGTTATATGTAGTTATTTTAACTGAAAGATTTAATTTGATGGATTATATAGATATTGAAAGTTATTCTTGATTTTTATTTATTTCATTCCCCTTAATAATAATGTGACTAATTACTATGTTAGCTGAAACCAATCGAACACCTTTTGATTTGGCAGAAGCAGAGTCAGAATTAAACGGCGAGACCAAATTGTGTACTAAATGACATCCTAGTACAGCTGTTTCACGCTAATTTGGCGATCATCAGCTAGGAGCACTCATCAGTATACAACCAGGTCTAGTTACTTGGGCCTATATGACAAAACATCGCAATCAATTTGGAACCCGAAAAGCTAAACTAAGCAATAAAAAACTCGCCAAACGGATAAATTGCGAGAAAATTCATGTGCCGCTACACGCGGCCGCTATTCTGAATTTTTTAGCTATTCTGGATTTAATATTGAATATAGAAGTGGATGTTTTGCTTTCATTTTTATAGCAGAATATAGTAATATTTTGTTAATAAGAATGATAATATAGTAGTACTATTTTTGGGGGGGAAACTATGAGAGTATTATATTTAAAGCAATTGTATGCTTTTTTTTCTTTTGTTTTCACTTGTAACGTTAGTCAATTGCTTCGATCGGCCCGTGAACCTAATTACGTGAATTGGCAAGTGTTGCATATTTTTTTTTTTTTTTTTTCATGTGTACAGGTGTTTATTTTTACGTAAATCACAAAAAAATGGTCGATCGGATTTCTTTAAATTTTGATGATTCTTATTTACGATAAAACTTTAAAGATATGACCAGGTTTTTTTGGGTCCCCCCCCCCCCCGAACAGTTCTCAAAATAGGCCTCCCCAAGCTACAGGCTCAGTCCTTATTATGTGATGGAAGGTAGAGCGTCTAAATAGTTCTAGATACTACTTCAGTAGCACTTAAGATTTACGTGTGCTGAATACGATGGATAAAATATAGCCTGCACACAAGAATAAAATATTAAAATACAAGAACGTCCAGAGCTTTCGCCTCAATGTGACGAGGCTTCTTCGGTGGATATGACTACTACGTCTCTTTACTCAGAATTTGTATTTTATAAACGTTAATTGAATTAAATTTGATTATGCAATGTCTTCATTTTCTTAACACTAAGAATACGCTCAGCTTTCCATCGCATAGTAGAAATTGAGGTTATACCGCTGGGGAGTCCATTTTTGGGAGGGGGGGGGGGAATAGAAATCAAAATAATCATGATTATGTTCATAGGCGTAACTAGGTGGGGGCCAGAGGGGGCCTGGTCCACCCCAGAATGACCATGGTCCCCTCACCCCAGGAAAAAATAATATTAGTGTAATTATTTTATACTCCGGAGTATTTTAAATATAAAAATAAATTAAATAAAATATTTTTTAATTATTGGCATTGTATACATTATTTTCAAGACGCATTCTTTAATGCGTACATGCGATAAAATGGGATTTCCTATCTACTTTGCATTTCGAGCACAAACGGCCTGTCGCCCCCCCCCCCCCATAAAAATTCTCTAGTTACGCTTCTGATTGTTTTTAAGTTGAATCTTAGTAAACATCGTATCAAAACTTAAAGGAATCCATCTAGCCCTTTAAACGAGAGATTTCAGGAGTCACAGTTTTGAGAGATGCGAGGTAGAGAGACCAAAATAAAAGGGCTTGTGTTTTAAGTTAGACCATAGCTGAACTATATACCAAATTTCATGAAAATCCTTCCAGATGTTTTAAAATGAGGCGAATACCAGTGATGCCTACAAAGTGATCATCCAATGAACAAACAGAACCGAAGTGTTCAAAAGGAACAGTGAAGGATTCGCATGGATAAGAATTTCTTGATTCTGCAGATCCTTTTTTAATTGAAACAGCAGGAAGTAAAAGCATTTCAGCTAAATTTATCTTAAAGAAATTCATACAGCGTTTATTCACATTCGTAATTCATAAAAGGTTTTCTTTTTTCTGAATATAGATGAACCCACTTGAATCAATGCTTACTTCCCTACAAAGATATGAATTATATTTGATAGAAAAATAAACATTCGAAAAACATAACAAATTTTGAACAAGATTTTATTTCGGAAATATAGTTTATCTATCAGATTTGGAATCAGAAAATTAAAGCAAACGATGCTTTAGAAATTCATGTTACTTTTATAACAACTTAAATGGGATCAATGATCTTCGTTATTGACTTTCTCAGTAGCATAATAAAAGTAAGGCCTATTTAAAGGTTTTAAGTTTTTCAAACTAAAACTTAAAAATTCATGTTTACGATTAAATTAAATTATTCTTATGTAGCCATACCCCGATATTACGATATATTAGATTCCAGCCCATTGCCGTAAAGCAAAAATCGTCGAATTGCAAAGCCTTGGTTTATTTTTTTTTCCACGCTTTTTTTAATCGATTCGTATTGCAACTGTCTTTTAAGTGCAGTGAAAATCAAGATGTGGAATTGAGTCCCACATAGGAAATAACAATTAATTAAGTACTTTTTTTTTAATAGGCCTAACAGGAAAAGAAGAAAATGAAAGTTCTAATCTGTTTACTCATTTCAGAACAGAATGTAGGACAAAGAGATGTAGCCATACTGAGGATAAAAATTTAACGTGTGAGAATACAGTTACGGATGAATTTAAAAAAGTTAACATACTTGCTCAAAATCTTTTCTTTAAAAAACTAAAAAATCTTTAAAAAACATGTTATAAAGAAACCAGACCTAGCTTTCAATCTGTTAACAGGTTTTCATTTGTGAATGATTAGGAACAGGAGAGCAGGCTGTAAATGGAGAATAGGGACTAATGGAATCGCTGAAGAAAGAGCGCACTGCGGAAAACTGAATTCACCAATTCAGAGCTGATTGCCACGCCACCCAGCGGAATTCACAAAAGAAACAAGTAGAGGGAAAGGTGGTAATATGGGCACTGCATATAATATGAGCCCCCTACGTATGATTTAAAGTATGCACCCATTCAAGCGGCAGCAGCCGAAATCAACAGTCATAGTTCGTGGATTCGCAGCTAAGTTGGTCTGACTCAGTTCCAATGTGGCTGTCGGGTGTAACAGGTTGGTTTCGTTTTTCGTAGTGAAGAAAAGTTTGTAAGGTATATATTTCCTTTCATATTTAACTGATTTCTCATTCACACAGTTGTTTTAAAATTAGCGGATGTCTATCTACAAGGATAAGGATTACCAAACCGTAATTTTAGTTTTATTTTATTTCAGCGAATAGTATGATCTGAGGTTTTGTTTCCAAATATGGTGAGGGTTGTAATATGATTCCCCTTGGGTGCTCATAACAAGAAGAATAAAAGCTAAAAGAAATCAAAAAGAAAGAAAAGGAAGACTTAAAGAAGC
The DNA here is from genome assembly GCA_023159025.1 of Thereuonema tuberculata. Classification (NCBI taxonomy): domain Eukaryota; kingdom Metazoa; phylum Arthropoda; class Chilopoda; order Scutigeromorpha; family Scutigeridae; genus Thereuonema; species Thereuonema tuberculata. The sequence continues at coordinate 34,669,774 of JAFIDM010002131.1, forward strand.
AGAAAAATGATCAAAAGAAGCAAAAAACGAATAGAAAACAATCGAATAGTCCTACAAAACGATCATGCAAAAGAAAACTTAAACTAGATGACTTGGAACTAACTCAGATCCAGACGATATTAAGTCTATTGATTCAGGGGAATCAGTCATGGAAATGAAAATTGGCGTGAAAAACCCTGGAGAAAATGACGCTGTATGCCTGTTCTGCAAATCGCTATTCTCTGCAGACAAACAAGGCGAGCTTTGGGTGCAATGTTTTGTCTGCGAAATGTGGGCCCTTAATGAGTGCACAGGATGTGAAAAAGACCAGTAGTCTATGTCTGTGACTTTTGTAAATAGCTGCAATTCAAATTAACTACGCAATTTTTTGTATTCAAATAAAACTTATTTTGTCATTTGTTTGTAATTATTACAAGTATTTTTTTATATTATTATAATGGGGCTTATATTACCAACAAACATCAAATTTTATAAAAAGTGTAATGCCCTACAATTTTATTTGTAAATGGACAACACCTAATATAACTGTACAGATACAATTAAACCAAGTAAGTAACTTATTAGTCTACATTATTCCGTAAAAAGAATGGGTAAATGTATAATTATTATAGACTTATTATACAAAAACAAAATGGGGGCTCATAATACCACCTTTACCTCTACCATGTGTTGATGTATACAAACAAAACCATTGGAGATCAGAGGGAAATGCAAATGTTGAATGTTTATAAGTCCACGTGTCAATGTTTACATAATTTTAACGGGTGAAAAACTGAATCTATTGACTTGAAAAGATTTTAAGCAAGTGTGTGCTAGCTTTTTTAAATTCATTCGTAGATGTAGCACACTATGATTAAGGAATACTATATTTTTAGGCAAATTGACACTATCTAGAAGCCGAAGCGATTTACTAGAAGAGTCGTAAAACGAAGAGGGTATGACTATATTTGAAATTGTATGGTTATAAAAACTACTAAAACAATCTCCTCAAAGTTTTGATCCCAGACTGAGGGGTGGCTCTTCTCCTAACTTCCAGATTGTTTTTAATTTATCCATAGGAACTTTACATTCGTCCATAATATCAGTAGGAATTAAATTGGAAATTGTGTTATTGAACTGATCAAATGAACACGGAGATGGACACGAAGGAATAAATATCTCCTGTACAGACGCATTACGAGATTCCTGGTAGAAGACCTGAAAAAAAAAAAAAGAATAGAATTATATTGTGTTATAAATGATTCTTTTAATTTAGAAAATGTTTTTTGGTCATATTAACACAGTACTTCTCCAACTGTGGGACGCGAAGCTCTTGGAAGCTGGAACGAACTGACAATGTAATTTTTTCCAGAAATGAAACATTATAAACTGTCAGCCTGAAAAATGAATAAATAGAATTGAATGCAATAGTAATATTATCATCACTAAATACATCTACTTTAAAACGATAGTTCTTAATGTAGTTACTTTTATATGCTTTCGTATTACTACAAAGGGCCAACAGGCCAGCGGAAACGCACTGGATTGTGGGTTGGAGGTGTCTGGCTCAGTTCCCGGAGGAGATCGGATCTCTCTTCTCTGGACGAGCCCTACGGTTCACCAAGCTCTAAAAATGGGAACTGGTTTTCTTTTCCCGGGATCATTAGTCCTAATGATCGTTTGTTAAAGTCCCTATAAAGGCTCATTTGAGAGCTACCTACCCTCAGTATTTTTATCTTAGGGCTTTCATATTATTTTATTATATAAAAGCAAGCGTAGTTCTGTGATTTGCTTACTACTGTGTAAATAATTTCTTTGTATTATTATTATTTTTTTGCTTGTTTAAAATTACTAAATTTTGTTTTGCAAGTACAAATACGGTATGCGCCAAAATATATAGTACTGAAACTCGCGCATCTCGAACACGTGGTTGCGTTTGTCGACGGGGTAGAGCTCCAGCTGCGTGTTCGCAGTAGTGAAAAGAAAGTTGTGTTGTGCAGTTGTTGTTGGAAATGGGTCTCTCGACGGAGGAAAAAGTATTAATAGTTGAGCTTTATTTCCGTTCATTCGGAAGCGGTCGTGAAGCTGGACCGAGTTTGAAAAAGGTGGCAGAACAATTCCAAGAGGAGTTTAATAAGACGGCACCAAGTAACACAGTTATGCTGTCTGTTGTTATGAAATTTCGCCGTTCTGGTAGTGTACTGTGTCAACGGAAGGGGAAGTCAACAGGGGTTTAGTGATCTAGACATTTCTTCATGATTTCAGAAGGTTCTGTCGTGCAAGGAACAGGACGGGGCGACCAGCCATACCGCTCGAGCATCTCTAGCCATGCTGCAGGAAAATTTTCCAGGACGAATCATTTCACGTGGTACTGATTTCCCAGACCCGTCCCATTCCCCCGATCTTACACCACCTGATGCCTACTTGTGGGGAATGTTAAAGGAGAGTGTATTCAACTGTGAAAATCCACCAAGAACTGTGCCTGCATTACGTGAGCAAATCATCTCCTTTTGCAGAAGTCTGCAGCAACCTTTTGTTTCAGGATATGTTTGAGAATCTGCGTGAACGATATGAATATACTGTCTACAGCGAGGCGATGCACACTTTGAACAATTACATTACGCATACCGTGGTAAATCAACACGCTAATAGAATGTGTATGTATGCATGTAGTGTGAAAGTTAATTTCTTTTGAGGAGAAATAAACTCACAGATGATAATAATGTAATTTTGTTCATCTTTTCATTTCAGTACTATATATTTTGGCGCATACCGGCAATTATAATTCTTTGGAAACAAGAACACTGAAGGATATTTTCTCTCTATTGGATCACAGTAAAAGGAATTTAATATATTGCTATTCATTAATGACAGCAACCACATACCTGATTTCACGCTTATATCTTAAAACTAAATATGAGGAAAAATCAAAATTCTTTATTTATATCAAAGGCAATTCTGAGAGGCAAAGTTTGAAAAAATGTTAAGTGGAGTTAGGATAACGTATTCTGATCTGTTTTCTGAGTTATTTTATGTATTCCTGTAATCTTTAACTTATATTTTACGATACATAAAACTCATTAGAATAGAGACAGTCCTCGACTTACGAACTGGTTCTGTACAGACGGCTTGGTCAGAAGCCAAAACGGGCAAAAAAAAGGAAAAGTGTGCACTGTATTATGTACAGGATGACTCAAAATTCCCTGTACGAACTTTAAAGGTAGGTTCAGTAAGACAAACAAAAAATTTTAAATAAACTTCATATGGGTCCGGAAATGAATAGTTTTCGCGAAAAATGTAGTTTTCATTATTCAATGTATGGTTGATTGTTGGTACAGTATGATGCGATAAAACGTATTTCAAAATATTCATAAATTAATTCACAGATATACAAAATAGGGAAAGAATGATTTAATTAACGGTGTTGAAAAAAAAAATAATTGGGTCTGGAAATTACCAACTATACACTGAATAATGAAAACTACGTTTATCGCGAAAAATATTCTTTCCAACACCTTTTAATAAATCACTCTGTCCCTACTTTGTATTTCTGTGTTTTAATTTATGAATATTTTGAAGTACGTTTTATCGTATCATACTCTACCAACAAAAATAAAACAGCAACAACCTTTCATTGAATAATGAAACTATGTTTTTCGCGAAGACTATTCATTTCTGGATCCATGTTTATTTAAACATTTTTGCTTGTCTTAATGAGTAGGAGCTACCTTTAAAGTCTGTATAGGGAATTTTGAATTACCCTGTACATGTATACGTGTAGTCTCACAGAACTCACAGAATGAACAGTAAATATTAAATTAAATTTAAGTATATAGATAAATTCTGCTGTAAATTATGAATTAAGAACATATTTCAAACACACTTGCTACGGCTATTTTGTAGCAAACACCAGTTAGGGCTGCTCCAACAGAGCTGAATCCCCGCCAGGAAGTGGCCTCTACCCTCAATGCAATCTAGTTTCGTTCTAGAAGACGTTGACTTAACAGTGGGAACCAATATTGGCACTACGACAACAGTCTATTAATATAGGTGTGCACATTATGTTCACATCTGAATGTTCCATGTTCTAGATATGTCCAAGTTTTCTATAAAAAAAAAAAAATATTCGAAGAATACTGAAAATATTCATATTTTTTTTTTTTTTTAATGTTTGAAAGAGAATGGAACGTGGAAAAAATCCCCGCCGCCTGCAACCCTTAACCTCATTTAAATACAATTGCAATTAAATGTTTTGTATTCAAATGACAGTTATGTACAAAGATATTTTTTTCAGATTTAAAACTTCATTTTCATTATTACTCAGAATTTTCTAAAAACGAGATTATTTTACGAAACTATTCAAAATTTGAAATTATTTCATAAAAACTGTTTTAAAACGCGTTTCATAATTTTAATATTATTTATAATAACTAAAGTGCTTAATGTTTACGAAATATTTTAAGATTATAAAATGCCAGTCAAATGAAATAAAAATTAATACTAGAATCCAAAATTCCAAGAGAGTATTAAATGCCTCTGTATTTAAATAATAAAAAACAGGCAATTTTATTCGTTCTTGTACTTTAAACACGGATTTCAGATAAGATCCATTGATAAGAAACATAGAAAAAATTCCGTATTTTTTTTTATCTTTTTTCATTCATGAATCTTATCTGAATTAAATTTTAACGCTTAATAAAATATTTTTTTAAAAAAAGAGAACACCGAAACACAGTGTAAAACTATGATTCACATATTAAAAAATACAGACCAGACAGTTTCTAGGATTACAAGGTCCTCATCATCAGCAGAATACTGTATTTTTTAATATCTGAAATATATTTTTAGATTATACGTGTGTTTCGGTGTTCTCTTTTTTTAAAAAAAATGAACTCTTATCTGAAATAATAGAAAAAAATTCAGAATTCATTAAAAAAAAAAAAAGCAATTTTAAATAACTCACTTGAATTGTGGATTGGTTATTTGCAGTTTCGTGTAGCTCAATAAAAAGTGTAGCTGTAAAATCAGGATCATCAATATCAGAAGTGTTTAAGCCTTTTAGCATTGCAGTAATTAAGCGGTCATTCTGCAAAATAATAATGAATTACGATCAAGACGTTTTCTTAATTTACAAGTACTAGCTAAACTATTATACAATCACAAAACCAGATTCAAAATCAGATATCAAATTTGTTTTCTTCATCAGAAGCAGCTGCCTTTAACTTTTACTGTTTATGTAGAGTTTCTGTCGCGATCATTCATATTGATTTGTTGATTTTTATTGTAGATAATATTATTAATAATCATGTTACGACTTAACTAGGTTTGGCTTGAGTAGATATTCTCGTTTGAAACAAGTTTACGATTAACAATGGCATATACCCAGCCTTTTCACTTTTATACTGAATTAAACAAAAACTTCCTTAAAAAAATTGTTACATAGGAAATAATTATGTATAATTTAATGATCTATAGAAGATGTATAGTTTTTCCTTATATTTACCTCGAATATATTTGTTCTGAAAAGTCAAGAAAAATTAAAAAAAAATGTTGGTGGCGACTTCTTGTGATTATTTTTCTCAAACTCAAATGAGCCGAGGCATACGGGAACTTTTCCTTTCTTATTTCCAGGCTTTACCCAACCACCAATGAAAACACTTTTTCCCATTGTTATAGGCGGTCGGATATTGATTTTTGTCTGTCTTTGTCCCGAATAGATCATTTAAGTGAGTCGTCGTATATGAAAAAAAAAAATATATTTTTAACTTTCTATCGCAGATTTTTTATGATTTTTGTGCATAGGCTGTACCTACGAGAAGTAAGAAAACTCCAAATTTTTGGATTTTTTTTTTTTTTCAAATTGAAGTTTCAAAATGGCGAAAAATGCAAATATATTGAACTATTCATATTTACCCAAATACTCTTACTCAGTAACCCTATAGGTTAGTGAATGCAACTAGGCTTATTATTTGAAATGTCACATTAGGGATTTTGGTAGACAACATTTTTTTGAACATTTTTCAAAATTTTCATTTTTTAAAAAATCTCAAAAAACGCCATTGAAAATTTTGATTTTAAAAAAAGATATGAAAATCTGTGACAAGTGTAGGAAGCAACTTGAACAGAAATTACAGATCAAAAGCTGATGTTTGTATGGAGGATGATCATGATGAGAAATCAGGACCGAGAAATAGTGAAAATCAATTTATAGTTGCTGACACTTCTTTGCAGATGTTACAACAATCCCTCGAATTGATAAGAGATTCAATCATCATAAAGAAAAAAAAATCTGTCATCTTTCTTATATCAAATCCAAAGGTGATAAGTGAATGTGAGCTTTGAAATTAATCTATTAGGCTTACAGAATGATCACTTAGATAAATGAGATAATGAAGATACAATGAAAGTGATGAAAAAGAAATATTGACACAATTCAACGAGGAGAAGGGATGTTGATCATATGATTCTGTGGCTATCTATTTTCTAAAAAAACTATTATAAAAGAACTTTGTTATATAAAGTAATATCAATGTTTTATGTTTAGATTAAATTAACAGAAACTTAACTCTTTCTAAAAAGAGAGATTCTGTTCGTGATATTTCATATTTTTTCATTGTAAGGTTAATTTTAAAGTATTAGATAAATATATAAAAAAAAATCTTATCAATCTTAGAAATGTAAATTCAAATCCTTGTTGTTTTGACATGGAATGACCCATTGGCAACTTCAGAGGCTAATATTATTCTAATGGCTATTTATGTGACAAGAAGGTTTTACTTAGATATCTCCCGAAGGTGAAACAAAGCAAGCATAGCCTATATTTAAAGCAATATAATTGAACCTTAGTTGTTTGTAAATTAAGCGGAGATGCATCTGAAGTTTAGTGAGTAAATCAACTTACGCCTGAATAAAGGATAAGTTTTTTCTTTGTTTGTTGCTGAATGGCTTGCTGCATAAAATTCTGTAGATTTTCGAATATCGGACCTAAAAGAAAAAGTGAAAAATAAAAATCAATAATATCGTAATATTTAGGATTTGTGGATATGAGTTTCTATCAGCACTAGAATTCAGAGTATTCTATGCTATACTTCTTTATTAACTTTGTGTATCACGTTCTTTTGGATATATTCAAATCATTAAATATTTATATAACTCTTCTTAAATATATTAAGTAGAAGCTGGAATTCTACCTTTGTATTTTAAGGTATTACTCTTTCTTTATTTTATCATTCACGAGGTGCGTTTACTAAAACTTTAAAAGTGAAAATGGATATTTTTCATCATATGGAGTGAAGATTTGTGGACCTGGAATGTAGATTCGTGGCCAAGACAATATAATAAGATGTAGAACAAGTATACTTCAACCCAGGTTAAAAGACAAGCATTAGAATCATCAAAGCACACTCACAAATAACCATTCTTATTAAATGCGGCAGTTTAATTTGAATTATTTGTTATACAGACGAGTAGTCCCCAAACTTCTCTAGCTGAAGCTTTTTAGAAATTCGTCAGATCTCATTCTCAAATAACGTGTTTGCTTTTGAAATGCGTAATTAAAATTCACATATGTAATGAATAGTATGCTTATGTGGCGAATGTGGTGGTAGGGAAGCCAAGCACTGCGACCGGAGGTCTATTGTACTATCCCACAGAAGTAACGACAGATGGAGAGAAAGACTGAGAAAGTATGGTGGGAGAAGTGCATAGGAATCGGGAGCACCCCAAGAAAACCTATCCTGTACGGATCGTCCACCATCACGAAACCCACATGAGAACCGAACTCGGTACTCAGAGGTAAGAGGCCAGTGTCATAGTGACAACATCAACCGGGCGGCCATAATGAATAGTAAGTATGAATACTTAATATTCATACATTAAACATAAGTTATATTGCAGACGTTTGAAATAGCTTGTTAAAAACGGAAATAAAATGCGGATTACAGAAGATTTAAGAAAGTATATTCTATTGACAAAATTTCAAAATATAAAAGTAGTTTGCTTTTTTTTTTAATTAAATGTTAGTCTTTCGTTCATCTTAACAGAATCGGATTGTCTGCGAAGTTCCTGTCAAAAGTTAAGGAAGAGATAAAAACCATACAATATGTTTGATTGATAAATCACATTTAATCTGTCGTAATAGGCTACATTAAGTATTAAAAAATGTAATCTAAAGTTTTCCAAGAATGCTGATTTGCAGGCGATAGATTGGAAATCGCTGGAATAGATTTGTAGCACTTCTACAGAAATCATTCCGTGCATACTATTTTTTTTAGCGAAGTGTAAAGTGGTGACCGCCAAGAAGTACAAAGAAAAAAGGTTTGTGAAACTGATATGGTTCAGTCTCAAATTACTTATAAAATTCCAAAAGAAATACTTTGTAACGTAAATACTTATAAAATAAAAGCAAATTAATTTCATTAATTAATAACCTCTTTTCCCGTTATTTTCGAAATTGCAAGCAGTAAGCGCTTCAACAATATTAAGAGTGTCTTGTTTGCAATCGTTTTAAATTGACGAATACTTTGATTTGATTTCAATTAGATGGATTTAAGGTTTTCGGATTTCATCACTTTTTTAGAAAGGAAAATTTCATTGCAGTTTGTTTTCATCAAATGTACCAATTTACAAATAGGGAAACAGCAGATGTTCTGTGATGCTTAGCAGACTTAATTTCTGCACATTTCCTGAAATGTGCTGATGGAGTGTGATAATTTCTCAGGATATCTGAATGTATTTTTGAAGTAGGAACAAAATCTTCAGTTAAAAGTTTAAAAATCTAATGGACGAACTAAGCTTTTGCTAAAATGATTTTTAAGAATAATAAAACGAGTTCGACGCAATTCCCTCACCTACTTTCAGTCTCAGTTGTTGTAATGAATTAACAAACAAGGAATTCACTAAAACATGAACTTCTTCCAATTGAGAAAAGACAGTCGAATTCACAAACGATGGAAGATTTAGATTCATTGATTTCTGAAAGGAAATAAAAGAAAATACTCATTACAATTGATTCTGAATTGAATAAATACATTGTGATCAAATAATATGAAATTAATATCTAACTCTTTAACTATTAAATTAAAATAATTTTATTACGTAGATCGTGGATTTTATTTACTTGTAGATAGTACATATATTTCTTAAAAATCTTAGAATAAAGTCAAGTACATAAATACAGTCACTGTTCTAGAAAAAGACGTATAATAAAAGCTTAAAAACTTTATAAAAGGTCATTTGGAATTCAATTCCGCAGGATTCAATTCAGTAAAAGAATCATAACGTAAATCTACTGCTTAAGTTCTATTCTCCAATAAGTTTTCATAAATTCAATGTTTAGATAATTCTTTAAGAACAATACATAACTAAAAGTAATAGAAATGCCAAAGCTAATTTTTTTAGACAAATATAATTACTTGAATAGTTTTAATTGTGCAGACAAAAACTAATTAATTTATTTTATAAGACCAGTATTGCACAATGTAAACCCAATTTTATATTTAAAATTTAAAATTTGTTTCCGGGTTCCAGTATTCGAACCCTCTTGTCAGGTCACAAGGAGTGAAAAAGATCGAAGTTAAATCTCCTCTAAGTGAGTCACATATTCAGAACAGTCATATTGCGGAGCAAGGTTAAACGTAGGAAGATTACATTCTATAAGTAGGGGGATTCATCATCTACTTTTTTATAAAAAGCCAGATTATGACGTCTGCTAAAGGAATTTCATGTAGGGGCAGAACTGTGTATTTGTTTCAGATTCGATGGGAAATGTAGCATCGCACAGAAACTGGGAGTAATTCCTTACAGAATGTAATACTGTAAGTTTTAATTATAACCCATACTGCAAGATGTCCAATTCACTATAGAAGAGGAAGTCAAAACCAATCACTTCCTTTCCTGAATGTCACGATATCCAGGAGATATCCACTCTAAATCAATCATTGTCAAGGCTGACACACATCACACACCCCTGGACCTCGAAAATCCTTCTCCAACACTCACCATCCCCGACACCCACACTCAGCAGCTGCGTGAATCGTGGCTCGTAAGAAACACCATGGCAGATATCGTCATATCCTCAGCCAGCCTCATGTCGACATGGAAGCGTCCAACAGATGACTGACGAGTGGTGAGCAATGAGTAGTGAGTAATGAGACCGAAGGATTCATGATCGCGATACAGTACCAAGTCATCCCACACGCAACTACAAGACGCAAACACGTATGACGACACATGCACGAAATGCCACACTACGCATGAGACGATCGACCCCATAATATCAGACTGTTCCCTTCTCTCCCAAACAGACTGCCTCCACCGACACAATGAGGTAGCGTCGATCGTTCATCAACAACTAGCACACAAACATTCACTTATTAAGAGCACGGTCCCGTACTACAAGTACACAACACAAAGAATATTAGAGTCATCCTCACATAAGCTGTAGGGGGACCGTCTCTTTCAGACAGACAAAACCATACATCACACAGACCTCACATCGCACTTGTTGATAAGATTATCAAACTAGTTCTATTTCATTGACATTGTAGTGACTAGCAGCAAGAACATGCAGAAACTCTCTAATATCCCTAATCCTTCTTGCACACTTTTTTTACACTTGACAACATGTGCTTTGACCCATGTCTTTGACCCGCCATGTTGTCTTTGGTGGGGAAACCCATGGTTTGAATCTTTTACATAAAAACTCAAATTAAGAACACGGTTCCGTACTACAAGTATACACCACAAAGCGTGTTAGAGTCACCCTCACATAAGCTGTACTGGGACCGCTCCATTCCCACAGACAAAACCGTACATCACAACAGACCTGACATCACACTTGTTGATAAGGCCAACAATCAGACCTATCTCATTGATATTGCAGTGCCTTTCAGCAAGAACTGAGTTCACACAGTCAAGATCAGTAAATACACCGACCCAGCACACGAGCTCCAGAAGCAGTGGAGGCAGAACCGAGTACGTGTTGTACCCATCGTCCTGTCCGCCATTGGTCTGGTGCCTCACACATTGCACCACAGCCTCAGCACACTAGGACTTCACTTATGCACAACTCCAGAAGCCTATGGTACTCAACACAACACGCAAAGTTAGAAAATTTATGGACACAACCACACATCCCTAATCATTCTTGCACATGTCTTTACACTTTGGTAATATGTGCTTAGGTCCTTGATCCGCCATGTTGTATTTGCTGGGGGAAACCATGGTTTGAATCTTTTACGTAATAATAATAATTATTACAAAGTAATCTAACGTGACAGAGGGCCTGGATGAAGCCTCTAGAGAGTTATTTAATTTAATTACTGAAAGTTTGCTGTCCTCTATCTATGTCCTCTTCCGAATGACAGGTTAGCCTTTGAACTACTAGAATTACAGGGAGCAACTTTCTGGAATTACAGTGACTGAATATATCGGGTTGTCCAAAAAAATTAGTTCGGTTTTTTTACGTAAATTGGCTCTAGTAGCGCATAGGTGTCTTTTCATTCGACACCATTTTGTTAGATTCTAATGTGACAGCTGTCGTGTCAGCATCCATTTAAAACAAAAACTGATCAAAATTGTTGAATTTTGTGTCGTCAATTTAATATTGAAGATGGAATACAATAGGCACGTAAGACCGCATATTTCTTTGATGACCAGGCAAAACTATTACACCTTGGCTGGCAGTTCTGATCATCCGCTCTATTCACCAGATATAACACCTTCGGATTTCCATTGATTTCGGTCTGTAAAAAATTCTCTTAATGGAAGAAATTCAAATCCCTGGAAGACACCCAAAGGCACCTGGAACATTTTTTGCTCAAAAAGATAAAAAGTTTAGGAAAGATGGTTGAAAAGATAGCAGAAGGTATTGGAACAAACCGTTGAAGACGTTGTTCAATAAAATTATTGGTGACAATGAAAAATTTGTCTTTTATTTTTACTTAAAAACCACACGAACCAACCCAATATATTGAATAATTATGATTTTAATTTCGTTTAGCTAAAATGGAAGTTATCTGCTTACCAAAATTAACATTGTATCATAAAATCGATCCAACAGATTTAGTGTTGAAATGGAGGTTCCTGTTTGTTCGGTGAGATAGTCCATCAGATCCTGAAAATTTAAATGAAATATTTTAATTTAAGGCTTATTTCCTTACTATATTAAACTAAACGAGCGTTTAGATGAAATTAATGTTTTAAAAGAAAATTACATTAGACTTACTTTCTTTCCTTCCGTAAAGTTTCTAAGTTCTTGTGAATTCAAATAGCCATCGACGATGTTATCATAGGCTGGACAAAAACCCGTCATGAATAACTAAATATAAAACATAGGTCAGTTAAAATTCAATTAATTGCTTTCTATATCACCAAGCCCTTACGAAATTAATTGCTGTCTGGAGTTTAATAGACGTATGTAATTTCTAATATGTAATAAATACCCATCACTATCTTTTCGATATAAAATTATTTCCTTTGAAATAAGGAGATTTTCTTTCCACAGACTTATTTTTAATACAAATAATAATCTAGAATTTGATCGACATTTAATAAACTGATAGCATCTTACGTAGGTCTATTCTTAATAATTTAACATGCTATTATTTATAATTAATATTAAATATTATTTATAAAATATGTAAAGTAGGGATTTGTTTAGTAAATGCTATTAAATAATTGATTATATTCCTCTCTAGATCTTTACATTGTAGCTATAAAATTTAGAACTTCTTACAAAAAAATCCATTGCTTTTTAATTTTTCTTATTTCTTCATTACAAAAATATTTTATTTTCATTTATTAGTTACTTTCCTCCCTGGAAAGAGACGGAGTGAAGATTTTGTTTGAAAGATAAATCACTTGTATAAGTCTAGATTGAATTTCATGTAAAGGGGGCACAAAATGTGAACCAAAAAAGTACCAAATTTTATTAATGTTTTACCAAATTTACCAAGGACGGCAAAATCACCAAATTTGGTAAAATATCACCGAATTCGGCAATCCTCATCGTTTTTATAATAGATGCGTAGACAAAATATTGTAGTAAATATTATAATTTACACAAAAATCTCTTGAAACGTTACTGACCCAGTTTGTCTTTTCCGCAGTAGTCCTTACTGGAATGGGCTGCCAACGAAGATCTCTATTCCACACTTGATCATCCACTGGAGGATAAAGACCAGCTAATACTGCGAGGGCGGTTGTTACAGTCCTGTCCATCATTGAACTCAAAGTGGTTAATTCATCTTTCTGGTACTTATCACTAATGAATCCAGTGTATCTTGTCTTAAGGAATTGACCCAACGCGTAGGCCTGCTCTGTGCCATGCTACAATAAAAATACGAAATTTCTTTAATCTCGAATAATATTGAACACGTAAAAATCCAAAATATATCATTACTGAATTACAGAAATAAAATAAAAGCCAAAACATATAGACAATTAATAGAATTCTTGTTAATTTTTCAAAATTAAGAGACGATTAACTCATTTCTATTTCCATTATTTCTATAGGATCTGAGGGTTCTTCGATTACTTTTTTATATCCTAAGCATAAAAATTTCAGTCCAAATGAGCAAATCTTTCTTGTTATTTACTTTCGTGCATTGTTTCAATCCACACCTCGGAAGGAGATCTATTCCTTTTGTTTTGGATTGTTATTAAAGATAAAACGAACAAACCAACATGTCTTCTATCGATAAATAAACATTCCAAGAGGAAAATACCACAAACTACAGTGAAACTGTAATGAAAGATACTGTCAATGATTACTTGCCGCATTCGGACAGAAACATCTGTGTAGAAATCACAGGATAAATGAGGTGATATCGACAAAAGTGGGTCGATGGCCTTATGTGGATTAATGGATAAGACTAATGCACTGTAAATGAGTCTTGATCTTTTCTATTCATAGTTCAACAATGAAAAGTTTGATTTTCAAAAAGTAAATACAAGCATAAAAAAATAGTTCTGAAGATCCGAAGATTGTAAAAGTAAAAAATAATAAGAATAATGATAAAAAGAAAAGAAAAAACAATCCTACACCTACATTCATTACTAACTAAGAAATTAAAAGGTTTCATTTCTCAAATAAACTTAATATAACAGTTTCTTCTGTTGATGTTACAAAAATTCCATTTTGCATTTAAATAAGTCCTAAACTTTTGTAATTGCTTACGAAACTTATATGAACTTATTGTTCATAATTTTTAAGTCATTATTTATTTGGGGTTCATCTACCAAAGAAATTCCAGGAAAGTTGATTTGAGATTCGAAATCTTAAAACCTTTATCTCTGCGTTTTTAGCAAAAATTTCTTCATCTGCTTAAATGTTATGAAAATATTTCGGTAGGTTATTTTTTTCTCATTCTGCATCAATGAACTCTTAAAGAGAGATAAGAAATTAATGTTACCATAAAAATGATAACTAATGACATCGGAGGGAAAAAAATATTCTCCCTAATTAAGATCTGCAGATTATGGTAGATTAAACCTAACTATCAATATTCTTCTAGAGATTTCACTTGTATTATTCATTATATCCTTTGAACCCGCTGATTGCACTGAAGAAGAAGATACTAATGCATTATACAGTATAATATATCTGCTGAAATAAAAGGCTTTCACTCAAGATTTTTGAGTTGTTTCTTTCAAAACCCCTTTAACTTTAAGCAATTGGGGGGGGGGTTAACCCCTAACAACCTCCCCCTCCTCATCCCTCTATACGCCAATCATGCGATGTTATTATAAGAAAAGTCCTGGCAAAAGACACTGCTTCCCCTGACCACAAGTAGCATCGTCTGCTTTCCTCCCTGAACAATAAAATATTCTTCCCTAAAAAACAGTCATATATCACAACAATACTTAAGACCTCTGTGCATCGAGCAAAGAAACGTAATTTACGATATCCATTACCCTTCAGTCAGTTTTGCAGTGATATTTTCTTTGTATAACCTGTGTATTTTTTGAGATACCAATTCTTTTACGCCGTTACTTGGAGCTTCATCAAATGAAACGAAAACTTAGGTTGTATCTCGTTTGTCTAATGTCGTGGAAGTAGAAATACTTGCTTCAATAAGGGATTTGACAAGGTTTCTTTTAATAATATTTCGAATAACTTACTGGGAGAAATAAGAAAACCGTCTTACATTGGTTAATTGTGCTAATCCACGTGTCCATCTGTCTTTATATGGGTCAGTGGGATAAGTCATAAGCGGTGTTCTTTCGCCATGACGAAATATCTAGAATAAAAAAACAACAACAACAACATTAATCAATACATTGATGACAATTGTTTGAATTCAATAATAAACCAATATATTCTATAAACAAAAAACGTGTGATAAAGCAACATTTTTATCTTTTAATTCATCGTTTTTAATTCAATCGTTTTCTGACCTGAGATAAAGATAATTCCCATCCAGCGGTTATCAGGGCCCACACACATATACGTAGACTTGCACGACAATTTGCAAGTATAAATTGCTTTTATAAGCCCAATGGATAATTACTAAAATTACAGGTATTTTGAAATATTAGCAATGGATAAGTTGTTTTGCTTCGTATATATAACTGACTGTGACTCATTTTTGGCAAATATATTATGTAACGTCCGTAGGCGGGACTTTGCTATTATTCGAGAGATGAAATTCTCCCAGCATTAAAAGCGAAACAATTTCCGTTAAGCCTGTAGTCACGTGTCACTAGATCTCAAAGACTTTTTAAAGTGTCTGTTTCTTATAGAAAATAGGTAGTATATTCGTTTTTGTTTTTCATGAAACTTCTTCATGAAAAACACCCCGAAAATCCCTTTGAAAGAATTACATGTTTTTATTTCCTTTAAGATGCTTATTCTAGCAAACTTTAGATCATCTAATGAAAAGTCATTTGTCAATCGATAATAACCTCCATTAGAGTCCTTACTTACTTACACTTACTTTAACCAGTGCTTCTCAAACTTTGTCGTTTCATGACACATTTTTACATTTGCAGCACCAAAGCTTGCGCATAAAATTTCATGACTCATCAAGTTTTTTTTATTGCTTTTATAGCTGTAATAGAATCCTTGGAAAAACGCCTACGATTTACGAATGACTATTTTAAACATTTTCAACCTGAAATATTTTTTAAGCTGTATTTGAAAGCGGAGGGGGAGATACGATTTTATTTCAGGAAAGAAACAGATCTCCAACAACCAAAAACTAAATAAATAAATAAAAAGTAATCTTCAAAATTTCGGAAGGTTCAATCAAAGTTAGGACCCACATACACTAAATATGTAGAGAGGGGTAAGACGTATTCGGTCCTTTATTTATGCCTATGTTTAAATGTGAATTAATACTTATTTAACCTTCGATGTTAAAACGAAACAGAACGTATTTCCTATTATTGATGAACAGAATGACCTTCAAAACTAAAGAACAAGAAATAAAAACACTTCTCAAATGTGGAATTCAAAAACCCTGGATTTCTGCCTCGTAAGGCAGAATACATTTGATTGTTGTTTTATAGTTTGTTGTTCTTTAGTTTGAGGAGTCGTTTTGTCCACCAATAAGGGATTCTTCTTCCCCTCGTACGCCTTTTGGGTTTTGCACTGGCTGAGTAGCTGTGGCTGATGAGAGCCAATAAACTCGAAACGGACGTCCCAGGATCTGAGCTTTTCTCAAAAGGCTTCCCCCTTTAAATAAGAATGTATTTCCATTCGTCTAGGTTATTTCATGTCTAGAATTGCTTGTAGATAAGCGCCTTCAGCTTAGCGTTCATCTAAATTTGGATTAATAAAACACAGTTAGGGACATCCATTCGGCACATCACTTAAACATTGAAAAGCTCTGCTTAAAACTGATATCCTACACTTTAATCTGATGCCACGTTTCTCAATTAAATCCTTGGCTTTATTGTTTTCTAACACTGGATTTTGTCTGTTTTGTTCTTTCATGGAAGGTCAATCATTTCCAGACACTCAATAACATTCTTAGAACTGATTCCGTGTCCAGATTTCGATCGGACAACGAAGACTAATCGAATTGAGGAGTCCATCTTCAAACAAAACACCAACCTTTAGAAATTAAATCAGTTTTAATACATAATCTGGATTAACTGAAAGGAAAAAAAAAACTGTAAAAGTTCACCAATTTTTTTAGTTAATAACTAAAAAAAACCTCTTAATTAGCTTAAATATAGATTATTCTTAGAAATTACAGTTAAAATAATGAAATGAGTAAATTTAATCATTTATCAATTAGTTTTCAGTCAAAGCAAACTGATTTGTAATTTTAAAGTAAAATTAGACTTTCAGTTTTTTTTTAACGTTCAAAAGACTTTGAAATATCTGAATTTACTTAATTTTGGTTTTACTTAATAAGAATTTATTAAAATTAACTGATTACTCGGAAATAACATAGTAGCTTATGCCAAAATAAAGTTTTTAAATTCTAATATTTCAAAATATTTAATTTGAATTGCAGATTTTAATGTTGACTGAAAAATAAAAAAGGATTATAGTTAAAACAAAGTACCATATTAAATACGATAGATCAATTAGATATGACTTATATTGCAATAATAAATATTGAGAAAATACTTATAAATAAAATACTTATAAATAATGTATGTAATTCAGTTTTAGGGATTTAAAAAAATATTTTTTATATAGTACTGTAATAAAAAAAAAATATTGAAAAAACCTACACATTTACTTACAAATTTTAATTTTCTCTAAATTTTTGATTTAATATTAAAGATTGGTTCTAAATTAAATTTATCTTTAATTTTATTAGGAATTAAATAAAGTTATATGGAATTTTTTTTTTAAATATTCTTATTTATTCAAGTATAGATATTATTACTTAAATTACTTATAATATAATTCTTCCTCAAGTATTGAATTATTATTTTGTTCAACGTAAAAAACTCAACCAAATATTTTTATATAAAAGATTTCATTAAATTCTGACGGTGTTACCGTATAAATAGTTAAGTGAAATTGGATTCTGAAAGTACGGACACAATTTTTTTAGTAATACAGATTTCATTAAAAATATTTAATAAATATCCAATTTTGCTTTGAAATTAACAGAATCCATAGCAAATATTTGAAAATTTTGTTTTTTTATCAAAAACCTGTCATTTAACGATTAAATTTTTGATTGCTATTGCTTTAATGATACGCAAGAAATATAGATAGAATTTTTTTTTGTTGAATTATTTAACACTTAAAATTGAAGGAGAAAAACTATCAACTTGAAATTTACCAGATTATATAAGTTATTGATAAAAGCTCGAAAGTTCTGACAAATGTAAAGTATTTTATTGATGTCTTTGCAGACGATTTTTCTACTCACCACGAATACAAGACTTAAATCAATTGAGTTAAGTTTGGAATTGACTAAGAGAGAAGTTGTTCCTACGAGGTATATAAATAAACCTACACCCATGGCCAGAAACAAGATCAATAGAGCACAGGCACGTTGTTTTCGAAGAAACATGCTTCTTGCGTGTATTCAGCATTTTTATTTCCACATGCAGGATTTTTCTAGTAAAGTGAAGGAAATAATGTATTCTTGAAGGGAAACAACTCCGTGATGCCAGACTTCAAAAAAATCAATGAAGTTTCCTTGCCTCCCTGCAGATAAATATTTGGAATCGTCCCGTAAATGCAGAAACAAAATAGTCCCGTGAAGTTGTTAGTTAGATCGAATCAGTCCACGTCATTACATTTGTGTGTCTGTTGTTCAACTGGAAAACCCTGTCACGGAAGTCTGTTTGTAATAAAATTATGAATACACTTCCTCTCTTTTATTAGTGCTTCAGGAGCACATCAATGCCATATTTTGTTAAAGCTATTTGGGAAGAACACACCTGAGTCAATTAAAATAATAGAAAATTTATCCTTCTTTAAGAAACGAAGTTGATGGGTTTACTTTAATAGAGGTTTCCTGCAAGCTTGATTTATAAATATCAGTGTCCCATCGAAGATATTCAACGAAAGGTATTTAAAAAAGAATAAAGAAAACTCAACTGCGTTGCGAAAATTGTATAAATACAGGGTGCATGTAATTAAAGTTTACCTACTCCAGTGCTTCTACAGAAAAGTGTCGGACAGCTTTTAAATTTGGTAGGTACAGTAAGGAGAGAATACGGAAGAGAATTAAGCACAAGTTTATTTTAGTTCCAAGTTTCGCCGTCAGGCGAATATGTGGCGCTGGTATTTACATGTATAAAAGCATACCCTCGCTGAGTGCCGATATCATTTATATAATGTCTACGTCATTGAAATATCTAGCTCTATTGGTAAAATTGTTCTCAATTTTCTCAAAATGTTGAAAATGGGCTGATCTGTGTAAGAGCTCGAAATATTTCGTAAAGATGATGTAATGTATTTTAAAACTTTTTTAAATTTTAAATGTGTTTGTTATTTAAATTTAAGATTGACTATATTTTTAACACACGTAAAATCTGTTTAACACACTATAAAATAACACACGCGAATCTTAGAGCCTTCTCATTATAAAATGTTAACTGGTACGTTGTCACTTTCTGTTGTGTTTTTACTTTGATGAAATCTTTGTATCTGTCAATTAATTCTTCCTTCTCTCCTCCATCTTTCTCATCCTGTCCCGGATCTTTTTCCTTCTCTACTTTTATTCAGATTACTTACTAATTCCGGATGAAGCTCATCCTTACATCCGTCAGATTGTTTCATATATAATTCTTCTTGGATATTGCCATTGAGAAAAGCTGTTTTAATGTCATAATGACGCACTTGTAAGCTTTGGTGACCTGCAACATAAGCAGAATTCTTAAAGTTGATTGTTTTATGACTGGTGCAAAAACTTCATCATGATCTTCACCATATTTTTGCGAAAAATCTTTTGCGACTAGACATGCTTTATATCTACAAATTTCCCCATTTGCATTTCTTTTAAGTTTAAAAGTCCATTTGCATCCGATTGCTTTTCTATCTTTTGGCAGTTCTACAAGATCCCAAGTTTCATTTTCATGAAGAGAATTAATTTCTTCATCCATTGGAGAAATCCATTGATGAGTATCAGATCTGCTGATGCCTTCTTTTCTTGTTTTCGGTTCCATATCCTCCACGATCACAGTATTGACATTCATAACTTCAATCAGTCTTTCTGGGGGCTTCCCTGCAGTTGATCTTAGGGAATGTCGAAGTGAAGGTGTAATTTCTTCTTCATTTTTGGGAATAATTGACTATCCAAGGATTATCTCTACTTCTCTCTCGATGAGTCTTTTTCATCTGAATGGAGATCATTCATTTGTAGCATTCATG
>JAFIDM010002131.1:34710048-34733150 GCA_023159025.1 Thereuonema tuberculata
GGAATTATTCCATATCTCTCTCACGTTCAGTTTCTTGTTAACTTGAAAGATAGCAATCGAAACTGATAAACTAATAGTAATCACTTAGTAACCTAAAAAGTCTTAATCTGAAGTGTGATCAAAGAGCGATAAATTATACGTATTTCTTAAAAAAACAAACGGAAATAAATTAAATCTTATCAAAGATGGCTGACCAATCCTATACATATTAAAATGCAGCTGTTCATGTCTACTTTTGTTTTCGAACTTCGAGTCTATTTCAACTTATTATATTTTCAATATTAATATAGTGAAAAATCCGAAACTTTGCAACATAAATGGGAAAACATTACACTTTCAATTTTCAGAATGGATTTTTATTTATAGATTTTAATAACAATAATTCCCGCTTTGTGATAACAAAAATAGTGCTACAGCTTTATTTTGTAAAAAATATACTAACAAGTTTTTGTTTTAAAATTAAAATATAATAAAGTAATTAAAAGTTTTTGAAATAAGAAGTTTTATTTATTTTCTGTATAGTTATTTAAAAAAAATGAAGTTAATACAAAAGCTCAAAAAGCTTTTTTTTTTCTTTGAGGATCTTAATTATGACAAAAGCTTGAATATTATTAAAAGCTTGAATACTAAAATATGAAAAAAATTACTTATTTGTGGATCAACTTCATACAAAGGCGTATTTATTTTATTCTCCAATCGCGAAAACGACTGGGCTAATCTCCTTACAATTTGGAACAATGCTTATTTATTGCAGGTAATACAACACTGAATTATATTAAAAAAAGTTTATGTGCATTTAAAATTGCTTACAACTGGTTTCGCCTTGCTACAAGGCTTCTTCAAGTGACAATAAAATACATGAGACATGGCTAACATCACCAATAAGATTAAAGCTAGAAATTAACATAATCAATCAAATGTAGCCTGACATGTCGAAAGACTATTGGAGGAACGTCACATGACTTCGAACAGGTGGCGCCATCACTCGTGGTTCAGAAGCAATCTTCATTGACTGATAACAACACGGTTTTCTCCAAGTTTGAGGCGGGATTGATTCTGATCCACGAGTGATGGCGCCACCTGTTCGAAGTCATCTGACGTTCCTCCAATAGTCTTTCGGCATGTCAGCTTAAATTTGATTGGCTATTATGTTAAGTTCTTGTTTTAATTTTATTGGTATTGTTAGGGCTTATTAAAAAGCATGTCTCGTGTATTTTATTGTCACTTGAAGAAGCCTTGTACCAAGGCGAAACCGGTTGTAAACATTTTTAAATGCACATAAACTTTTTTAAATTTAATTCAGTGTGTTGGCCTATCTTACCTGCAATTGATATGCATTTGTTAAAATTGATGAATCTCATGTTTATTTATTATTCAACTGAAAATATGAATCTAATGATAATAATTTTAACGTGCTGTACATTAAACATTAATTACATTTAACATTTAACATTAATTACACTGCCAACTAATTACGCACTTTTTGTTTAAAAAACAATAATAAATTATATTCAAACTATTCACGTACGTATTCGGAGACTCCTTTCTACCAGTTTCCTTTATCAAGTGTAAATTAAAAAGTTAAAAATTAAAGATTGAATTACCGATTAAATTACCGTTTTTTAGCAGGTAATCATCTTTAATCGGCGTCTTGGCCACCACCGCTATATATTGTTTGTATATAGTGCTGTAATAACGAGTTTAATATTAATTGAGTCATCTTAACATCTTAACTCAGTCTTTTAATGAGCTAATGTCTATTCAAAAATAAACATAAAATTTAAAAACGAAGAGCAAGCAAAGTTGATTATGAAGCAGTTGTAATGAAAGTGATATATGATACACAAAACAAGGAAAAACGATTCTTATTTAACACAAGACTAGTTGCAACCCGTGAAATATTCACGGAAGTAAAACAAATATCACATTTTTGAAATACCGTGAAAGATCACCGTTATACGATTCTTGATTTTTTAATATCAACATGCTTTCCTAGCACTTTCGGCGACAAAAATTAACCTCCTGCCCTAAAATAATAGGCTCCTCCAAATTGAGCCTGTGAGAGAGTGCCCCACAATGCCTTACAGGGGCGTAGGAATTATTTCACCAACATTAATTAAATTAACTAATTTTTCTTTTCAAAAAGACATTAAAAATACACTAACAAAATTAAAAATACGCTTTAAAATATTCTCTCTCCGACTCTCCCCGCTCTCTCCACTTTGATGACAAACATAAAATCCGTTTTTTGCCTATTAATAGTATGATTCTTATTATAACTATCTGATTTATGCTATTGTACATCTATCTAAAATTAAAAGAAATAAATCTCTAATCATATTTCTTCATTTATAATGCTTCGTCCATCGATTGACTGATTCAATTGGTTTCATTTTTTATAATACACTAGTTGACCTGTGCGAATAATTCGCAACAAAAAAACCAACTTTGAGAAATAATAAATAAATTCAAAAGCTATCGTGCATGTTAGTTAAACACATTGTCAATAGATGGCGTCTTCTTCATTTTTATAAAAAGGTTGACCCGTTCCAATAATTCGCATGGTATCTTGATCAGTCACCGAATGGTAATGTGCAAATAAATAAACGAACAGATTGTGAATAGATGGCGCCTTCTACATTTTTATAAAAAGATTTTTAAAATAAAGTTTTTTAAGGAAAACATTAATTTTAAACAATTTATTTAATCTTCAAAATGATGTTTATTAAATATTACAAAAGTATTAAGGGAAATAATAAAAAAAAAAACTTTTGGAAAATAATATATGAGAAGTTGACAAATTTTTATGTTTTTTATTGTAATAAATCGTTTATTTACTACAATAAAACTATTGTATTTTTATTAAACTATAAATCTTTGTTTGTTTTTTTATCTGTTCTTATTAAATAAACGATGAAATATCATTTTAAAGTGCATTTTTATTCAAAAATGGATATATTTGAAGTTTACGGCGCTATAGAATTATTTGAAATGCTGTTTCGCTTTCGAAAGATCAAGTCGCTTCTGTTAAAGCGTGTCTACATTTTTATAAAAAGGTTTTTAAAATAAAGTTTTTAAACGAAAACATTAATTTTAAACAATTTGTTTATTTTTCGTTATTAGCGGAGACAGTAATCTTCAAAATGATGTCTCAATCATTGAGTTTGATGAAGTATTAAGGAAGTTATGGCGTTCCGACAGAGAAACACCTTTGAGAAAACATTAATTTTAAACAATTTGTTTATTTTTCGTCATTAGCGGAGACAGTAATCTTCAAAATGATGTCTCAATCATTGAGTTTGATGAAGTATTAAGGAAGTTATGGCGTTCCGACAGAGAAACTCCTTTGAGAAATAATATGTAAGGATTATTATTTAAAATTTAAATGATTAATTGCGAAGTGTCTATGAGCACAGGAAGTGGATTATCTTCCAAACTGATTAGGGGCAAAGCAGAGCCGTTTCTAGGTGTTCTGCCACCCTAGGCGACAACTGAAAAATGCCGCCCCTCCCTTTCCCCCTCCCCCACCCTTACTGACACCACTCAATACAACCGACACTTTTGGCGCAGCTTAGCCGCAGCTGCTTTTGCGCCATAAAACGCCAACCAACAACAACAACAACCGACACTTGAGAATGACCAGCGAGACAAAAATGTCCTTGTGCACACGTGTACACAGGGCGCAAGAGGGAGGGATGTATCAAGTCGCCACAAGATCGCGAGATAGCGCACGTGCCTCTTTCCAGAATTTTTTTGTTTAATAATTAATAATTTCGCTGTTAATTTTATATATATATCAAATTTTTTCCGTCCTTCCGCCGCCCTAGGCGGCCGCCTAGTCTTGCCTAATGGTAGAAACGGCCCTGGGGCAAAGCTAAAGAAACTAAGGGGATTAAAAAAAAAAAAAATTATATTCATCTGAGGAGATCCATAACAGTAATATTTAATTCTCTCTCTTTTTTTTTTTTTTTTTTTTTTTTAAAAAAAAAATTTTAATAAAAAAATATAATTTTTTTTTTTTTGAAATTAATAAATAGTTAAAAAAAAAAAACCTTTATCTCACGTATCAATGAAGCGTATTATCTGAACACTCAAGGTTTCAGCAACGAACCTGACAACCTACCTTCAATATTAATAAAAAGTATCATAATGTTATCTTTCTGGTATCAGGAGAACAAGCCAGCTGGGACATTTTTTCTCTTTTAAAATCAGAGACTGCTTCTCTGACAGGATTTATTTATTTCTTTTTTTTTTAATATTTAAGGATATTCCTTCATACGCCTAATTATTATAAGTTTTTTCTTTCTATAGTTTCAAACTTCTGTTGATCATTGCTAATAATATAGGGTTTGTTTTTGTTTTTTTAGCTCATTGATATAATGAATTTTATTTTGCAATTATGTTACTTGGCTTTCATTATTAATAGAAAAAAAGCCTATGTTAATGGATTTGTTAGTCACCTAAAACCAAATTCATTGGTGATTCAAAATTTCCTGTACAAACTTTAAAGTTA
This sequence comes from Thereuonema tuberculata, assembly GCA_023159025.1. Lineage (NCBI taxonomy): Eukaryota > Metazoa > Arthropoda > Chilopoda > Scutigeromorpha > Scutigeridae > Thereuonema > Thereuonema tuberculata. The sequence continues at coordinate 34,714,562 of JAFIDM010002131.1, forward strand.
GGTCAGGAATAGTAAAACATTTACTATGAATACAGTTTGTTTTTATATTGAATATTTTAAATTCAAAATTTTAATGTGCCAATCACCAGCCTATAGATTAACACAAATATAAAAATAAATTTCTGATTCTCAGTTTTTGTAGGATCCCTTATTGCTGTTTCATCCAAATCTTGAATTTCTGTTTGAATAGGATTAGAAATTAATTTACAAGCATTTATTGCCTTAATTTCCAACTGTTTAAATCAACAATCTAGAGAAGCAACTTTAAAATATTTTTTAGTACAATGTTTAGCTTCTTCCATATTTTTATTTTGAGCCATTATTAATTTCTTACAAAATAATTGATGTATTATAATTATTGAAGATTTTAATTCCTTAATTATTTCTGTTATTCTAGCTCTTAAAATTAGGAGTTGCTCCTTTTCATTTCTGATTCCCTTCAACATTCTACTATGAATACAGTTTGTCGGCAAACGCCACCGAATATGCTACAGGGCGCTGCTTGGGCAGTGTGAGCCATCGTATTTGAGACGTTGACTTTGTACGAGTAGGATGTGTCCCGGATCTGTCATTGTAGAGGGCAGATGTGCACCTACCCTATGGGGAGCGAGCGGAAACGGACGAGCTCCTGCGCTATACGATTGTATCGTGAACGGTTCCCCAACAGATGTGTGCCCAATCATCAAACGTTTGCGCATTGTGCACCAGAGATTGTGTGAAACTAATCATTTGACGGAAACAGTACACTTTACAATCATATTGTAAGCATAGGGCTAATAAACATGTTGTCTACTTGTTATCTTTTATTTCTGAACCTTAGTGTACGTTCGGGTGGCGTTTGCGGACATACGTTTGTACCACTTTGAATACGGTTTGTTTTTGTATTCATGACCTACCTTTAAAGTTTATTTGGAATTTTGATTCACCCTGTATATATATTTTTTTCCGATTATGCTTTTTAACTTGCTTTTCAAACGGAAATTAAATAAGTTTATGTACATGCGTTCCCACCTCATAACAACTTCGAGGATTTAATCACTTTTCAGGAAAAGGAAATTTGAGGCTAGTGTGTTTGTCTTCAGCAATTAAAATTGGGTATTTACAATTTACAAATATGGACTTACTTTGATGTACTTTCACGATAAACAAAACAAAAACAAAAAAAATATAAGAAGAAAATGTAACTTTTTTAAGAAGAGTAGATTGTAAAGACCCGCGAACACCATCCAACTCGCAAATGAGTCGGCCGTGATACAGCAATCCCATAATGCAATGCGATTACCCCAGCAGCTGTGGAAAATCCGAAAAAATCGAGGTTTTGAAACCTCTCTGATAAATTCTGCCGTATACAATTACTGCATTTCAGTATAAACTTTATTTATGCATGAAAGAAACTCGCAATACTCTGATATTCATTGTGAACCCGCTTGTCTTCGACTCGAATCGGGGAACATCGTTTTAGACGCCATTTCTTTCCATGGGCGTGACGTCACGACTGACGTGTTCCAACGCTGCCCTGTGATTGGGTAATTCCGACCGACTTCCAACCAACTTCCCGAGTTGGTACTGCAAAACCAACTCGAGTCGGCCGACTAAAGTTGCTGCCAACTCGCTGAAAAACGGGCTCAAAACTGTCTCTACCAACGCGTGACGTCAAAATCGGCCGACTAAGTTGGTGCAAAGTTGGATGGTGTTCGCGGGACTCTATCAGGAAGTTCAAAACAAAAAGTTATTTCCTTTTATTATTATTCCTTTCGTTTATGTCATTCTTTCCTGTAATTATTTCAAAGTCAAATGAAGTGAAAACAACAGATTCTTTTCTCATTCTTTTTTCCCGGTAAGCTCATCAGATTACTGTCTGCGTTTTTCCCCTGATAGCTACTGAATGGATGGATGGATGGTGATCCTCTTGAAACTTGGTAGACATATTTTATGGACTAGAGACGATCTAAGTTTAAGTTTTAAGTCATTTCCAAATGGGTTCTTGCCGAGAAATTAAAGCGAGAAGGAGATAACAATAAATGAAATATTAACGATATCTAATGGAAATCACGATTTCTACCATTTGTCTGTTAATTGCCTTAAACAACGAATTTTAGTCCTTTTAATCAATCCATTAATTAGCGCGTGGCTTGACATGATTCACATAAACCCAATTTCGACAACTCAATTAAGTAATGATTCATTGATTTTTTTTTTTTTTTTTTTCAGAAAAAAAAATAGAATGTTTGTATTCAGTCGAGATCATTATTGGAAATAAATGTAGATTTTCCAGTTTTTTTGTCTTTTTTATGAATTTAAAAAAAAAAAAAAAAAGTAGCAAAGCAAGAAAAGTGAAGAAATTTTAAGTAGTACTATTCAAAGAAAAGGAAGCTCTTTCGAACTTTTTTTTAATGTTACGGAAATTGTTTTCTTTCAAAAACAGATCGAGTTAAGAAATATATCCTTTGAGAGAATTCCAAGATACGGTTTTAATTTTTCTATGAAATTTAGGTCATAAGTATTGAATTTCTTTTTTAAGTAGATTAATAAAAAGGAAGAAATAAATTATTAACAACTTAATAACTTACAAAAACAATTCCAAAATAAAAGTTTCAGAGCGAATAAAAACATCAGTGTTATTTTTTTTTTCGCTATATTTCTTCTCAAAAACAAAAATAAATATAATGTTATTACCTTATAAAAAGGAAATTGTACTGTATTTCTTATATAACAAATTATAAATATTAAACAATTTCATTAGTTAATTTCAAGCTTTAAGGCACTTGTCAATGCATTAGAGCAGGGGTCGGCAACCCGCGGCCCGCGAAGCGTTTTGGTGCGGCCTCCAAGGAGTCTTAAGATTTTCCTTTTTTTTTTTTGGTTGTTAAAATAAGAATTTCCTTTTTTTTTTTTTGCTTGTTAAAATAAGATTTTGGCCTAAGTGCGGCCCGCGGTAATCCCCACATAAAATATTTGGCCCTCTTACAACAAAAGGTTGCCGACCCCTGCATTAGAGGATCCAGGTTCAATCCCCGGCGTAAATCGGTGTTTTTTTTTCTCGTTATTTCTCCTCTAGAAGTGACCCAAGGTTCATTTAACCCACTATCAAATGAGTACCAGGGAATTAAGTCAGGCGAGGGTTGGACTGTCCTTCTGACATTAACTTAATCCAGGTGAAGTGATCACTGTCAGCCCACCTTTCAATGTTCCGTTACCATAATTCAATTCATAAACAAGAACTTTTTAAAATTTATTACACTTAAAACCAAAATTTAATCAACTTTCCTTCTATTTTTTAACTTGTTGAATTTTCGAAGTCATGAATTCAACTTCAAACTGATCTTAATGGTTCTTTTGTGTTGATGGAATAACTGCAGTTGGGACTTACCACAAACGCCTGTTGTAAGGAGGTGGTTTGGAAACTACGCGCCTCCGATTCGCTGATCATCAGAGCCAGGCACAGAGCGACCGTCCTTATCACCGTCATGACTCCAATCGCACTGATACGAAACGATATTTTTAATGGAATGTCTGAATTGATAACATATTTCCGACTCGGTCTGATCCGAAAGTAATTATCAAAAACCTTACGCAATTAAAATAATCTCCAGTTAAGGAAAAAACAACGACACCACAGTGGAATGAGGAAAACCTATCAGAAAGCTACACGGTGGAAAAACACTTATTATGAAACACGGATATTCATTAAAAATATATTTTCTTGGTATTCAATACAGTAAAATATTATTCTTAATTAAATCCCAATTCAGGTTAATTTTAATATTATTATAATTTTAATATTATTATAATTCAATTCCGATTCTCTGTTTTCCTAGACTAGAAATGGATATCCTAGACTATTTTCTAGACTAAGCTGTTTTCATTAAAAAATTATCTGTTCTTGAATAGAATAATAAATTGGTAATAGTTTTCATTTAATAATTTATGTAATTAAGTATAAGTGATTATCTAACTATATAAAAAGACAAGACCTCACTGATCAACGCCCAGCCCAAACCATTGGACCTAGAAAGCTGAAATTTTGCACAGAGGTTCTCTATTTGTTGTAGACAAGGAATAAGGCCGGATTTTGCGAAATTTCCACGGGTTTGGGAATAACGAGGGTTTATTGTCGCTTTAAAGTTTTCTTATTTCCGTAACTATAATTAGTAAAGACTTCAAATTTGGCATGTAAGTAGGTAATTATAAACATTAAAACCCTTTTTCAGGATGTTTCGAAATTCCCACGGGATAGGATAAAAAGCGTTGCTTTAAGTTATAAAGCTGAAAGTTTGCTTCCGTTCCTATTGTTAGGTTTTAGGATTTGTTATCTTGACAATGAGAACTACACAAATATTGTTATGCAATAATTGGAGCTAGAATATTGTTCTGCACAATAGCGCCACATATGCACCCGGTGGCGACAACAGAAACTACATAAAGTGTTGCGCAACAATTTCAACTAAAATATTGTTGTGCGTAATAGCGAAGGGGTTTTCGGGTTAGATATAGATTTGTAATGATCAGATGATTTTTTACGAACTAGGAAAGGTTTGAAATGATAGGGTTATGTCGTTACAAAATTCGAATAACCTGGAACTAGGGATGTATACTGGGAGGACGGTGAGTGGATGGGCAAACATGGTTCAAAGATACTTCTACGAGGTTTTCGGGATAGATATAGATTTGTAATGAGATCAGATCTTTTGAGTTGTTGTTTTTTATACCAACCGGGAAAGTTCCAAGTGATCTCGCAATTGCAATTTCTTTATCATCCACCCTTAGGACATTTGTTTTTTGTAACCCGAGCGAAGAACTGGTCGTTTTGCTAGATATTAATAAATGTTGATTTAATATTTAATTCATTATTTCCTGATTATTTTTTTTGTTCCTCCCCAGCTCACAAAAACGTTTCCATACCTCAGAATCATTCCATGGATTGAGGGAATACGAGGTCTTCCATAGAAGATGTCTATATTCATTTCCGTTTGTCTTCATGATTCAATGAAATGGATGAACAACCATTACTGAATATCAGTAATAAATCTTCCGTGTAAACATTGTAAGCTGCATTTGCAATTTCAAAAAGCAGTGAAGAATAAAATATTAATAAATTACACTGATATACATATTTTACCTTTAAGTCTGTTTCACGAGAAAAAAAAAACCCAACTGATTTTAGTAAATTCAACTATCCTGAATCCGAATCTATATTCAGAATTTTTGTATCATGTCTAGTTTTTTTTTGTACTTTCCACCTTAAACTAAAAAAAAACAAGAAATTTGGCGAAATTCTTAATTAAAATAAAAAATAATTAATGGGATAATATGAGTTATGAAAGTATCAAGACAAGTCAAAAACCTTAACTAACTAGTATAAAAAACTTACATTGATTCTGCTGATATAAGATTGGTTGGTTGTCTCTCGAAATCTTTCGCCGTTTTGATGCTCTGCGGTGACTCTCCGAAGACTCCCTTTTTATGAACCAACAATAATCCGCCAACATAGACTCATTCCACTTGCCCTGATATCTCGTTTCCAATGTTTTGATATCTTGATGAAACCTTTCACCCTGCTCCTCACTCATAGCACCAAGATTTTCAGTGAAATAATTGATGTGGCTGTATAGAAAATGAAGTTTAACACTCATTTTGGAACCCAGTGTTTGAAGCTTGTTAACATTTCATTAACAAGTTCTTCGTAATTTTCAGCTTTTTTGTTTCCTAGGAAGTTTTCAGTCACGCCCTCAAAAGACAGCCATGCAGATTTTTCTGTTTCATTCTTGACGGTCGTGAAATTTGAATCTTTCATCAGATCGCGTTTCTGTGGTCCTTCGAATATACTACCTTTAATTTTTGCCTCGGTCTTCCTAAGAAATTTCCGTTTTAGATACGGAATTATGTTGCTTTCATTGCAAAGACTGGTAACAACTTCATGATTCCAAGTTTAATATGAAGTGGGGGTAAAAGGACTTTTTAAAGTAATAATGTCATTAATTAAAATATCAAAATAATAATATATTATTTTTACATGTTTTGGGTATGAAGTAAAAAAAAAGGCACATGCAATTATTATATGAATTGTACATTTTATTATAATATTTTATAGCTCAGTAATGCCAAAAATTATAATTATAGTTAATTATGTAGTGAATTGTGTCATCAATAAGCATTTCAAGAAATTCCGTAAAATCATAATTTCTCAAAAACTGGACCTGATGAAACAAAATTAAAATGACTTTAAAATTGTTTACCCATAGTGTGGAACTGAAAAATATAAATAGTTTCTCTTGAAGCAAACTGGTTGCATATCAGAGTTATTTAAGCAAAACTGGAAATGAATTATTTATATTACTTTTATAAATATTTTTCCCCCATGAAATAGTTATCCTACTTAAAATCTTTCTTAAGCATTGAACAGGCTTAGCCTGATGCTTGGTCACTGTATAAGCAGTCATTGAATTGCTTACAATACGCCGATCACTGACTCCCTACCTTCTCTTCCAAAACTTTCAGCCCTAGGAGTCCTGCAGGCATTTTCTGAGTCGCTTTGCATCTCACACAACTTAACAGGACTCTCAGTCATAATTTTATCCTGATGATGGATTACTTGATGATAGAAACGACTCCTTTCCTAATGGTTCAATTTGTATCAAAATCAATAGGTATCCGTCTTATAATAACTTACAGTTTCCTCAAAATTTCAGCTTTCTAGAATATGTAGTTTTTGAGTCATTACAATTATAGAAGAACAGACCGACAGATATATGCATTTTGACGAAAAATTGAACTTTAAAACTTTTTTCTTCCTCTCCGATACATATTAAGTTACAAGAAATTGACGACACTTACAATATCCTGCAGCAGTTAGTTTTCATACAGATATAAATATTAAAATTGGGATAAGTGAAATAGGGAAATATATATTATAAGGAGTAAAATTTATACAAAATTTCACGATTTTGACTATTTTTATATTTTCTTCTATCTGTTTACTATTCAGAACTCTAGGAAAGATCTCAACTAACTGCATTGAACATCTTAAAACATTTCTTAGCCAATTTTGATACATTATGAAACGATTACATTCCGTTTATTTTTTTTAAATAAATCAATGTATAGATTGAAATTTTATACTTATGTATCTATATATATGAACTTTTTTTTGGGGGGGGGGGAACTTAAGGTCGACCACTTACATGTCTTGCCTCTTTATCAGTATAGACTTACAAAGAAGTAAAGCCAGCATACTAACAATTTGTTAGAAGCAATTAATGGTCTGATAGCAACACAAAATCTATAGAACAGAAAAAAAAAATACAAACTTTAGAATAATGTAAAGTTTCTGCACTTGGACTGTGGAAAAATATTTTGTGAACATTGAACTAAGGTACGCCATCCGACAGCTGAATAGTTTGGACTGATGCCAAAAGAACATTGGCAATTGTATAAATAGTTACAGTTCATGTAAAAGTTGTTGGTGGTTTATCGTAGTCAGTCAGCAGCTATAAAAATTTTGTTGTGATTAGCACAGTTTCCAAACACTTTACACTGCATTTTTTGATTTGAGGTAAAATTACCCTATAATTTACCCTTTCTGTTCCAGCAGATCAAGCATCTGTAAGTAAGACTTGTATAGGAATTGACTGTTTGATAAAATGGTTCAGAAGTTGAGTTGGTTGCACAGTCATTTCAACAGAGCACCTGTGTTATGAGTTAAATCCTGCTCTATATCACTGATCGCAATGCTGTTCCTATTTAGAAATTGTGATAAGATTTCTACAACAATTTCTTTCAGATCTAGTACAATGTTCCCAAAATATTGGTGCAGAAAAATGGTCCAGAGTATTCTTCATTACTCCTGTAAATCGGCTGTGATTGCTTAAAGAAAAGGATGATTGGATATCCTTTTCAGCTTTAAAAATTATCAACTACGATTATTAGAAACTATTAAATTACAATAAAAAGTTACTTACTCCATAAACTTGAATCAATAAATTGAAAAAATTGAATCCTGAATATTGATTGTATATTTATTTCAATGTTTAAGATCTATATACTTCTGCAATTATGGTTTCTATAATTTGATAAAACTGCTTTTAAATTATCATTTCATCTATGCATTGAAATGAAAAAAATTCTTGAAATCGGAATCTGCAAATAATTATTTTTTTTCATATTTTTGGATGAAATTTAAATTAAAGTTCAGAAGTGATGTATGATAAATCATTACTTTAACAAAACTTTGAAGTTAATATTTTCTGTTCTTATATTTTAATTACTGTCAATGTTACTGGAGGAACAAGTACCTCTGTAACTAATGTAAACAGAGATAAGATGTCATTAATCTTAAGTTAAGAATTGTCAAGTTTCAAAAGAGAAGAACAAAAGGAATAAATATTGTCATCTGTTAGTCGTCTTCTATACTCTGTCCAAAGAACCGTGGCCCCTGAACGGCTAAGGGATTTTAGCCGTTCAGGGGCCACGGCTCTTTGGACAGAGTATAGTCCTTTCTCCTGATTTGACAACTATTCAAGATGTGGGATGCATAAGGCCTTTTACTTATTACCACTAATACAAGTTCCATACAAGGCTCATCTTTAGGTAATGGTTCGTGTAGTAATCTTAATATATAAAAATGAATGTTTCTTTGTTTGTTTGTCTCGTATGCGTTCCTATACCATTCATCAGATTGCGATGAAACTTTGGTGAGTTGTTGTGGATACGCCCGCGAAGGTTTCTGAATTAGTAGAACCATTTTACAAGATCTGGTGCACGAATAGTTTCAACAAATGTGTGCATTTTCGATTTCAACGTTTGTAGTTTCCGGTACGACTTGCATTTGCAATGACCATCAACAAAGCATAGGGACAATCGCTACAAGACTAAATTTGGAAAATCCATGCTTCATATGGACAGCTGTATGTGGCCTGTTCACCTGTCGGAAAACCTTCTGATTTATTCGTGTATGACCAGACAGAAAAACAAAAAATATTGTATATCCAAAAGCACTTCAATAAACAGAATTAAAACACAAACACTTTCTTTCTTTGAATTGCATTGCAACGCATGCCGGATATAGCTAGTTAACAACAAAAAGTAAATTAACTAAATAGGCAAATTAACATTTAGAATAAATTAATGTAATTGTTTAAGATTACACATTATGAATTGAAATCTTAAAAAACACTAGAAATACAATAAAAATAGCGTTCCTGTAAATTTCACTTGAGATTTCATATCCCCCCCCCCAAAATATTGGAAGACAAATGAAACAATAAGCTGAAAGAACATTTTCAATAGTTGTAAAGACACCAAAAGTAAAAACTTTTGTAAGGATTAGAATTCTGTATTCTTTCAAGCAACTGTCCTAAATATTGCTACGGAACTTTTGCACATGTTCGGTGGCGCTGGGGAACAAAATGCGACTGAGCAGGTTTAAATTAAAACCAGAGAATTTATTCAAATAAAAGAAAATGTGACAATTACAGATCTCTAAATAACAATTTGATGACTCGCTCGGGTTCTGGCTAACTAGTAACTTCTTACTGGTAGTCTTCTGTATCCGGACGGTCCTCTTCAAAACTCTCCCGGTGATTGGTTCGAGTTGTGCAGCCCAGAGTTGTCTTCCTCGTGGCCTTCTTGTCTCGGGACGGTCCCTGATGTCTTCTCTCGGTAATTGGACTGAGTTATGCGGCCCAATTCTGTCTTACCCGTACTCTTCTATAACGGGACGCCCGGTCCTTGGTGTCTTCTCTCGGTAATTGGACTGAGTAGTGCGGCCCAATTCTGTCTTCCTCGTACTCTTCTTGAATGGGACGGTCCTCGTCAACTTCTCCCGGCACTATATGTGATTTCTTCGGCAAAGGATTGTCTTTTTCCGTAGCCTTCTGACGTTCAGAATGCCTCAAGTTCTCTTCGGTAAAAAGTGTGATTAGCTCGGCTTTGCTTCCTCTCTATCTCCGGACTGGAGATCTTCCTGTGGCTTGGCAGCCACAAATGTATTTTTCTAACCTCTCTCTCCGGGCGGCTGCCCAACAAACCTCTCTGCTTCTCTCTGTCTCCAAGTGGAGAACCTTTCGTGGTCGATCGCCACTGGCTAACTGACTTTGCAGCTCTCTGCGCTGCCTCCCTTTCACTCCGACAGAGTCCACTACCGAAAGGGAGACTGGGTTGGTCTTAACTACACTTCACTGAGGTGGATTAGCGTAAGGCGAATCCACAGTTTGGGGGGGGGGGGGGGCAATTCCACAGGTAACAATATTACATCCAAGTTATTTCCCTTTTCTCATTCAATTCAAGGCAGAACTTTATTCATAAATACTCATCACACTTGAAACCAAATTAAGTCGTAACATGCTAGTCTGAAACTTGGCTCTTTTCTAAGACTGATTTATTAAATTTAATCTAATTTTCACATTTTTCTTCTTTTCTTGTGAACACTTCAATTGATGATGTACAAAAACAAAGTTACTAATTATGAAAATGAATTAATACAAATCACAGACACAATTAACAAAAGTTTAATTCCTTTATTTCTCAGAAAGGTGGGAATCTAGTTATGAAAGACAAAGAAGTTACAGTGAGCTCTTTAAGTTCTATTAAAACATTTTCAGAAAATAATTTTAAAAGTGAAATTCTAGTACAAACATTACCTAAATTGAGTAGATATTGTTATAAAAAAATTATACTAATCTTGTAATCAGAAAACACTTAAAAAAATACACATTAATATCGAAAATATTTGTAATAAGTCTTCTACAAACTATAAGAAATGCTTTTATAGGAAAAGTGCAGAGAGCTTCTGAAATGCAGATACAAAAAAGAAAATTTCTGAAGTAAACTTTGCTTTAAGATAATCAAAAGATTAACAAGCTTTATAATTTTTTTAAGGCAACAAATTCTTGGAATTTATTAAAAAAAACAAAAAAAAAACAAAAAAAAAAAGCAACTATTAAAAGGAGAGTTTTAGAAGCACACTTATCGACAACTACAATTAAAACATCTTGGTTATAAAAAAAAGCACTTTAAAAACTTACAATTCAATTTTAAAGGAACATGAAAAATATGAAAACTAATTCTTTTTCTCTGATACAACGTCATAAATATTTTTTTCCACAAGAGGTAAATTATTTAGATATTGCAACGGAATTTTTGATTTTAATTGGATTATCCCATTTGTGAGCTTTCAGAAGGAGATATATTAAAAGATTCAGTCGATCTGCTGAAGATTAGCATTTTTTGCTAATTTCAGAGAAAGAATAAAAGAACTGACAGTTTAGGAATTTCTGAAAAGAAGAGAATAAAAGGCTAAACTAAATATTTCAAATTTGAAAACACAAAGATTTACAATTACTTACAATTCAAAAATTTTACATCTACAATTAAATTCCTTCGTTTTGTATTATAGGAAAATGATACTAATAATAGTTTTGTATTAATTTAAAGGAATTTACATAAAATTTATATGAATTAGACATAAGTTATGGTAACTGAATTGCCATCAACTTAAGATACTGTTGATAACAGTAAGATTTGTGAACTTGTTCAAGGCACAGGAGTGATTTATAATAATGCCAACTAAATCTACTAAACTACACATTTCAAAAAATTCAAAATAAATCTTATTAACAAAAAAATAGTAAATAGTGGGCCTTAGAATTTTTTATTTTAATTGCCAATATTTTATAACTTAAAAACAAAACAGAAACACTGTATATGTGCAAACTCTTGTCTTTTATCTAATGAGGCCCAGACATTGTTGTTTCAACTTTACTGCATCTCCCCTGTTAGACTAACTGCTAATATTGAAGTAGCGTTGTTATGGGGTCCCATTAAATAAAAAAGATAAGTCACACTTTGTTTGTGAAGCATTTAACTTTTTTTAAATAAATTTTATCAAAAATTCCGAAAAAAATTGAGGTTCTACAAGTAAAAATAAATATGAGGAATTTCATATTTTTCAAGCATCAAATACTGGATTAAAATATTTTTTGTGCTTGAACCATCAGGTTTTGATGACCGACTTTCAGATGGTTCTAAAGACAAATTCTAAAGAAATTTAGAGGACATTTTAAATTCCATTCTGTTAATTCTTTAGGTCGATTTATTTTCTTATTTCTACTTATAATCCAATAATGATGCAAATAAAGACCATCCTATTAAATTTTTGTTTTCAGGATTTCCAAAACAATGTAAAAATCACCTGCCCATTATAAATTAAATGCAAGAAAGAAACATTCAAAATTATGATTAAAATTTTGTCATGCAGAAAACAATGATAAAAAAAAACCATAAAGAATAAAATAAACATTTTATTCTAACTAGAAACCTATGATTGTTAAACAACTTTAAAGATTGGCGAAATACAGAAAAATAGCATTTTTAGTAACAATTGACAAAAAATTATTATACAATTAATAATAATTTTGCATCAGTAAGTACAAGTACCACATTAACCAAAAAACCCTGCTCAGATCTGTATCCTTCCAAGATAATCAATACTAAATTAATGTTTTGACTGAAAACTAGTTTAAAATCATACAAAATCTTTAATATTTTCTATAAGAATTTGGAATAAACCATTTAATATATTCATAAATCTGGATTTAAATCAAAATACTAAATTAAAATAAATAAATGTTTTGCACTGTTTACTTAATACAATAATTACTAACTTTATAATAACAATAATAAAATCATTTAAACTCATAAAACGTTGTTCTGATATTGAAAATATCAAAATGAAATAAAGAGTTGCACATTTTACTTTTAAAAGAAGAAATTACCAACATTTTTTTATTAGTCATAAGTCAATGTATGAAACTTGGATCTTAGTATTTATAAAATTAAATATTAATAAAAATGAGAAATAGAAAGTTTAAAATAAATTACAATTACGAATCTTAAACAAATGAATCTTTTAAGAATACATGTAACATAACTTTAAAAGAAATGTTTGTAAAAAAAAAACTAAAAAGGAGTTTCAGATTTTACTGAAAGTAAAGAGTAGGAGTTATCTACTGCGACCATTTTAGCAATGAACTGGACTATTTCATAGAATTGAGACATTTCTATTAATGGTGAAAGACCTCAATCCATTTCTATGCTCAAAGAAAGAAAACCCAGCCGCAATTTTTTTTTTTTTTGACATTTAAAAACAACTGTTAATTATTGAGTATTTTGAAAGAAAAATCTAATTCTCTGAAACTGTTGTTAAATGTTCAAGAGCTATGACTAAACTAATTGGGAAAAAAACAAAAACAATTCTAAGGAAATTCATGTGCTGTATAACTATAAAAATTATTAAGATAACAATGAAACTATGACAGTATTAATGAATGAATGGTAAAAACATTCTCATTTTGGAGAAAATGAAAATTTAAGATTTTTTTTTTTTTCATTTCTTCTAAAATGAAAATGTTTCATTTAAATTAAGTGTAAGTTACAAGGATCAAAGTTTCACTTCCAAAAATACAGTAAACAAACCTTATGAATTTCTCTAAATTGCAATTCAATAGATTTTCTAAGATGTTGGTTTGCATTCTTTAAAAACTAACATATTAATAAAATGGACTGCAATTAAATTAAAATGAATTAGGTAATATTAACAATAAATATAAAAAGGGCATTCTAATTGTTTTATGTCTTTGCCAGTGTCTTAGTCCAGGTTGGATGCTGAATCTCCATAACTGATATTTCCATGTCTTGTCCTGTTACATCCAAGGAACTTTCATCAAATGGTTTCTATATAAGACAAAACAGAAGAAAACATTCACTTTTATTTGAAAAGCTCAAATCATAGCAATTAAAAAAAACAAACAAACAAACAATAAAACAGAAAATCATGGTATTACAGATGTGACAATAAAATTATGTAGCAAGTAACAAATCATAATGATACATTTAACTTTAAATACATCTGTTTTCAAAATCGACATCATTGTTTTCAGAGGCAGAAATAAGTTAGGTCTTTAAAATGGTTTCAATTCTATATCCTGTTTTATAAATGAGAATTGAGAAAGCAGTCTTTTTCAGTAAGACTTAATAAATTATTAACAGCAACTGTAGAAATCCCAACCATTTAAGGGAATTGCTAAGAATTTCCATTTTCATTTAATATAAAATGTTATTGGAGAACACTGGGCATTAAATGATAAATGGTATGGACCTTTCCATTAACTAACTGCATCTGCTTTTGAAAACCGATTTGAATTATCGGAAATGTAGGTTGGTGCTCATTCAGTTATGGCTCATAGTGGCATTTTGTTTAGCAACTGCAGTCATGTTTCATCTAAAGAAACTGATTTAAGAAAATCCTTTTTTAAAAAAAATAATTTCCAGTTATAAGTTATGTTATTTGTTTATAGTTAGTAATTGCTAATCGGTTTTAATTTCAAGAAAAATTTTGATTTTAAAAGTAAATATACAAATGAGATGGATGCATAAATCAATGAATAAATTACAAAGGAATCCACATTAAGAATGTATTTTTGAACAAATTACATAAAAATATTTTATTAAATGTTGAAATTACTTTTGTGCTAAGATGAAAAGAAAATAACTTATGGAAGAAAAAAGTTGAAAAAAAAAATCTAACAAATGCCTCACAAAAGAAATTTTAGACAAATGAGTAACAAACAAAGGCACAACGCTAAAAGAAGGAATTTGCACCAGCTCAGGGTGCGAATTCCTTCTTTTAGCATTGTGCCTCGTTTGTTACCCATTTCTTTCAATTTTCAGGCACGTTAAATCTCTTTCTTTAGAAATTGTAGAGGTTTATTCTGTAAAAATCTGATCCTTTCAACTGAAAAAAAAAAAAGTACTATTTTTGGTATTTGAAAAACAATTAGCCATAGCAGTTATATGCAGGACATCATTCTTGATCTATTATTTTTCTTTTATATGTATAGCAGAGTCCTGATTATCCGCGGAATTGGGTGGCAAGGACTTCACGGATTACGAAAATCGCAAATAAAGACCAAAAAAAAGACTAAAAATGAGGTGTAAACACGAAAAAAAATATTTCAGCATAAAAACTACGTTTTATTATACAAAAAACGTAATATGAAAAACTTTTAAAATATGTACAGTACAGCAGAACCTTTCTGCAGAGCAAGAGCCTGCCACTCATCCACAAATTCCGAGAAGGCCTATAGGATTACGATGCACAATAAACCTGCCAGTAATTTTCGACCTTTGCACTGTAGGGCCTATTGTACTTACCCTGTTGTTGGCTTGGATTAAAATTGGTTTTTTTGAGGTTCCTAATTAAAAAAGCTTTTCGCGGCACTCACGGATAATCGGGGCTGTACTGTATTTAAAAAGAATGAATTTACATTTTACTCTTCCAATGCTGAGTTTAAGGATTGATTTTTGTCAAATTTCAAATTTAGATTTCTTTTTTTTGTTTAAGCTGCTGAGAAATGTCTAATAAAGAAAATAAAATCTGAAAATTTTATTTTTCATTATATTTTAAAGAAAGTTTAACGTGCATTAATGTAATATGAAAAGGGAAGAAAAATCTATAAAATGCACAAGTTCGTTAGAATTGTTTGCCTTTAACGCATTGAGCCATTATCAAAAGCAATCTGGGATAGCTATTTCGTCCTTATTAGGACTCATCAGCCAGATTTAGCTTTGATAACGCAACTCGGAATGCATCAGTACCTATGATCCCGCCTCTCCCTCAGGGAAGCGGCACCCGGTTGAAAGCAAACAACTAAATAAAAATCGCTGTAACCATTACAGGAAAATTACCTCGGCCAGCTTTGCGCTGAGCACGAAAGGCATTTAATGAAGGCATAAGACCTAACAAAAGGTCGAAAACTTAATAATAAAGAAAGTTTAACGTGCATTAATGTAATATGAAAAGGGAAGAAAAATCTATAAAATGCACAAGTTCATTAGAATTGTTTGCCTTTAACCTTTTGTTAGGTCTTATGCCTTCATTAAATGCCTTTCGTGCTCAGCGCAAAGCTGGCCGAGGTAATTTTCCTGTAATGGTTACAGCGATTTTTATTTAGTTGTTTGCTTTCAACTGGGTGCCGCTTCCCTGAGGGAGAGGCGGGATCATAGGTACTGATGCATTCCGAGTTGCATTATCAAAGCTAAATCTGGCTGATGAGTCCTAATATGGACGAAATAGCTATCCCAGATTGCTTTTGATAATGGCTCAATGCGTTAAAGGCAAACAATTCTAACGAACTTGTGCATTTTATAGATTTTTCTTCCCTTTTCATTAAGATTTTAGTTATTTTATTATTCATAACTATGTTAATTTATTATCATTTTTAAAAAAATGTAAAATAGGTTAAAATTATACTGATGTAACTACAAAAAAATTAACTATTTTATACTAATACTAGATATAGGTTTTTATTTTATTTATTTATTAACCAAAAGTGAGTCAGAATTTAAATAAAACTAAATTCATTGAAAAGGAATATTTAGGTTTCTTAAGCCTAACTTAATATATTTTATTATATTGTAGAATTTCCTATTGAATTTCTTATAACTGTAATAATTACTTTTCAGAAAGGTAGAACATTTGATTTAATTTAAAGTTTCTTGAATTTTTATTTCCTAGCACTACATTTAGAACGATTATTTATAAAGAAAAAGAAAAAGTTCTCATGTCAGAAAAAAAAAAAAAAAACCCCCGATTTCAAAAGGGTTTACAAGATAAATAATGACAGAATAATATAAATAATTACTTTCAGTAGATGCTATTTAGAAGACTGAGCAAGGTTCCAAAACTAATTTTATTTTTTTTTGAAGAAAATGCCCATCGTTGGAGCTATTTACCATTTCTTCAAATACATTTCCACAAATTAAAATTTTTCTACTTACTCCTGCGCCCTGAATTAATGGAAAGGCTCATTTGAGTTTAAATATTTATTAGAAGAATTTCTACTCTTGGAAGGACAGCAAGTATAAATTTTCAAGTTTCCAAATAACCTGGGAGTAATCCTCAATTCTACCTGCAGAATGATCCCCTCTACTCCATCCACAGACAACAGCCTTTACTGTTTGAAGCTTCCAAGTCCATTTCAGTGATAGCAAATATAGAGAATTCAGAATTTGGGTTAGTGCAACTTCAGAATTTTCGTATTCCCCCTGTATTGAATGAAAGTCCTACTGAAGAGGTTGATTAGGTTACAATTAATTTGGCAATAAGTAATTATTTCTAATGGATATTTAGGAACTACAATTGTAAATTATCTCAAAAAGATCAAAAAGAGATAATAATAAAAAAAAATGTAAGAGGTAAATTAGCAATGTCCTCCAATAAACATTGGAGACTAATATAAACTTCAAAAATACTGAAGTGTAGTTAATTCTATAATTGCATGCTGTCGATTTACCAAACTTGACAAAAGGTTGAAAAGAGAGTGGTCTTATCCATCCATATCAGTCCCATTAGTATAAAGTTGCAAATTATTGTAAATAAAGAGTGTCGATTCAGTGATCGTACTTAGCCCTTGTCCTGACCCACTCCAAACAAAATATACCAGAAATCACTACTGATCTGAGAAAAGGCACTTTGCCATCGTTATTAAATTATAACAATTACAATAAGGAGATAATCTGAAGACAGAACTTATTTTGATATAGAAGATCGAAGAACAAAAAATTTATTATCACTTTTTTTGTTTATAAGTGTAATAGTTCCATCAACTATTGATAATCAAAGAGTGGTCTTTTTCTATATTAGAAAACCATTTGGGTGCCATCACCTGAAGATGCTAAACAATTTCCCTCACTAATGAAACAGGTCAGGTTTTTAATTGTGCATTGGTATCATTTATTTAATACAGCTATACATGTTAAAAAATTCTTAGTAAATGGTCTTTTAATCTTTATTGTAAACTAGCAAACAACATTACCTCTTGGACTACTGGCTTAGCAATAGTAGTAACATGTTTAGGACTGCTCTTTTGTGCGCTTTCAGTTGCCAATTCATTTGCCCACTGTAGTGCATTCACTCGGCCTAAGATATACAAAGAAAAAAAAAATATATATGTTAATAGTCAGGAAGAATACTGAGAATAATATTAACATCAAAACTGACAGTAACATAAGAATATGCAGCTTCTTAACTGATTTTGCTTTTTAATGTAAGAGGAATACAGTGTGGCTGCAGAAAGGAAAGAGGATGCTTTGTTCATATTACACCAAATTTTATATAAAAGAAAAGAGCTTAACTTACCAACATTCCTGATATTCATTGATTATGAAAAAGCATACGATAATCTGAATAGAAATCTACTTTTGAATGGCAATAATTAATTGGCTAGAAACATCATTTTTTTTTAATATTTTCCAATTAAAAGATAAACTAAAATCTGCATTAAATTCACAGATGGAAAACTATCAGAGCTTATTGGCATAAATAAAAATGTGAGACAAGGGCACAGTTTTTCTCCAATATCCTTTGATATATACATCAATAAAATATTAACAGAATGGAAAAAAAAAAAAAAAACCTGTAATAAAATTCCATTAGGAAATAATGTAATAAAAATTACACTACTTTATGCAGATGATTAAGTAATAACTGCTAAATCAGAAGATGAACTACAGATTGCTACTAACAGTTCATAAA
>JAFIDM010002131.1:34735178-34745716 GCA_023159025.1 Thereuonema tuberculata
ATGAGTAGATTCACTCAGTGATTGGTCAAGACATGAGTAGATTCACTTAGTGATTGGTCAAGACATGAGTCGATTCACTCAGTGATTGGTCACGACATCACAGGTGATCTGAGTGCTGATTCAGGCAGCTGTGGAAAAGGTACGACAAGTCCCTGGAGCTGGTTTTGCTGACACAACAGAAGAAGACATTCTAGAAATGATACGGCCAGCCCCTGTTACTGCTGCTGAAATCATAGAAGAGGAGAATCTGGCACAAGAGGACAACAGCGAAGTAGAAGAGGAGGAGGGTGGTGGTGATGATGCTGTGAGGGACTCAGCATGGCTAACATAATGGAACTCATTGACTTGGGTGTCAGGATGTGCTACCTCCTTGAACAAGATGTTACCATCAACAGTGAGGCAAGATTATGAAAGCACTGGAAGGTTTCGACGAACAGTATCGTGCTCACATCAACTCCTCCAGCAACGCCAGATAACAGACTTCCTACGCCGTCGCACCGAGGCTCAGCCAAACCCTCAACCAGAACCATCCAGTGAGTCTCAGCTGGATGAGTCTGAGGATGATTTTGAGGGAGTGGAGGGTCCCTATCAGACTCCTGCTGCTGATGATGATTTCCTCGACGAGAAAGAACGTTGAAGGGGTGGCCAGTAAGACTCCACCCCATCCTCGGAACCCCTTCAGCCCACCCAAGCTCCTCATCGTCCCCAAAAAGGTAAAAAAATGGGCTATTATGTTATGTTTTTATTATTTATATAACCGTGATTTTTTTTTAATTTCCAACATTGGTTTGTAATTAAAGTAATTTTATTAAAAAGAGGTCAAAAACGGTAAATTAGGAGTAAAATTTGGGCACCAATAAGAATTATTACCATAAGTTCTTCAGTTCGGCTATCGCGTTTTCGGGTATAGCGGCACAATTGGGCGCGATAGTAGAGGGTTAGATGTACATCTCATGAAGTCTAATTTAAGCGTCTAATAAGCGTCCCCTTTTCAGATCTATTTAATGATAATTTTTTAATCATAATTTGAAACAATATTTAAGTATCAGTTTGAGGTTTAATAAGAATTGATACTATGTAATGCTTACCAAACTCAACGATGTAGTCCCAGTGTAGTTTTTATTTGGTAACACGGGTTTGTTATCTGTTGCTTGAGAACTTTTCTGAAAAGTGAATTAAAAAAAAAAAAGAAAAAAAGAAAGAAAGAACATGAATATTACAATCTAAAATTAAATATTTTAATATAATGAGCTTTACTGTTAGATCTTTCACAGGTCAATTTAAACATTATTTTTCAACTTTCTTTATCTTTTATACTGAGAAATATGAACAGTGCATATTTATTTTGATGTTTATAATTACCCTGTTTTTGTATGTATATTACGGTATTTTATATATCTATTAAATTGATATTATATTCAATTTATTTAATATACTTAATCACTATTATAACAAAAGATAAAATTACCTCCTGCTGCATTAGGGACTGCAGTTCCCTTCTAGCTTTGGGTTCTGAAGAGGCAGTTTTTGTTTTTGATACATTTGCTGCAGAGGAAATTGGTTCAGCAACTGCCTTAGGTGTTGTTCTTGTCTTTGAAGAATTATTAGACACTGACACATTACTAATATTACTTCCTTTTCCTGTAGGTAGATTTTGAGGTTTTTGTGCTCTTGGTGGTAATGGGATCTTTGATCTGATTGGTAGGGACGATGGCTTACTCATAGTTCTGCATTTCACATTCTTGATCAGTGGCGATGCAGGGAATTCATTAATATACTGGAATGTTAGCATGAAAATAATCATAAAAAAAAATCCTTAAAAACAGTTTTATTTTACAAATAAAAAGAAACAACGGTAAAATGCACGTCCTTGGTTAAAGATCTAAAGCCTTAACCAATTTTGTAACTTACAGAAATCACAAGTTTTTACAAAGTTATTTTAGAAATGAGTTAAGTTATTTTAGAAAGGATACCAAGAAAGACATGGGTTTTGTCTTAATCAACTAGAATTATTCAGTATTTAGCAGATCAGTGAAATCACTTCAAAAAAAGATACAAATAAACAGAGCAACGGTATTTTCAATAAGAAACATCAAAATGAAAATTAAAAGGAGAGGATTAGAATTAAATCCACATTCTTAGCTATCAACATTGAGATTCAGTAGTAAAATATAATTGTCACAATTTAATATGAAATGAAATCATGAATCTTGTCTAAATTCAAGCTATTTTTTTTTTTCAAGTAGGTCAGTCATAAATATTCTCCTTGTCACTGTTGGAATGTAAATTTTAAATATACAGTAGAGCATCGATTATCCGATTATCAATCAACCGAAACATCGGTTAACCGAAGGTGTTTCAGTAGACAAAAATTTAAAAAAATAATTTGCGGAATTAAAATTAAAAATTTAATTTCTTTACGAGTGATAGATCTGATGATGGGACATAGTTCCCGAAACGCGTAACAACAAAAACAACGCAACGAAGTCACAGGACGGATTTAAAATAAGGTAATTTATTAATTAAAACATGACTTGGACTATACAGTCCGTTTCGATATTGGAGAACCACGACAATACAGATGATTCTACTCCTCAAAGGGGTGATACGGTGATATGGGTTTCCTAAGACCCGTTTGTTTTTAGTAGCACGCATGTGTATTTTCGAAAAAAAAAAAAAAAATCGAATTCCTATGCCCCGACATTAGGGATTTTATTTTGCATAGAAGAACAAAACTGTTATATACCTATTTAAAGTTTAAATTAAAAAAAAAAAAAAAAAAAGTGAAAATGCCCAAAATTCTTTTAAGACATTTTTGCTTTTAAGAAAAAAATAACGGAGGAGCATTTCTGCAATAGTATTTATTCTTTCCATAATTCTTTCCCAAAAAGCGCAAATAGAACCCAGCTACTAGTAAACTAACACTATAAAAAGTAAACATCCCATCTTCCTCACCCCTATTTGGAAGAAATTGCAAGAGACCTGACGCATGTGCAAAAGCGCTGAAGGCTCTTGGAAACGAAAACGGACTGTAATTAGCAATGCTTAAAATACAATAAAAGGTTTTGTGTTTAATATGTATCACTGTTTCTGTGTTTCCTATTGCTCCTATGACACTGGCACAATTTTTTTGTAAATGATCGGCTATCCGAACCCCCCCCCCCCAACATTGCTTCAGATAATCGATGCTCTACTGTATATCAATAAAATAAAACTGATCTGGATCACAGTTGGGTGATACATTTAATAAATACCTGTATCTAATACTGTTTGCTTGCAGCTGAACTTAAGTCAAATGCTTCATTAAAGAAAACAATACACGAATAATTCCAAGAACTGAATTCAATATTAAATTTTCAATCAAGAATATCTCTCATCAATAGGCAGAATTTAACATTAAATTCAATGCACAATTTATGCTTGTGCTATTTGACTTTATCAAGTACTTATTACAAGAAGCAGTTATATATAATACAAGATGGAGACAGTGACCCCTCAATAACTAAAAGTAAGAAAATAAAAAACAAGAATCAAATGTGGAATTCAAATCCTTGGATAGCACTCAGGCTACCACAAAAGGAATTTGACCACAAAGAAAAGAAAAGAAAAAAATAATAAAGAAATAAAAAACAAGCCCTCTAACGGGTAAAAGAAAATGCCTTTTGAGTCTTGCACTAGCTGATTAGCTCTGGCTGAGGAGAGCCCAACAAGCTCTAAACGGCCGTCCCAGAGTATCAGCTCGACTAAAAAAAAGGCATTATGTGAAGCAGTTATATATGTTTGTCATATCTAAAATTAATCACAAGGAAAATGATTAAACCCTACCGAGAAGCAGAAACAAAAGCAATTACATGTCATGGGATCTTAAGTTAAAGATGCTTCGTTATTAAAGCACAATTGTATTAAACAGGAAGACATAATGAAAGACTTTTTTTTTTCCCTCGTTGAAGACAAAAGGAAAAAAAAATAAGCCTAAAGACTGATAAAACAGTGAAAAGAATAATTTTGGAAGAAAAGTAAATTTTACTAATACAGAAACTTTTCAAATTTGCAAGTCTCAAAAAGACTGGCAGTCGACTATTCTACATTGCACTTATTGTGGAATCGAAAAATGGTAAAAATGGAATGCCGTCAAATTGGAAATGATACTTAATGATAAACTAGATTTTATATAATTATATACAACAGTGGTAAATGTTTGGAACTCGTTTCCAGTTTAGACTTGTCAATTTAAATTTCCTTGCAAGCCCTAAGAACGAATTTTCAAATAGATTTAAAAAAAAAAAAAAAAAAATATTTATTTCCAAAATAAAAGACACTTACCCTGCATAGTGATTTATCAAGTAAGAAAGGGTGAGCATTCCAACAGTTTTGGGATACTTTGTGAATTCCATCGTCAGGGAAGCACCATCTTTTAGGACTTCTCAACAACATGAAAACGTGGTGATGGCATAAGGGTGGTTTAGCAAAAGTGATGGGCGTTTTGCCCGCCAGTGATGGGAGTGTAGGCATTAAGTAGGATTATATGGAAACAGTCAGTGAGGAGGTGGTGGGGGAGAGGTTTGACATGTGTGAAGTTGGGAATATGTCCCATTTTATTGTAATGTGTTATGAATGTGTGTGGTCTTTGGGTGAAGGAATGCTTGTGTTCCTTGATGCATCTGATAAGGGACATCATGATCCAACATACAATGTTGGGGGATCCTTTTGTTGTGTGACGTGTAAGTTTGAGGATCTGAAGGCAAGGACATGTTGGTATGGAGCAAGGAATTCTTTAATAAAATGTTCAAAGGATGGGTAGTAGAGGAAGAAAATAAAAGGCACTTAGTTGATAAAATCAATGTACACGATAAGAAAGATTACCCTGATTCAGGATGCATTTGATAAGAGGTTTGGGTGTTTTCTTAGTTTAGGTGGTTGAGAAAGAGTTGGGAGGGATAGTTATGGAGGTTGAGTATGTTGTAAATAGTGTTGAGTTTGGTGTATAGGATTTATTTTGTAGAATATGTTATCAATGTTCTGTGTATAAGGAAGTCAATAGTGTTTATAAGCCAAACCTATATTTCCTTTTATCATATAATTAATCTTCATATTTCTTCTTTGAGAACTTCTTTATTAACAATATTTCGATCGTAATTCCGATCTTCCTCAGATTATATTTTTGAAACCTTCTTATATTATTGTTATATACAGTACGTGTTCATTGTCAAAATCAGCATAAACGTATACATTGTGATAATAATATGTATGTATTTGTTCAGTTTGATCGATGTTCAATTTGAAACTCGTTAGTTGTTGTTTTTTACGAAAATGTAAGAAGGTTTCGAAAATATAACCTGAAGAAGATCAGAATTACAATCGAAATACACCGAAGCTCGGTTATAATGCGGTTGTTTATATCGCGAATTCGGATATAACACGAGAAAAGGTGTATAATTGTAAAATTTACCGTTTTTTCGCCTAAAATCAAATCAAAGGTGTAAATTAATACGCTTGTTTCCTTTTTATTTACAGTAATTGAGACTCTGTATCCACCCTAATGTCATGAAAAAGCGTCAAAACAATATATTTTTTTTAAAAAATACCAGAATTGAGGACTTTTTCGTTTAACCAAAATGAATATCGAGATCTACTTTTCTGCCAATGACAACCAGTAAAGAGGCCCATGCAATCTGATAGGCATATGAATACCTAGTTTCGATCCACGAGACTCGTCGTTTGTACAAGATTCCAAGATCGATTTTGGCTAATATATACTAACCTATCAAAGTGTTGAAAAGGTAATGATTTATGTATTTATAAATATAAAATTCTCTCACATAGCTCTGAATGATGTAGGTAATCGCGAAATGACCATTTTAAATCAATTTGGAATCGTGTGGGTGATAATAGGGTGCGATATACGACATTTGACGTCGCGAAGTAATGAAAGTTCGGTTATATCGCGATCTTCGAAATCTTGGATCCCAAAGATCGTGTTATTACCGAGCTTCAGTGTATTGTTAATAAAGAAGTTCTCAAGAGTGTTAATTTTGTACGAGTTGTAATATATGTATTTGTTGGAGCATGTGGGTTTTCTGTGTACTGTGTTATTTTTGTAATTAAAGGAAACATCTGATAGTTTGCATATTGGCTGGAAGCTGTTAAGTGGGGATCCATGGAGTTAAGATGCTCCTGTTTGTGTATAATGTGATGTTGTTTTGTGAGGATGATGATGCCATTGACATATCTGCCACATAAGGTAATGTGTAGGCTGAAACGTCGAAGAAATAAAAAAAAAAAATAAGTTTCGCCGTTTCTCCCTTTCGTTTTTCTGAACTTGATTTTTTTCATTTTTTGAACTATTATTGGACTTTGTTTGTAGTTAGATGATAAAAGAGTCCTACTGTTTGTAACAGTTGAATAAAAGCAATTTCTTCTGTAAAATTTTGGTCTTACTATCTTTCATTACAGGAAAATACAGTTTATCAGATACGAGGATAAGGTAGTTATTAATTAATTTATTAACAAAACATTAGTTTATTTAGTATGTTACAGCAATAAGACTTGTAAAGTCATTGTTTTTTTGGATTTCAGAGGTTTTAAAAAAGAAGTAAAGGAGTGTGGTAATTAATTTAATTCATTGTGCTTTTTTCTGAATGGAGTTAAAGTTTTTTTTTTTACTTGATGAGCCGTCTTGCAGCCATGTCTGTCAGGAATGGTGTTCTAATTTCTACGTCCAGAGGTATTTTGGAATAGAATGTTTTTCCAATTTTATTCAGATTTGTAATACGTTTAAAGAAAAGGTTATCGAATTAGTTTTGCTGTTGAGAATTTTTTTTTCAAATTTAAGTATGAATTAACATCTAATTTAATTTCTGTTATTTTAATTTAGTCATCTAATTTAAATGTAGTCAAGAAATGTTTCGACCACGTCAATTCCCTTAAAGTTTTTTTTCTAATGATGTTCATAATGACCCTGGTGTTTGATGACAACTATGGACGAGGCTACGTATTTGACCTCGAGGCAGTGTCAGGATTGCCTACTCCTTTGTAAAAAGCGACCCAAAAAGAGAGAAAGAAAGTTCTGGGACTTTTGACGAGTACCGATATCGAAACTCGTAATCTGTGGAGATCTGTGACCTGGGAATTTGAAAAAAATAATATGTCGAGGCACACCATCAAATAATGGGAGCATTCAGATGAAGAATGTCATCCACTAAAGTGAACTGAGAAACACCAATAGACTCTGAACAGAAATCATTGTCAGCCAGAGTAAACGACTGATCGAGAGAAACTATTGATGCGATGTCGACAAGGACGCAAACGAGCTATGATGTAATATAGGCGGACCAGAAAGAGATCTCCAAAAAAAGAGAACCCCAGACGCCAGGTCGAAGGCCTTCCCGGATTGGCCAATTATGCCGCGTGTGATTGGCCAGGCCAGGGACTCTCAGAATCCGAGATCGCCTCCCCTCTCCTCGATGGCGGACCGCAAAGGAAGCTCTCAGAGCGACCTGCATCTGAGAATCCCATATTGTATAACATTAACCTGAATCCGAACTAAATAATATTAACCTGGATTTGAGAATCCGATGACCCATATAATCCTGTATATAAATTGTAATTATTTGTAAATAAAGTAGTAGACGTAGTGTGTAATTAAGCTGAACCCATGACTCTGTCTGACTCATTTTGAACAACACATCACTATTAACAAACGGAAACTTTCGAACTTGCAAGCGTGAATGCAAAGTTCGACAGGTCTTAATTCTCCTCGCGCTTTCTTTGCAGACGTCAAATAGTCAGTAAAAGTTACGTTAAAAAAAAAAATAAATAATAATTTTACAGTCACATGTAGGCTTCTACCAGGTAAAATTAAGTTTAGTCCAAAATTTCCATTTATTTACACAGTTAAAACACTGTTATTTATTTGAATTAATCAGAATTTCCCTTTAATATTATTTTAATTGCACTTCACAGAGATTTCTTTTTTTACATTTGAATTATTTATAGAGGAAAATCAAATATATCTGTACCATCAAGTCAGTTCTTAACTATTTAAATTTTTGTTTTACTTATTAAATGTTGTGCGACATAAACGTCACCTGTATTTATCTTGAATAAATTATGTATCTGGTTATCTGAACTAATCTTATCTTTTCCTTCAATTTAATATAAACAACGAGGTGGATGTTTTAAGGCAGTGAATGAAATGCATTTGTTTTTCAATGGAGTGGAAGGTCTGCAACTGGTCTTCATAGATGTCAAACCCCAATCTCACTACAATAAACTATCCACTGCCTCTTTGCTGAATCTTTCCACAAGATTCTTAATGCCTCTGATCCTATCACTGGCGCCAATCATCTATCACTACTGCTAAACCTCCCTCACCCCATGTTTTCATCTTGTGTCATCCTAAATGCTTGTGCCATCCCTGAAGATGGAATTCACGAAGTATTTTTCACCCTTTTTCAGCCACCTTGTATAGTGATTTAACAAGTGCGTTTCATTTCAATTTATCTGTAATTCACCAATGCACATAAAGCCTTCTTATTCCAAGAGGATTTTTAAGAACTATTCTGTATCAGATTTTTATACATTACAGTTTCCCACTTTGTTACACAGTAGCAAAAAAAATAACCTAATTATTAATCGGAGCGCTCAGAAGCCAATCAGTGTAAGTCATTTTTTTTTAAATTGAAATTTTTTCTTTAAGTCATACTCTAATGTTTATACTTTCGGTTGACAAAGTGTATAGTTATGTTATCTTTCAATTAAAAATTCATTCTTCAAATTTACAAACGTTATTTTTTGGTACGTAATTTTAAAAAACTTATTTCATTTTTTGGTTTATTGACTTACACTGATTGGCTTCTGAGCACTCCAATTGATACATTGTCTATAACACACATGCTATTTATTGTCCCTCTTATTATTATTTACTGATTTCTCTGCTAAACAGGCTTATGTTTCATATCCCCAATAAAAAAAAAAAGATTAGATCAGTTTATAGATAAATATCAAAGAGAAATCAGATTACCTGGAAACTCCAGGTGTGAATAAAAGGAAGTCTTCACTACTACAAATGTAAACTACAATTACAGTGCTTCATAATGTTTTTCACTTTGTGTCACATTTTTATATTTGCAAAACCCTCCCCAAAAACCTAGTTCCTAAAATCCTATGATACCAAGCATTATTGCTTCTATTGCATCGAATCATTTGAACAAAAACAAACAAACAAAAAAAAAACCAGTTTTACAAATGAATGTAACAATATTTTAAATATTTAGCAAGGCTTTGAATTTAAGTTAATTTGAATGTGTTTTAATGTTTTATCATTTCAATATTAGAATGAATCAGAATATAGTTCATTCTTTTGTTTGCACAAGTTATGTGATGTCTAGAATTTTAAATCTAGATTACAGCAATATTGGCTAAGTGTGAAGCTGAATACTGATTATGGATACGCACTCAGAATTTTCTTGCAGCATACCAGTTGATATGTATAGATTATTCCAATCTGCAATCCCAGTACAATGTCAATCTGATATCTTCAACATCAATTTACAGTTTAGTTTTTAGATAATAAAAATGTTAGGGTTTTGAGAAAAAAAGTAGAAAAAAATAAATTGGTAACTAACCTTTGCTACAGGACTTTCAATGTTGTCCAATTTTGGTTTCTTGTAAGCTGGCAGAACAGGCACTTGAACTTTCTTTAAGATTATTTTCTGGGCACTTCTTGGAGGTTTCATTGTTCCCGGTGTGTTTCTATTCACTGAATGAGTTGAACGTGTAGATGATAAATTTGAGCCAGATGCATTTTTTAATGTTTTTGGTGTTGACGTGTAGCAAAATTTTCCTGATGGCGGATATGGAATGCGGGATATATCAGGTTGTGGTTCACTATTTTCTTTATCCATTTCATTAATGTTCAATTCATTTGATTCAGGAAGGCTCACTTGCTGTTGGAGCAAGTTTATTTCATTTACACAGAGAGAAGATGCAATGGAAATGCTTGAAAGCGAACTCATTTCGTTTGATTCTAGTTGATCAGAAATTTTTGCTGGCTTTTCAGCTTCCTTGTGTGCTTTTTTCTTATCGCTTGATCTTCTTCCTGATCTAAATGATACGAATTTAAATTTTGATGGCGTCTGAGGAATCACATCTACACCTGAAATTTTGCTTTGGTTCTTGACAGAATCTGATTCATCTGTAGCAATAGTAATGCACTGTTCTTGCACTTCTTCTGTTTTCAGATGTAAGTTGTTAAGTCCCTCACTTATTGAATCAAAGACTTCCATTTTCTTTTCTGAATCTATTCTTTCAGAACGGGATTCCTCCTCGGCATTAACTACATTATCCCTTGAGCCTACTTCTGTAGGAATACTCAAACTATCACTAAAGTTCACAACGGCATTTCCATCTATACTGTCAACTGTAAATGATGCACAGGAATAGCTGCTAATTGCGGTTGTAATATCAGCAGTTGCTTCAGATGAATCTTCGTCTTTAGAGACACCATCTACTACAATGATATCATTTTCAAGAATTGC
>JAFIDM010002131.1:34745726-34843958 GCA_023159025.1 Thereuonema tuberculata
TCTTTAGAGACACCATCTACTACAATGATATCATTTTCAAGAATTGCAGTTTTCATTGCAGATTCTTCTGCGTTTAAAGCTGCCTTGGTAGAATCATCTACAATAGTTTTAGGAGATGATTCTCTACTTAAGTCCTCGGATACAGCTAGTAACTGACTGACTTGAGGAGGATCAAGATCTTCCTGAAGTGAATGACTTTTTTCTTCAACAGTATGGATTTTATTGTCATATTGCTTGTCGATTTCTGAGTTACGATTTGAAGTATTCACCTGACAATCGCTGAACTTTTTGCATAATTCATCTTTTTCCTTATCCAAATTATCTACTGAAACTACAGTTACATCTACCTTTTGTTCAATGTCTTCTTTCTCCTCATTCAATGCAGTGGAATTTGAGGAATATTCTGCATACACCCACGATGTACTTTCATCCAAGCTAGAAAATTCACTTGAAGCGATCATGATGCTATTACCCGATGACTCACTTGCACTAACAAAACCTTGGCTATTAAGTTCACTGCAACTTTCATTTGTTTTTTGTGGGCTCATTTCATCAACATCAGATTTATCCGCTAAAACATTTTCGTTCAAATCTGCTACAAAACAAGACTGTACCGAAATACTTATGTCCTCATTTTTAATTGCTTCACTTTGTTCTTGTGACAGCTTATCATTCGCCATTGCATTTTCAACAATGTTCACATCCCCAGAAGGCACAGTGAAGCTACTGTCTACATTATCTATAGACAAACTTTCTTCTATTTCATCAAGGATATCATTTTCAGGATTATTTTTTCCTTTATCAATTTCATCATACTTCATTTCATTTTCTGAACTTGCACTGCCTCTGAAAGGACCACTACAACTTTCAGACAAGGTTCCGTGAATATCAGATAATGACCTATTTAAACATGAAGTAGACGAGGTGTCATCGTTTGCATCAGGATTCTCCGAACCATTATTCTGAATTACAGCAGACTGAATGATGTCATCATTTTCTTTCAAAAAGCCTACGACTTTTGAATCACATTCTGTTTGTACTTTATCCGACACAAACTCTTCATTTTCCAAATTGCCTGCACAAATTTCATCATCTTCATCTACCTTTTCCTCTGAAGCAGAATTAATCAAGCCCTGATCAAAAGGTTTGGAGTTTGATTTGTTTAGACTTAAGTCCATATTCTCAATTACATCTATTTGTGCTATTTTAGTTGATTGGGGATAGTTTCCTGTAGGCAAAATGAGGCAGTCTTGTTTGTTTAAATCACTTTCCCTATACATTATACCACTGATATTTTTAAGTATGTCAGTAGTAATAGAGAAAGCATTTTCATCTAAGCTACTGTTTACAAAATTTGCTTCAGACATTTCAGTCGATGCATTTTTTCCTGCATCCAAATCCTTGCCAACAGTATCTGTAAATGATAAATCTTTAAAAAGGCTGTTTACAAACAACTTTCCACATAATTGATCAACTGATTCATTACCTTTAGTGTCATTGTCCATTTTACTTAAACTTGCATTTTTTCCTCCATCACTATCTGTAAATGATAAGTCATCCTTAAAAAGGCTGTTTACAAACAACTTTCCACATAATAGATCAACTGATTCGTTACCCTTAGTGTCATCATTGTCCATTTTACTTAAACTTTCATCAACATCCTTATTAGGAGAGGTATCAAAATGTGAACTGCTGTCTAAGCTGTCTATAGGTAGGTTCTCTTCAATTTCGTCGACAGTTTCATTGTGGAAATCATCACTTTTATCGGACTTACTTTTTTGGCCTGAACTTTGGTTCATTTTCAGTGATATTCCAACGGTTTCAGATGACATTGATGAGCACACCAATTTGAAGCCTGAGGAAGAGCTCTCTAAACAACAACTGGCCGAAAGCTCATTTTTAAAATCTTGAGGTTTATTTCTCATTGGATAACTTAGTTCAGAATTACTTTCTGATGCAAAAGATGGAGGTTCTTCTAAACTATCAAAAATGGCTTTGGGTTCTTCATTTAACTTAACAGCTTCTGAATCTGTGGAGGAAAGACGCAAATACAACAATTCTTCAGCATTCTCTTCATCTAAATGTCTCTTAGCAACATTTTCTGTTATTTCTAAGCCTTCGGGTTTAACTTCATTCATTTCTAAATCTGATTTTGAGAGAGAATCCTTCAATTCCTTTTCATCACTAACATCATCTTCCATTTCAAAACTGTCTTGAGTAAATAAAATACTTTCATCCATAATTTCGGATCCTCTTTCAGCCTGAACAGATAAATTGTAGAATGTCCTCTCCAATTGCTCAGACAGCGAGTTTTCCTCAAGCGATGTGCCTGGGCTACAAGGAGAAACCTGATGAATGGTTTCCACTGCAGAAGCTTCCATTGAGTCTTGAAGATCTCTAGACAATACCAGTTCAGCCGTATCTACGTCTTTATACAATCTTCTTTGGCGAGCAGAGTTAGGACTATTGAACAATCTATAAATCTGGGGAACTCCTTCATCCAAAAGATTAGGTGGATGTGGTTTTTCTCCATTCTCGCAAGCATAGTCATCTAAGGTTTGTTGAGAAGACCGGTTTTCTCTAAAGCCAGGACAATAAATTTCAGTTCTTCTACCTTTGTAACGAGCAGCTATTTGTTTTTCCTTCTCTGACATTGCTCCAAAAAAGACCTCGTCTTCACTTTCCATTGATACATCCATGGTACTAAAACTTTATTACTAAAATTAAGAAAAATAAAAAATTATAATGTAAATGATTTCCAGAAATTTTGAGTAATTAAACTTTTAAGTAATTTAAAAATGAAATCATGATAATATTAAGGCAGGGTTTTTGAACCTTATATTTGTGCCATGGACTTCTTTGGCAGTTTGGTGACCCCTGCCCAGAATAATATTCTTAAATGCATAAAATAAAATACATAGGATTACAAAGGAAACAGTCAAAATAAGCCAATTGAGCCCCCTTTTCATAGGAAACCCTTTGAATTGCAGGATTGCCGCCCTGGTAAACATTGCTTTTCCAATCCCAATCATTGGCACTGGCTTAATGATGCAAATGCCTTACTAACCATTATGACCTGGCCCTGAAGGTTAGTGAAAATAGAGAAGTAATTTTTTCCTATGCAAGTTCATGGATCCCAGTTTAAGAATTCCTGTATTAAGGCCGAATTAAATGAATGAAAAATTTCAAACCATACTTTTAGTTATGAGCAAATTTGATTACATCACTTGGAACTTAATTTACATTTATAAGACATCCTCAAATGTGATTATTACTATCGAGCAATCCTTCATTATTCCCCAATATTTTCAATCTTTTTTTTTAATAAATAATTCTTCACAGTTCTCTCTTTCTGAATGCTTCAGTCAATGAACACAGTGAAACCTGTCAAGTTGGCCACCTGTCTAAGTTGACCCAATTGACCAGGAACGGAATGGCTTAATTACTTTAACATTGAGTGAACCCTTTATAAGTTGACCACCTGTCTAACTTGTATGTTGACCAGGTAATTAGGTAGAATTTGTCACAAAGCATAGCTCAAAACCTTTGTAAGTTGACCACTTCCAGAATTTTTCTGTTTTCTAACAACTTTTATACTGTATTTTTTTTTTTTTTCTAATTTTCTAACCAAAAAATTGTTAAGGCGCGTTTTAACATCTATTCCACAGACGAAACCTACTTTGAATTTCGCCGACAACTAGGGTATCGAAATAAACGTCGAAATAAAATTCCTGCCTCCAAATCTCACTTGTGTGCTTCAACCCCTTGGCCAAGGAATAATTTGTGCAGTGAAGTAGAATTACCGCAAAATGATGTTGCAGTGTTTAGTGACAAAAGCAGATGAATGTAAAGATTCATCCGAATTTTCAAAATCAGTCACAGTTTATGATGCAATTCGTTGGTTGAAAACCTCCTGGCAAAATGTACAATCATCAACTTGTTTCTGTTCAACTTACTACTGTAGTATATACAGTAGTTACTATGACAATATCCAATAATTAATACGTACCGGTATGTATAATTAATGTATAACCATAATAAGCAATATTATTCCTATTTTGTATAATTTTGATTTCATATTTTATATAATTTTGTAGTACTATACTATGTACATGTATAATAGTACGTAGATGATAAAATATGAAAATGAAAAAGTAAGTTTTGTACCCTTGGTAAGTTGACCATGAAAACGTGGAACCACTGGGTGGTCAACTTAGCAGGTTTCACTGTACATTTGCCTTTCTCATCATTTAAATTCAGAAAACATGGACCTAAATATGAGTAATTTAGTCTATAAAAATAATAATAATAATGAAAGCAATAATAATCTATGTTCACAAAAGCTTCATTCCGAGGTCATTCAAATCTCCTGATACAAGCTCAACACTCCCACTGTAATACGAATGGGTTGCAACACACTATCAAAATCATTAGTCAAGAATAGACTGAAGTATTTAAGATTACTACAACAGAAAATATGCCCCTACATATGGTTGCAACTGGGACTATGATGGCCAACGATACATTGATGAAGCTCTTCTGCCTCATATTTGCCTTTTCCATGATGCTGTCAGTGATACATTTCTGTTCATGGAGACAACGCACCATGTCATCAAACATCGCTGTTCAGGATTGTCTAGACAGCGCCTTGTATTGCCAGCACGTTCTCAAGATCTAAACCCCATTGAAAATGTATGGGATGCTTTGGGGAGGTGCCTTGCTGGTCGACAATGTTCTCTAACAAACAAAACCACCCTCATCCGTGCATTGACAGAGGAGTGGGATAACTTGCCTCAACTGCTGCTGGACAATGTTGTGCACAGCATGTCACATCGTGTGGAATGTTGCATCACCCTCCACGATGGACATATCCCGTACTGACATCATTCTCAAAGGCCTGCTATCGTTAATACGCATTTTTCCATTTCTCCGTATACAGCATCAAATAAACACTTTTATCCTTTCAGCTGTTTCACAACCTTCTGTATTTTCCAGAACAATAAATGATTGTCCGAACAACAATACAGTGTTACCTCCTTTAATGGACACCTCTAATTAGCGGACATTATTGCGGGTCCCAATCCCTTACAATACGACATTCCATGTTATCCACTCCGAATAGCGGACACTCTGAATAGCGGACAGTTATTTTAACAAAAAAAAAAAAAAACAATAACAATTTTTTTCCGAATAACATTTCGACAAACACATCATGGTTGTATTTACATCGGTGTCCCATATATAGGTGTCTCCCTCCCCCCCATATATTGATACATTGTATCTCTGTCCCATGATTCAATGCACGAATCTGAGGCCCTTTTTTTTCACTGCAGTTGCTTTGTAAATGTCAATACTTTATACAGCTATCCTATAAACGTGTTGATTGAATTTAGTGCGAATTAAAATGGCGTCAAAAAGGAAGAAATTGCCACTGAAAGAAAAAATTGATGTTCTTGAAGTTGGTGAAAAAGAAAAGCTGAGTGTGCGTTGTCTTGCTGAATGTTTTAAAGTTGGAAAAACTCAGATAAGTGAACTTTTCAAGGACAAAGATGAGATTAGAAAAATATGGATGGTGAATTCAAACGACAATTCGAAGAATTTGAAGTTTCGTAAAACTGAAACAAGCAAAATCGACTAAATGGTCATAAAATGGTTCCGCTCTGCTTATGCAAAGAACATTCGTATGAACGGTGTTTTGCTTCAAGAAAAAGCCAGAGAATTCGGTCAAACTTTAGGATTGGACACGTTTAAGGCATCAAATGGATGGCTAGAAATTAATTTTCTATATACTGTAATTAACTTTGTCATTATTTTAAGTCAGACAAACGGATTAGCACTCATTTAAAAATATAGTAAATAATTTGCAATTGTTCATATTCTCTCATCGCAATGATAATTGGAGAAATTTAATTAAGATTGTACGTAATTTTTCATTAAATGACATGCTATAAGCTAAAAAATGAAAAAAAGATAGTCCTTCCCAATAGTGGACACCTCCCAATAACGGACGAAACTTCCGGTCGAGTGACTGTCCGTTATTCAGAGGTAACACTGTATTATATTCTGTTGGGCCTCCACCCCTGTGTAATGTTATGATACATCACAATTTGTGATCTGTCCTTAACAATTGTCCAGCAGTGTATAAAGGCCATGCAGCACAAAAGTCACACACCTTAGACAAAAATATAGTGTGTGTTACATTGTTGTTTATTTCAGGACTGTAGACATAATGGCGACTCAAGATGAACGCATTGAGATCATCCCTCATGGTCAGCCGTAACAGTAACATGGAGGTGGCTGAGGAGTTCAATCGCAAACCCCTGGAGCAAACATCAATTTTGTATATCACCATTGGATGACTATTTAAAGTTTAAGGAGACAAGATCTGTGGCTGATAAAACACACAGAATTATTGAGAACTGTAATAGACGACGACACATGCTAGAAGGGTCCTCTGAAATCCTTACACTCAATCAAGGGTCAGTAAAGTGCAGCATTTATCACATCCCCAGCATCTAAAAGTGGCACCCTTACACAAACTGCAGAAACAAGAGTTGACATGATCAGGATCACTGAATGCAATTTTGCGAGTTGGCTGTAGCAGAAGTGAATCGTGAAATTTTGTCAAAAAGCATCTTCTTTTCTGACGAAGGACAACTTTTATGTGCTAAGGGGAAGTTAATTGCCAGAACGCCAGTTATTGGTTGAACAACCCACACTGGTTTATGGATATTAAGAAGCAGGGAGGTGGCAATGTCTTAGTGTGGTGTGGTATGACAGATTAATTGAGCTTTTGTTCTTAATGGAACTGTCACAGATAAAGATATCTTCAGATGCTCATCACCAAGCATCTTGAATCCAGAGGGAACGTTCCAACTTGGTTTCAGCAGGATGAAGTACTGGTGCATTACGCTGCCGACTTCAGAACATATCTTGAAGTGCAGTTCCTAAGGCAATGGATTGGTTGACTGGGCTGGTGGAATGGCCTTCGCATAGCTTCGATCTCACACCACAGATTTTTTTACCTGTGAGTTCACTTAAAGGCTGCATTTATGAACAGAAGATCATGTCAGATGATAAACCCAAATATCTTGGAATGTGTGTGGAATGACTGGATCACTGGTCTGAACCTCTGCTTGCAACATGATGGCAAGAACACTGGACATATCATGAGAACTACTCCAATGAAATTGTGTATCACCATCGTAATAAAAACTTAAAAAACACAAAGTTTCAATATCACTATTTTACATAAATAGATCGTTAAACAAAATATAAAATAGACGATTCGAATTGGCCATGCGAATCTTTGTCAATCTGTCCATTACAATTCAAAAAGTTGGGTTAATATAATATTTGATCATGTGATTGGACAATCCTATATTGATAGAGGGTCACTACAAATATAAAAAGATTCTCTAAAAGTTAGGTCAAAATAATTTTTCCCGTAACAAACAATATTAATTTTGTGAAAATCAGTATTAATATTAATTTT
Organism: Thereuonema tuberculata; assembly: GCA_023159025.1. NCBI lineage: Eukaryota > Metazoa > Arthropoda > Chilopoda > Scutigeromorpha > Scutigeridae > Thereuonema > Thereuonema tuberculata. The sequence goes on from JAFIDM010002131.1 coordinate 34,753,222, forward strand.
GAATTGTAATGGACAGATTGACAAAGATGCGGATTCAAACATCTATTTTATATTTTGTTTATCGATCTATTTATGTAAAATAGTGATATTAAAACTTTGTGTTTTTTAAGTTTTTATCATGAGAACAGCTGTTTAACCCATAGTGAGTGATTTTTGAATGCACCATAGGCCAGATACAAAGGAACTTAATAGTATATATACATACAATGAAGAAAATCCAACTCCTCTTACTCCAATGATATCAATAGATTCAATGATGAGCACTTAATAATATTTGAACCTGGATACAATGCTTTACACAAATAACCCTGAAGATTTAAAAGAAGAATGTTGAACTATTGCTTGTACACATATAAGGATAAAGAATTATGAATTAATGATCTTTACTTGGAAGTTCATAAGTTATATCTCAAAAACTCAGCACTTAGTTTTTAACATTTCGTGTCTGAATTTATGTTCCTGTAAAAGCAGGCTCAAAAGTACAAAAAGAATCATTTAATCAAGAATTTCTCTCCTTCATATAAATCCTCTAAGTATTTTGCTACTGATCAAAGAAATCAGTCTTTTCAGATGACTTTCTATCTTCCATGAAAAAATGTAATGCTCTCAAATGTTTTTAATTTCTAGTCTTGATCACTGGTTAATTATATCTGACTAGGGCCTCATAAACAAAACAAAAAATCCCAATTCGTACTCTAAATAACAATTTTGTTAATTTAAATTTCATTATAATTGACTTGAGTGTCTGCATTCTATTGTTCACTGATAATTCTGAATTTTTATATATATAGTTTGTAAAGAATTATCCTGCCAAACAAAAACCACTACTTCAACGAAACTTATGGTTTTGAAATAGGTAAAGGATAGAGACCTTCTTAGAGAGATCATCTGATGCAAAATTTAAGACAAAATTAATGAGTTTTCCTTAATTTTCCTATTAATAAATATACAAAAAATAGAAATTATTCCTTATTCTTACCAAAACAAAATATTACATTCTCATTATTAAAAAACAAAAACAAACAACAAATATTTAAATAAGTGGCATTAATGTCATAGGCCTATATAAGTAAAATTTACTAGCATAAACAGGCACATATCAGATTTTAATTTGAATCTAATTACGTTTCCGTTAGGGTTTCAGAAAATCAGTTTCCCTATGAAAACCATTCACCAATTTTTATATCTGTTCCGATTTTGATGTGCAAACCCCTTTCGACAAATTAAAATTATTCTTCAATAATGAATCAATTAAAAATATATTCGCAAAAATTAAAAATCCAATTATTGTTAAGGCTTATTTTGTGGCTATAACACCCGACGTACGATTTCTTATAAAAGCATTATTAACGGAGTAGCTTTTCATTAAATAGAAAGGTCAAACATTTAAAATCCTATTTTCTTTATCTTATTTCTGAACTGTCTTGAGATTATAAATAAACTTAGGATTAAATAATAAGTAGCTCTTCTGAAATAACAAGTCCAAATAACCGTTTACTTCGAGTCTGTTAATTCAAAGATTTTGAAAGTTCGTCACAAAAATTTAATTTGTTATAAGTCAAAATATTATTACAACAACATTAAGAAGCCTGACTATCATTAAATTTCAGATATATCAAATTTTGATAATAAAACTGCCAGAATTAGCATTACCTACCAGCTTGAATCGTTCAAAATTTACCGCGATAACGGAAATACTCGAGGTTAATAATTGATGAATACTCGATTCTGATTGGCTGCTGAACTCTCTCTCTCTGGAGCATACTCAGAAGCGTTGTTAATAATAAGGTTAATAACTGATGAATACTCGATTCTGATTGGCTGGTCAACCCTCAATCATTTTCTGAAGCGTTTTTAGCTATTTTCACTTTCGTTTTGAATTTACCAAGGTTCTGTTTTGGGTAACTTCTGGAATGTACACAATTATATTTTAGGCTGATCATGTGAGTGAGAATTAAACTATAATTATATATCTAAGTAAATAGTGATAGTGACATGGTTTGTAAGTCCGATTAGCGATTTGATTTCATGAATGGCTTTGCTATTTCCAAAATTATTTGTTCTTAAGGTCCTGGCTCGAGCAATTCGGGTGACTGCAAATCTTTTATTTCTTTTACCAATGCACCTAAAATTCATAAAAACTTAAATATGAATTTGTGAAACATATGGGATTTATAAAAAAAACATACAAATGTAGGATTTATATTTTCTTGTTTTTAATTTTCAAAATATTCTATAATTAATTAAATTAAAATTGAAAACCAATCAATTTTTTGGGCGTTTTCGAGGTATTCCTTGGTATTTTCAACTTGAAAAAAAACTTGACGAAAACCTGAAATGATAAAAAATTCGTAAAATAACGACTTGCATTTAAAATATTTATTATTAGTGCAATAGTTAATTTTTTAATAAAAACTGTTTTTTAAAATTGTCTGAGATTAAGTTAATGTTTTTTTTTTACGTTTTATCAAATAATATTTTTATTAAAGGTTTTGTAAATATCATGCAAATTCATTTGATGCTGTTCGTTTCCAAAACTAAATTTCTTTTGAAGCATTGTTTTAAAGAAATAGATTTTTGTTAATTCTATTAAAATCTATTTCAATAAAAAAGTGCTTCAAAACATATTTATGTTTTAGTATCAAATGAATTTGCATGATATTTAGAAAACCTTTAATGAAAACGTTTTTTAATAAAAGAAGTTTAACGTGCCCGAATAATTCAAGAAAGATATCAATTCCTTAAAGAAATGGAAGCCTATTTCCTTGAGATCTTGCTTTTTCTTTTTTTTTTTTAAGTCGTGAAAACAATACAAAACAACAATAAACGGTACTTACGTATTAACGCCACCGCAACTACAGATGGCGGAAGTGCCGCCAATCTACACCTAACGCCACCGCAGCCAATAAAGAGCAATCTTGTTGTTCGCTTGCGCACAGTTATCTTGTGGATTCCTCGTTGCTTGCTGAGTTTTGACGCCATTTTTTTTAGTGCTTCGAAAATGCGTATTTGGGATTTGCCAAAAACAGAACAAGATGCAATTTTATTTTTTCAGGAGAGAAATATTTTACCAAAAAAACGAAAATGTAGCAATTCCCATGACATGAAACTTTATTTTGGTAAACGTAACTTTTGGAAATGTAATTTAAGACAGTGTGATCAGCAAGTGGGACTTAGAAAAGACAACTGGTTTGAGGGAAGCAGAATTCCATTTTGTTCAGCTTTGAGATTCATATACTGCTGGTGCGAGGAGTTGACGTCGATTAAATTTTGTGAAAAGCAACTTGCTTTATCGGATAAAACTGTTATAGATTGGAGCAATTTCATGCGTGAATTATGTGTCTTGGATATGGAGAATAAACCAAACAAGAAGGTAGATGGACCAGATTGCATTGTGGAAATCTGGCGACAGCATCAGGTGAAAGAAAATAGAGACTGTTTTGAATCTGTGTTAAACTCTATATCGGCTCATTTTCCACCGAAATCCGATTGACTACTTTGTTTTTAAATAAACTGCTTTGAATTTTGAAAGTGTTTTATTTTATGATTTGTCGCAAAAATTTTATGTGTTGACTACTTTGTTTTAAATAAAGTGCTGCGTTGGCGTTAGGTGTAGATTGGCGGCACTTCCGCCGAATCTGTACCTGCGGTGGCGTTAATAAGTAAGTACCCAATAAACTCCTCATAATATTACGAGGTGGCCAAGGTATTGGAAAAGAATGATTAATTACACTATTCTCTGTGAATGATTAAGGGATTTGAGTTGAAAAAAAAAAAAGGTAGTTTACTGAGAAGGCAATAAACATCGCATACACTTGATTGGAAATTGGGGAGTTATTGGCTGTGGCTTCACTCCTTGTATTTGGAGAGGATAGTATGGCAGCACACAAATATATTGAAAAATACAATAAATATCCTATCACATATTGTCGGTTTAGCTCTTCAAAATGTGAATATCTTCTCTTGACCTCTAATATTAACATATCTATAGTAGTTTTTTAAAAAAAAAAGAGGGTTGCCATATATGGTTATTACGTAGCGATCGATTTTGTCTGGAACAAACGTCATCAGTCATGACGTCATCAACTTGAACTCCGAGCAGTCAGTCAGTCCAAGATGGCGTCGTTTTGTGATCGCATAAGCATGCCCAAAAAAGGACAAACTTTGCATAGCCATGCAAGGGGAATAGTGGGGAACGTTTTTAATTATTTCAATTTTAATTATTATTATGCATTCGTAACTGTAGAAAATACAAAAAACCAGAATGTTTTCGTAATGTTTCTAAGATTCAGTTACGGATTTTAGCAATAGATGGCGCTGTTACGTCCTGGAAACATCAATCTATAAGGAAATTATGTCATCAAAAGCTCGTCTTTCATGAAATGAACTGTAGTACATACTCAAATATGTTCAGGAATGGTTGATAAATACATGGCCTCAAGTTTAACAACTGCAAATTTCTATCTCTGCACTGATAGCACAATTAGAAAAGGCTTTGAAAAACAACTGCAAGATAAAAAAAATCAGACATTTGCAAATTAATTAAAAATCAACTGCAAATTAATCCCTTGATGCTAAGCTAAACGCTAGCAAGGATTAATTATTCACCCCTTTTTATTCTTGATTTTATTTTGATGTTTTTGTAATTCAGGGGTCATTGCTTTGTATGTTTGTCCGTTTTTGTATATCGTCCCATTTCACTGAGCTAGGTATGCTGGACGGGTCGGGCTGAAGAGAGGCCAATAAGCCTTGAAACAGTACTGTCCCCGATTTCCAGCACAAATATCAAAAAATAGCTCAGTGAATTTGTGTTTTGTTTAGTTATGTGCGTTCTTTGTTTTATTTTACTGTAAAAATGTACTAACGCACGTTTAATCTCTTGTCTAAATCAGACATTTCTTTGATTAAATACAACAGCAGCTGACACTGGCATGGAAGACTAGTATTCGGTTTAGGATTCTGGAGGTGCTAAGCAGGACTTTCCAAAGAACAAGTGAAAAAGTTGCAGCTCCTAAGTGCTTATTCTGCTATTGATATATCCACATCTTGGAATATATCTCAGATCACACCTTAATTTAAGTTTTCAGAACCTATATACACCCCCCCTCCTCACATCAAATTCAGGGCCCAGGTACCAATTGCAGTAATGGGTGCACTCCCAAATTATAGTCTGAATTGTAGATTCAGCCAAAAATACTGTGAAAATACCACACGATTTCATATTCTCCCTTTTAAACATGCTAATAACACAGTTGTTAGCAATATTTTTAGAGTAAATTAATTTAACACCAACATCTACTTTTCCCTCCATAAGCTGATTACAGTTTTAAATTAGACTTTTCTATTATTTTTTTTCTTACAATTTCTTTAATTTATTTAAAAATTTGAATGTTTTTCAATTATAAAAAAGCATAAAGAAACAAGTGCTTAGGTTGGTTATAATGGAAGCTCAAGTGTCATGTGGACCTTAAAGAAGTTGTGAGCAAGACGTTATTGCACTTAACCGTGAACATGATATTCATCGTTGAGTACATCTCGATTGATGATCAAATATTGTAATGCTGAACTGCTCTATGCAAACGTTGTAATGCAGACAATTAAAGCAGAAAAGTAGTTTACATGTAGCTTAATTAAGATAAAAAGTCTAGAAGTGATAAGGTAATTCATAAATTGTTTTTTTTTTTTCCCCTGGTAAACCCCCCCCCCCAAACCAGGGCCCCAAACGAAAATCCCCCCCCCCCCCTTTGTGCAGGCCATGCCTGTACACAAGTTTCTGAAATAATATTTAAGTTACTGAAATATTCATATAGTAGATTTCAATCAAGTCTGATCAAAACACTGTCACTATTTCTAGATCCTATAGATTTAGTTTGAGAAATTTGGAAGCCCCAATCTTTTACATCAGGTAAGATTTGAAATTGTCTTCCATATTGGAATCAGAATTTTATCCAGTTTTATTCTTGTCGATTTGGAAAATGATACTTTCCTCCGTTTCCTCTTTCATTGGTTTAAACATTTCTCATCAATGCTAAACATTTTTGATGCTCCACATAGAGACCTTTGCCTTTCTTAAATCTATAAATTTAATTTGTAAAGGGAAAAAAATAACGCATTTCCTTGATAAAAAATGAAAACAAAGTAATCAATTCCAACAGCTTTGAAACTGTGGGCATTTTTTATCTTTAGAGAATAGCACAACACAAAACAAATACAGTCAGACCCCGATTTAACAAACCCCTATTTACCGAATTTCGCGATTTAACGAATTTTTCTTTTTCCCCGATTAAAATGAAGGCAAAAACCCCTATTTAACGAATAAAAAAACCCCGAATTAACGAATAAAAAAACCCCGAATTAACGAATTATTTCAACAGCCGAAAAAAAAAATTATCATAATAAATGTAAATTATTACATTTTATTTTAAAGATGTTGGAGATCTTTTATCACAAAAAATTTTTTTTTTTGATAGTTTGGTTAAACATACCTAACGCAGCAGGATATAAATGACGCTGAATTTTCTTCTCTCCATAAAGTCGAAAAAAAATTTTTCGAGTTAGGAATCAAGGAAATTATCAAACATTAGGCAGTGCATAGTCTACTTTAAAATTTGAAATTAACTAGTGCGTAATTATTCGCTGTATTATTAGCTGCTGAATAAAAAGTGTACAATTTCTAATTACGGATATTTTTGTGTAGTTGCTTATTAGGGCTACTCCAAAAGTGCAGAAATTTTTTATTTTGGACCCCGATATTACGAATAACCCCCGATTTAACGAATAAAATTTTCGGTCCCGATGAATTCGTTAAATCGGGGTCCGACTGTAGGTAGGTGAGAAGGGAAGGTTAACAGTAGTGGAGAGCCTTTTGCCCTCGCAGATAGAATGTTCACAACTTTAGTTCACAAGCTTAGTTTTATATCAGTTTATATCCTGTACTTTGCTGTTTCCCTGGACAATGGCATATGTACAGTATTTTGTAACTCAGATACCTGATCTCACTGTTTTCACCTTTCATCAAATATGTCACCCTCATGTTCTTTTTTTTATTATATCATTGCAAGTTAAATGCTCTGTATCAATTCATAAGGATTCATAAGTTCATAATTATTTATGCTATTTTAATGTAATAAATACAAATTTTAAATCCTCTTCCCGTAGGTCGTAAATTAACCTTTCACATTTAGCATTAGACCACTTTTCTTGTTATTAATTCTTGTAAGTTGCGAAAAAACTCGGAAGTTAAAATAATTCTGACTCACTCCATTTATTTTTCCATAATTTTTCACTTTTCACATTTATCTGCCCTAAAACCTAAACAAGATGCAACAAGTGTTAGTTGATGACATTCTTTTATTCTTCTTTTATACAAATGGTTAGTGTGTTAAACAATTTCTCATACTGTTAATGACAAGATGAATTAAATAGTAAATAATAAATAACTTATGAACACACATTCAATCATTCACACATATAACATTCACATTGTACAGAGAAATTCAACATTAAGACAAACACAAAACATGGCAGCAAAACAATACATTAATACAAAAACATAATCACAATTTTTTGAGATGAAAGTGATTTTCCTAAAGTTCTTTATTTTTCTTTCAAATTAAGCAAATAATAATGCCATAAACTTGGGTGCCTTATGTAAAAATAAGGAGTTATAGCACTTTGATTTAACGCAAAACTGCAACTGTAACTTCGGAAGTAATTTTCTTTTTCAGAAAATATTCAGAAGTTATTATTTTGTTGCACAAATGCAAGAATAACACATTCTAAAAAAAAATCAATTTTTTTTTGTTAACTACACTGAAATAAATATGAAATCCTGTTTCCAATCTTTAATACTAAACAGCCATTAACACAACAATACTTGAGGAATACTTCCGTATTGTTGGCTATGTAGAATTACTGTTATAGGTTACCTGTAACTAAAAAAGAATTATGGTTAAAACTACTTAATACTTTCATTATTAAGTACTTATTACATAATACTCGTTAGTCAATATTCTTAATATAAATTTTAAGTTCTATTCTGTAAATCATAATTTAATTCTTCATGTTTAGCATTAGATATTACTTTTAACTTCATCTCCGACAGAAACTGTACTGATTTCGGTTTCAGAGAAACTTATAAATGCAACTGAACTCTCAATTACAAATTTGAATGGCTAATAATTGTAATCAAATTTATTAATAACTTAAAAAAAAATTAACTTTTTTAGTGTTTGTTGGATTGTGTTATTCTTGCAATCAATTAGCAATTTCTGGAACATTTAGTATTTCAGAGTTCTAACAATGAAAGAATGTCGGCCAATGAAAACAATATACACAATTCACAAAATTTATTTGAATATTATGCTGTAAGGAACATACAAGTAAATTCTTTCAAACATTCAAATTCATTCTTTATGAAACATAAAACACATTATATTTTTATATTTTAATACAAATATTGTAAAACAAAAGTATTAATTATATTTACAATAAATTTAAAATATTTTTTTTTTATTCCTTGTTTGTAAAATAAGGTTTTCGTCAATGATAAAATTAATTTTTAAGATTCCTAGGAGCCTTGATATGCTTTAAATTTATTTTAAAATTGTAATGAAAATACCTTGTGAAGAACTTTTTAAAATTCCAACATATTCCTATAAAGTGTTTAACAAGCACATTCGCTAACAGTAGAAGTTGTACCAGAAATAGTATTTTTATCATTTAGGAAAACATAAGAGGCTTAGAAGGCACAATACTGCTAATGAAGCATGGTTTTTAAAGGAAGTAATAATACATAAATGTACAAGAATATACAAAAACAGAGCGAAACATATACATGGAAATAAAAATTTAAAAGAAAATAAATCTGGAGGCATATAATGAAATTGCTAGAATCTAAAATATCATCTATCAGAATTCGCATTTACAGACGAATTTTACCTACATTTTTAGAATTGCTATTTACTCACCAAGACAAGGCTGCTGGAATAGGGAGGAATTCAGAATACCAAGACACACAATCCATTTTTTGAATTAACACTAATCCAACTAAAAGGGCACAATAATCCTCTATTGTTTTTTATTGAATAATATGCATCTTAGAATCATACTGCATCTTCTTTACGTTTGTTAAAGGTGTAAAGATGATATACCTATTATGATTATTGTTTGAGTTGTGCACTGAGGATGCTGAAGTTACTTTCTCTATATAGTCTCTAACTTTTGCTTTTCGACAGATATCTTTTAATTTCCCAGTATTTCAGATTGAAAACTACACCTGAATAAAATTAGTTGTTGTGAAAGGTTTTTTGGACAGATGAATTCCTGAGTATGTTGTATCCCTGGCAGCCCTAGGAGGCATCACTTATGTACCTACATCACATTGCCTTTTCTTTCTTAAAATGTCCTATTAAAATAGTTTAGGAGTGATATAATTATTTTAGATAACAGTATATATTCAAGACTTACTTGGTTATGGGGACGGACATTAATGGACGGTAAAATTACATATTATAAAAATGGAAGGAATGATACATTAATTTGCTAAAATTTTTCAGTGCTCATTGAAATGAGCACGTCGGATGGAATGCTTAACAATATATTCTGCACTAAACTCTTTTTCTAATAATCTAATGGTTACCATTTCTAATGATTTTCAAGCTTTTAGTACATATTTGAACCTACTTTCTGACATCTAGACAGTTATTCCAATTGCATTATAAAGTTATTCACTGATAAAATTTAAGGCTGAAAAATAAAATTATGTAAAATGATTATTTCATATATTTCCTTTGTATTTTCAATTCTAAATCCATTTCAATGAATGTGTAAAAGCAGAGAATGCTATTTACCTCTTAAAAGGTGCTTCTTTAACAACAAATCTGGTGCTAATCACCAGCTAAAATTCCAGAAACAATCTAGGAAATTCTACAATTGTTTTTTTAGTGAAAGTGTAAAACAGTTAATTCCAATTTTGATGTTAGTTGCAGTGAGTATTTAGGCCTTTCTGGACAACAAGATATTTAACCATCCTGCATACAATAAAATTGTAAAAAATCCACTGGTATTGCTAAAGAATTCTGAATACTAAACTTTAACAATATTTTGACATTAGAAATAATATAACACAGAAACATGAATACAATAAAAAAAAATAAACTATTTCTCCTTAATTTCTATCTAATAACGAAATGAACTTGGCATAATTCAAAATGATATTTCAGATAATTTAGATTCTAGCATTAATCTTCACCAAATGCATTGTTATATTTACAAAAAAAAAAAAAAAAATCCTATTAAGTTATCACAAACACTTCAGATTTCTTTTCTTTTCAATTAATGGCCACTGTGATTTTTTTTTAAAAACAACAAAAAAATTAAGTCATTGATTTAATTAAACAAAACAATAAAGATCTCAGGATACAAATAGTAATATGATAAATAATACAATGTAACTTAATACAATGGTTTACTCAATAATCGTGATTAAGTAATTCATGTTATTATCATCACATTTCTGCAATTAATACTTTATCAATGACCAAAGTTTATAAAAAATGCTACAGAAAAAAATAATCGTTTTTTTTTTTTTCCTCTCTTCTTTTCTTCTTCTCCTCTGTTTTACTAACCACATTATCTTCTGTAACTGCTTGTATAATTATATCACACTATGTGATGTCCATTCAAAGAAAAAAGAAAATATCTCATAGCTCTGTCATCATCACAGTCTTTCTTTCAGTGCTGTCCTTACGAGTGATGTTGTCGGTTGTCACCAGCCAAGGCGACAGCTGATGTAAGCTGCTATTGGAAGGAGGACGATTAAGTTTTTGAACTGAGAAACCATAAGCACTGGCTGATGACACAGACCTTGTGACAGGATTACAAGTAGCAAAAGAAGTCTCCTATTAAAAAAAAAGGGTAAAAGATACAGAATATAAATCAAAGCTAGTAACACAATAAAATAAATATTGAAGGAAGAAAATAATGTGGAGAGGTTCAGACTTACATTACAAATATAAACCAAAATTATTGGTTATATAAAGCATTTACCGTGAATTAATTTTGTAAAAAAAGATCAAAATTTCTTTTAACCATAACTAGTTGAAAACCCCATGGAAAAGCAGCCTTTTTTTATTTCTTAAATAAAGTCTTTAATAAGTACAAAAATAAACTATATGCAATGCAAAATTTCACAATTAACGATTGCCGTTGAATAAATGGTATCTTTCAAAGTAACTCAGGCCTGTGTATCAATTGAATAATACTGCTCTTTTTTAAAGAGAAAGTGAAAATAAACAAAACACACTTACTTGCAAACACTCAGCTTATACTCAGCGTATTCCATCATCAGGGACGGCACCATGGTGTTAAATGTTTTTGTGATGGCCTATTTATTTGTGCCGTCCCTGATGGAATACACTGAGTATTCCGAAACTGTAGGTTTATTGCCATCTTTTTTATTCTCTCCATCATATTTGCAAGTAAGTGTGTTTTATTTATTTTCACTTTCTCTTTATTTTATATACACCCACGATAAGCCTCCTTAGTGCTCTTTCTTAACTCTTCTTCACTGCTGATTTAACTTCATTTCTTTTAATTCCCCACTCCTCTTATATTTAATTTTACCTCCAATTCATTGATGAATGTGTTATTAAAATAATATCGTCAAAGAAAAAACTATTAAATTGAGATTGGCTAAATTGCTCGTATCAAAGAAACTATACAGAATTCAACAAATCACCTAAAAAAAAAAAAATTCCATTCCATTTTCAGACTATTACTTACCGTTAGCGGTGAGGGAAGTTTACATTCCCATCATATTTGGTCATAAAGATAAAGTTATAATTGAAAATTCAGTCCCAATTTGAAAGGGAGTGGGTTAGATGATTCCCAAGGGATGTTTGGAGAAAAAAATTGCTTAAGGAGAAATCTTTAACCCTCAACAAAATTCAAATCTATCTTTTTCAGCTTATGTACAAGTGCATATACAACTTCAGCTCAGTATTAACTCATCTATCTTATTAAATAACGGGATCAAATATTCAGCAAATATTACTTAACAGTAAAGTTAACATAAAATGAAGATTGTGATAACAGATGATTACTTTCTGTGTAATGCCACAATACTTTTCATTAATATTTATAGATCTCTTCAATTACACTAAAATTCAGACGATCCTATTTACAATCTTTGACAAAAAACCACAACAATCTGAAAGGACTCATCCAACCAAGATGCCAATTGATATGTGCAATGTACGTGTATAGGAAGGGAAATCGTTACAATTCCAGAGAGGTTGGGCCATTTATTAAGATAAAACAACTACACATATGTAACAAGTCAGTACATTGTAGTGCCATCTCTGGCTCGTACACAAGCGGTTAACCTGGCATGGCATAGATGCACACATTTCATGTATAGTGTTCTAAGTACAGCATTCCAGGATGGACATAGGCAACATCATATGGCCGAAACTTGTTCAATTTTGGTGAAAGATCAGGTGATCGGGCCCACCATGGAAGGATGCCGACATTACGGAGGATTATGATTTGACCAACCGCCCTCTTTCAGCCCAATGATACATCTTTTCTCATACTTTCTCAATTGTTCATAAGGTGGATGGATCTGATCATTCTTACGGTCTGTGGAGGTTAATGCAACTGCAGTCTGCTGTCACGAATGTCCTTGCAAGCAAACTTTGTTCTTGATATACCTTCCTCAATGCATGGTTCTCAGGCACATGCAACAGGCCACTATTAAGTCACTGGTCATGATTTTCTAATCATTTGCATATTTGGCCCCGAGGTATTTGTATGCTAAGTTTTGCGGTGATCGTGCATTTTTCTCAGGAAGCTTCTTTTTGGTTTTGTCAAAGAGTTTATAAGCTAACTGAGGTAATGATTTATAAATCATTACAGCAACTAATTAAATGCAAGGCCAGTATCACAGGGTGTTGATGTCTGATACCGGCATATCTTTCAATTAGAATTCACTTGGAACAGTTCATTTTTACTTTACAGGTGGATTGGAGGATGGAATTCTGCGATTGGGCTCTGCAACAATGTGAGATTAATCCCACTTTTCCGTTTACTATCCTGTTTAGCGATGAGGCCAAGCGGGGAGTTGAATAAGCAAAACTCCGTTACAGGTCACCACAAACCCCTATTGGATGCAGGCTTCCACGGTGAGGTGACGATCGCCTCATGGTCTGGTGTGGGATATGTAATAACTGAATTATCAGCCCCTTCCTTATTTTCAGCAGACTGTGACAGGACAGACATACTTGACAATGCTTCAGGAGGAAGAATTATCATCGATCTTAAACCCAGAAGGGGATTTCCCCACCTGGTTTCAACAAGACAGTGCTCCGCTTCATTACATCCTATGGGTCCAGACTTATGGACACCTTGTAGTATCAATTTATAAATAAACACTGTATTGGTACAAATCTTATCAATCTACAAGGAAAATCAAAGTTATAAATTTTATTTAAAGCTGATAGTCTTTGGGCCTATTGTCAAGAGAATGCAATAAAGTCTCTCTATTCAAGGAAATAAAGTCTTCCTATGAATTTTTAGAGAATCCACTTGCTGTTATGTAAACTTAATATCATTTTAAAGAAAAATATCATGGGCCATTCAGCATTTTATAATTATGGAGAAGTTTAAATGAGATTAAAAAAAAAGAAGAGATATATTTATGACTATAATATAATTAAAATAAAAGCATTTTGCAAATAAAATGCACGATTCTCCCTCAATTTTTTATTTTCCTGAGAAGGGAAAAACAAAACATTTCATATAATATTAAAATGGGTTCATTTAAAATAATATCTGGAAAATTATTAATAAATGAATAAAATTACAGAATTAAAACGAACAAAAGGTTAGTTAAAAATGATGAACTGTTAAATATTTAATACAATAATTAGTAAATGTTATTGAATAATAGCTCTGCAAGTAAGGGCTGAAACAAAACAGGAAATAAAGGTTAAAAATATTTAAAAATAATTATAACAACAACATAGTATGAAGTAAGTGTAGCTTTCTGTAACATTCAGGTTCATGCAAAGATAGATAGGTAGAAATTCATTAAATTCAAATTAAAAGAAACATGCAAACTTACAGTTTATCAGTTCAATCTTTTCCTGTACCTTTTAGAAGTTTTAAAATTGTTACAGTTTAACTTTTAATTGTTTGAAATAAATAAACAGAAAATTTAAATAAAAAAAAAAATGTTTTACAATTTTCTGTGTAATTTTTATCCTATTTAAAACCTAGGTTAAATTTTCAAGTGTTTATTTAAATTTTAAATTATTATTTTGTTTGGATAGATTTTCTAGTTCAATAGAATTACATCCATGATTGATTTATATCAGTAAATTAAATGTGAACAATTATTAATGAACTGTAACAATTGTAAACGAACCATTTACTTCCATCAGACTTTAACTGGTGTTTTATATGATTTTTTTTTTCCAAATTAATATATTGCTTCATTTCATTTAAGTTCAGAAACAGCCAAAAGACAAGATAACAGTTTTATTAACTTAAAATTTTAAATTATTTTCTTGTAATTACTTTAAAAAATTTTACAACCATGCTGCTTCAGTTTTAGGTTTTTCCTTCTTGTAGAAACTTTTTTTTTTTTAAACTTTTCAGTTGTCAACATTTTGTTAGTGATTATATTAATCTTTGTTACATGTTAACAAAAGGAAGAAAACAATAACAAATAAAATGATGGTGATTTTAGAATAAAAAAGAAATTCGTTATAATGAAAATAACGAAGTAAAAAAAATAATCTGATTCAAAATATATGAAAGAGTAATTTTGTATACTTAAAAATGGATAATTTCCTATTTAAGAGAATATAATTTAAATATTAAAATTAATTTTCTGGTCGCAGTAATTAGTAATTTAATGTTTAATAAAATGACAAAATGATTCTAAGATCAGCAAAAATAAAAACACGTGGGGGGGGGGGGCATTTGTTTTAAGGCATCTATTTGTTAGAAACAGTTTTTTGATTTTTTTTTTTTGGTAATGGAGGATGAGGGTTCATTGTTACAGCATTTTTCAGGAAACTTGATGAATTCTTAGAATTGGGAAGGTCATTGAAAAGAAAGGGTTAAAAATGACTCCCTGTTTCAGCATATTTCGTGAATGTAGCAAATATCGAAATTAATGATACTGCTTTAGCTTAATTTCCCTCAACTATATTTCTTACGATGAAAAAAAAAACCTAACCAAGGAATCTGGACTGCTAAAATTCAGATAATGAAATATTCATTCATTGAAATCTATACTGAATTAGGATTTTCAAATTTATAAGGGACCAAAAGGGTACAAAAATAAAATAAGTGTATGTTAAGTGAAAAAATAAAAAAATAAATCTTTTTTAATATACTGACAAAAATATTGCAACAAAAACTTACTAATATCTCTGATTATTTTTAGTAAGATTTTAGCAATACCTAATCAATAAACAACTAAATTATTCCATAACTCTTGATGAAATGATTCTTTCCTGTCAATATTAAATATTTTAATATTTTAATTTTATTTATATAAAATTAAATTAAAAATAACACAATATATAAAAAGGTGTCAAATAAATTTCATTTGAAAGAATATATCAAAACACTGGCTGCAGATGAGAAGCTTGGAGCAGATCTTCTGTTTTATATCAAAGCTCATCGGATAGTTCAATTCATGAAGAGAGCAGGTAAATCTTAAATGATAATCTTTCGACACCTGTCTATCCTTCATCAATGTAAATGATGGCTCAAAATGAATTTGAATATTACAAAAGAAAAAGTAGCTGATTTTTCAGTTTTGCTTAATTTTCTATATCAATATGAATATAAATGATAGGATATTTGATAATTGTGACTGTAATCACTGTTATTTTATTTTCGTTTGGATTACACCAATCCTTTAAAACGGTTTGATTTAAAACCTAGGGGGTTCTCAAGAGGCACTTCTTGGAAACTAGCAATGATAACCAAATCCTTACAAAGGCAGTCAATAATAAACATAATCCATAAGGAATTTGGATTTAACTTGTTTCTTACGCCTTTCACTGCAGCTTAATGACCTTTATGAATAAAACCTAATTTAAATAGTGTTTTAAATGAGAATAGCCTTCCAAGAATGCTGAAATGTTAATATCACATCCCAAAACATCCGGTACATTAGTACTTTTCAATATTGCAGCACATAGTTCATTTTCAACATTAAAACTTTTCTTGACACACAATTTTTTTTTTTTTTTGATAATAAATGTAGCAAGAAACACATTTATTTTGAAATGGAAAAAAAAAGTAATTAGACTAATTTATATGTATTTTTAAAATTTCTTTCAAAATTTTCAATAAGAATGCATATATTCTGATCAAACAAAGAAAAGCACGTATGTGAGGTAAATTATAGAAATTATTAGACATATTACTGCTTAGCCTGACGAAAGAGACTGGTCATGTGATTTACTGGTCGCTCCATTTTCTTTCTCGGCGTGAAGATAGGGGAGATGGGCATGTGCCGACAAGGACAGAAACAAACGATGTATAAATGATAGATGCATAAAGTGAAAAATTACTGCACAAAATTCAGTTTAAAATTAACGTGAGAATAAAATACACACACACAGAATACGAAATACATGTTTAATAAACTTTTAGAATGTTATTCTCCCCTTTGGGATGTTCCATTGTTTTGGCAGTGTGCCAAACCCAGTCTTTATCACTAGGGCAAGCAGTAGCCACATATGCCCTCAAAAGAAGTTTGAAAAGCAGTCACTAAATGCACATATATTTTATATTGTTCAGCATTAATAGAGAAAGCTTTTTGAAAAAAATGTATAATTAAATTAAATTCTTGTATTATCTATTATCTCTTATATTCTGCTATCAATATTTAATCTTACTTTTTTATGAAAATATTTACATTGATCTGACTGTGTATCACATTTCATGAATAATCACCCAGGCTGTTTCGTGTATTCAGATAGATCAACAGACGAAACTTTGAGAAATCATCTTTTTGCATTTTTTTTTTAACTGTGCAAATGCTTAACAACAATAAATTCATCTTTAAATAATAAAGAATCCTATGATTTACAGGGAATTCCCGATGTTTACTAATGTTTCGCAGAACACTTTCAGCCCTTTTACAGCACTGGTTGAGAAGCACTGTTGTACATTCTCATTTACTATTTAAATACTGGTCTACCTGTAACCCAAGATGGAAAAATCTTGGAATATTAGATGTCAGAATGAACTTCTAATCATTAAGTTGTTGAGAATGTTTTTAGTTTTGTGTGAATGCAATGGACACATATAAGTTACAGAATGTGTGGAAGTGATTTTTTTTTTTTTGCTTAAGGTCTGAAATGATTTCCTTATCTTGGGAAATGCCAAAAGAATGGCATTGACACAATAATT
The DNA here is from genome assembly GCA_023159025.1 of Thereuonema tuberculata. Lineage (NCBI taxonomy): Eukaryota > Metazoa > Arthropoda > Chilopoda > Scutigeromorpha > Scutigeridae > Thereuonema > Thereuonema tuberculata. Next base: position 34,770,664 of record JAFIDM010002131.1, read on the forward strand.
CACCAGAAGTAATAGAAATATTTCTCCCGATTCAAACAACTTTTAATATTAAACTAATTCATAGGAAAATCAATCACAAAACATTTTTTTAAAATCCGTGGTACATGGTAAATCCAAACTACAGCAATTTCATGTACTTATAATAAAATATTCATTCAAGCAATTCAAAAATTGACTGAATTTGTAGAGCTTGTTTATGTTATTTGTTAGAGCGCACATAAAATCGATCCCAATAGGTTTCAAGGTATGTTTGCTATAGACAATATTCAATGCTAATGATCATGCACATGTGATGATATCTGCTCCGGATGTTGTTTGCCACAGTCGAGCATGCGCTGATGAGTGTTGTTTAATATTCGTCGGCCTGAGCGTGAGTAAGGGCGTATTCAATTCTACAAGGAGAGACATGCATCGAGGCTGATGGCGGCCACTTTCAACATCTACTCTGAAGAGGACAATAAAAGTATACCAGCAATAATGTACAGATAAGATGAACAGGAGTGATAGCGTTAAACAGTGTCCATTTTCAGAACCAAACTATACCTGGAAACCTTTTGGGGCTGGTTTTATGTGCACCACCCTGTATTTTCACATAGTAATCAAGAAATACATTAAACATTTATCAAAATAAGAGGAATGAAAATTTGAAAGCATGATACACATGAGAAAATTACAAATTGTAAACAGAAAATAAAATACACACAAAAATTGAACAGTAAGTCATAAGAAGATTCGACTAATAAAATAGGTTTGAGAAAAGCATTTAAATAAGACTGCTTTGGTAGAAAAGGAGATTTTTTTTTTTTAATGAACTGACAAACTTGTTAATACTCAATTCCAAGCAATGATTATGAACTGTTAAGGTTATAGACAATTGAACCTGAATGTTACGCAGCCACTTACAGTAAGTACTTTGTTTTCTGTCAAGCCTTCTGCAGAGGAAGAAGGATCACTCCCACCATTTTGATTACTAACCCCTGAAGCAGCGGCAGCAGCAACAGCAGCAATGGGTTCGGGGGAGGGGATTAGATTCCCTGTCAAGGTGATGGTAGTTACTAATGGGGACCCAGGGAACTTGGAAAGCAAAGGAGTGGTCTCCCAACTGTCGCCATCTATTTCATCTCCTGATTCTACACCGCGCAGCTTGGTTACACCATTGGAATCGTGGCAAGGGGTCAGGTCCTAAGGACAAAATCAAGTCCAGTTGGTAAAGAATAGAATGCCTCAACCAGCTATTATTTTTCAGCAAACCAAATTACAAAATAGAAAGCATTAAAAAGTAGAAGCAATCAATGTAACTCCATGTAATGACAGGATAGGGTTGGTGGTTTAATAAATAACGTGTGAGTGAGTGTATGTGTGAAACTAAGGCAAAATATATGTGAATGAATAATAATCCTGTGATTTCTTCACTTACCCATTTATAAATTTAGAAATATAAATACAATCACATAGTCTGGCATTATGTATATAAAAAAAAGGTCACATTTTGAGATATAAAAAAAAGTACAAAAAATTAAATGGAAAAAAAGAAAAAGATGTGGTCATGAAGATTTTATAAAGGCAATTTTATTTCATCACTGCAATTTAATAATGGCACACCCTTCATAGCTCCAAATGGCCATTTAATTACATTTCGATTTCAAATTTAACAATGATTGATAATTCATTCTTTCAACCCAATCATTCTGCAGGAAATAAAGAGAATTCAACGGAAGTTTTTTTTTATTCAAGAGAATAAACTCTTTTGATCCCTTATTATTGGCTTTTATACACAGAGGACTTCCTATATTGCTAAGATTATTTATTTTGGTCTGGTTAGTTTTGAAAAAGACTGGATGGTTGAAAGTCACTTAAGGTCTTGAGGATAAATACTTGCCTTTGAAGAACAAAATGGACAAAAAAAATTTAAAAGATTTTTCAAAGATTTTAAATAATAAAATAAATAAAAAGTAAATACCCACAACCTTCTTTTTAATCACAACTTTCCAATCCATGTCTTAAATGACCATCTACTGTATGTAACTCACTAGTAGATAATATTTCTTTTGGAACCTACTCAAAAGTACAATTAGCATCAAAATCCAGAGTAAAAACCTATGAAGCTTCACAAGCAGATGAAAGGATTTTTCCTTTCTTTTCTTTTTTTTTTTTGTTGGTTGTAAGACAATAGTTGTGAATTGAGATTATTTTTTTTTTTTTTTTTTTTTTTTTTTTTCTTTTTATTTTCTTTTTTTATGAATACATACCTACTATAAATATATAAAATGCCAACAATTTTGTCTGAAGCCAATTTGTTATAAAAACTTCCACTATATTCAAGGAGTATACTAAGAACACACCAATAATGGAAGAGAAAATTTGGAAAAATACAAACAAATTATTAAAAAAAGTCATGTTTCATCCAATGAATAAAAACTGGAACTGGTATAACAGTTTCAAAGTCTTTCTGTCTGAACAACTCTTTATTATCGTCGCGGCGAAAGTTGGACCAGCAAACACATTATCATTGACTAATTTCTCCAGGATCAATGCCATTAGCTCAGCAGAAAATATCAATCGCAATTATCAAAAATAGGAAATATCAAAAATCTCACATACATCTTCTTGAAATCGACGAGCAACGTTAAGGATAATTTCCCTACTTTATTTTTGAGACCTTTTCCTCGCCGAAATGTTGAATGTGAATCAACGACCGCCATTTTCTCTTACATTTGAATGTGACCGAAAGGCCAGGAAATGAAAATCTATAATATGCTTTGCATTCTGGGAGGTTCATCTTTGGGCGTGTGGATAATAGGTACGTATATTATTCCAGATATCAAAGGACAAATCAATTGAATTGACAGGTTGTACAAAAACATTACAATACTGTCATATCAGAAAGAAAGAGCTGAGACTGGAGAGAATGGAATCTAACTGATTACTATTTTGTTTTTCGATAAAAGCCAGAATTTAAAAAGAATATGATTCGTTATCAATAGTCACATATTTTGATAATGATTGGATAATTTGAATCAAATCAAAAAGATAGCGATTCAATTAATGGTAACAGAATCAAAACAAAATCCAATAACCAAAATTTTATTTGAAAAAGTTTAATGGGTATATTTAAACAATAAGAAATAAAAGATTAAAAAGGGGTGGACCGAGTTACAAGCAACATCCCAAAACAGCTGTTTCTCGCTAAATTGGCGATCATCAGTTGAGAGTAGTCACTAACACACCAGATCTCAATACAGAGGTGAATATAAATGGAAGTAAAAATGGGAATGGCACCTCCAGAAAACTACACAAAATACACATTAAAAAATAAAAGAATTACAATAAAAAAATAATGAATTAAATATGATGCCAGTAAACAACAACACGGGTTGCACTTAAGAACGGAATCCTTAATTTTTTCTTTTTTTTCCCTTTAAATGAACAACCTTGTTATTTTAAAAAGAAGAGATATAATGTTAAACTTGCCTTCCTCATCTGAAGCTTAGGCCAATTAATCTTTTTGGTGAAATATGACCATATTTGAATATGATTTCTTACGATAACTCAAAGAATGGGATAGAATTGGGAATTCAATTTTTTATACAACAAAATGTGACTTTTTTTTATTACTTTGCCATATAAAATTGCAAAATCTGTCACGTAAATAAAATAACTTAAGCATTAGTGCAGTGTTTCCAATTATAATTTTGAATAACAAACATTTTAATAATTTTTAAAATGATATTTATTATCTCAAAGTAAATGAATGTATGTACTGTAATAAGAAAGCAAAAAAAAAAATTGTATAATACTTTGAATTCTAATAAATTATAGATAATGATAAGTGTTAAAAATAATCCTAATTTCTGGAAAAAAAAATTACGTAAGAATTTCAACATTAAAAATAAATGTACATTTCAATAAAAAAAATAATAAAATGCCTCCAACCAACATCTAGCAAGACAATGCTTCCTTTCTTCTGCCATGAAAAATATCTGATTTAGAATTTATTATGAACAAACCTTATAAATAAATGGTGATTTCAAGTCACAAATTAGAAATAAAATCACCTAAAAGTAAATTGTACTATGGATGTAACTTGCAAGATATGAAACAACAGAGTAGGATTTTAGACTGAAACTAATAATCTTAAATTGCAACGTAGGATAAACTGGTCTTCACAATATTATTCAAAGAAATCTGCCTAAAAATTGAAAACAGAAACATTCTCAAAAGTAACTAAAAATAATAAAATAACTATCTCTCTATCTCTGTCTTTTTTTATTTGGAGGAACAATAGAATGACTTTTCATTATAAAATACATTGAGAATATAAAATACTTATGAATATAAACTGTTAAGGATAAAGAAAGCTATAATAATTTTGAATGATAGAAATGTTAATAAAAATATCTGTAGAATTACAAAAGGATCAACGAAAATATAAAGAGCTTCATTAAAATCATTTTACATGAAATGTACTAAACACTAATGTTATGTAACATAAAACTTATATATGTACCAAATACATTACTATTTTCATACTTCACTATACATCAAAGCAAGGCCATTCTACGCCAAAAGAAAAAAAAAAGATATTGTTAATGAATTCTTTAACACACACACACATACACAAAATACTTATAAATATTTACATTCACGAATAATTTAAAATTTGTGTTACTGTGAGCAGAGAAAGGAAACATTGGTTTTTAAATACATAATTAGATTTTCGATGTTCCAGTTGTTTAGAAACAAATAATAGCAATAAACTTACTGTAATAAGGAATGACTTTATGAAAGGAAGGTTAATGTTAAAACCAATGAAGAGTTACTGTAAGAAAAACGAACTTACCACCTGTATAAGTGTTGGGCTGACTCCATTTGTTTTACAGGAGTCTGACTTAACAGACCCAGGTGGACTCTCATTTTCACACTTACCACCTATGATTCTTGGGTAAGTATCACTAAAAGAGAACCAAAAAATTATCTGATGTATGAAATAGTAGGGAACAAAATTAAAGTGTCAAAATTTTTGTGTGAAGTTGGAAATATATATATTTTCAATATTTCAAATTTTTTAAAAGGAAAAGATTTTTGAAATACAATTTCTTGGTTGGTACTTCACATCTCAGTTTATACTTTTTTTATTTGTTTGTTTGTTTGTTTTTCTTTAAATATGTGACTTTTCCTTTAAGAAATCTTACTTATACAAGTAAATATTGTAATGATTTTTATATTCACATTTATCTTTTTATACTATTCTATTTATTCTTGTATATTCTTAGTTGTCTTACGTTTATAATTGTATCAGCATTTATTCTATTACCAATTGTACATTCTAATTTTTACTGTTTATCGTTTACTTCCATTATTCTATTCAAATTTTCCGTTGGCCGTGCTTCTCCTCCCTGATTTGTTGTTATTTAAAAATATATATATAAATTCGGTTCATGGCGTCAGGTGTCGCCTTCCGAATGAATCTACAAGAAGTCCATTCCAGGTCTTCTGGTCAAGGGTCCATTCCACTTCCAGACCCCTAACCCTCATTGCTTCTTTAATATCGTTCATCCAAGCCTTTCGTGGTCTTCCTCGTTTCTCCAATCAATCCCCCAATCAACTATAAAATCACTCCAACCAATCACAGCCCTTGTAAATAGTCTATTTAAACCCCTGCATCATATGAATAAAACAGTTAGTTAGTTAGAGAGTTAGAGTTCTTGCTAGATCTTATTCAGTCTAATACCTAATTCCACGAACCAGTGACCGCAAACATTCACCACAATATCTACTTACTTTTACAAATGTTTACAACCAATAACTTAAGCATAATTTTAAAAACATTTAGAAAAAACCTCAAAAATCTATAATAATGAAGTATAATAAATAGTAAATAACTACAAAATAAATAAAGTGCAAATTCTAGGAAAATAAATGTAATTAACTACTCTGATGAATTAAAATTTTATAAATCTTATCTCTATTAAGTATATTTCAATTTATCTGTTTTCTCACCATTTCTTTGGAGATAAGGCGGGAAAATCCTTTTTGATGTTATCTTTTGGTGAAACTGGAGGTGAACAATCTCTGAAAGAATCAAAATATTAATTATTTATATTGTTATTAAAATTCCTCAGTCACAAACTTAATAGAAAAGAAAAATAACATTGAAGTGAATTCAGTTTCATTCGCTATTCAAATTAGTTAAGTGATACTTAGATTTATTAACTTTTCCTTGACTAACATGTAGTTATTCAAATTACAACTATACAAATTACATTTCAAACTATAACTCTTAACTATTAATCTCAAATTCTTTGATTTTGAAGTTAAAGTAATGCAACTATGGATTTAGGAAGAACATAGTTACAATTTATACTAAAATCCCTACTTAAAAATCAAAAAATGCAGTGCTTAACTAAGTTTTATTAATTTAAAATATTCCTACCCATTAATTAGTTTTTCTTTGTCACTGATATTAATGACTTGAACTTCACCATCAAGAACATTTTTCTTCAATTCTTCCTTATGAATATTCACAACAATTGGAGATTTTTCAACAAAACCTACATAAAAAAATACAATTATATTAATAATTCACATTACACATTATATTTCATGTAACAACTTTAAGGCATCTGATAAGTAATTCAAAAGGAATTAAGAAAGATATCAGTATATGAGATTACTGTACAATGGAAGAGAGAGACAGAAAAAGAATGAAAATTTCAGTGAAACCAAAATGCCGCAAAAGATGCATCGTAAAGAAATAAATTGGTATTAAAATTTCAACTGAATTGATCATCTTAAAGTTAAAAACCCATACACATTAAATGATAATGAATATTTCAATAACAGCATTTGATGTCTGGACTAGAACATAATTTACTTTCATGAATACAATACAATAGTTGGCATTACAATTAATATCAAAATTCTTTGGTAGCACTAAAGAACCCAAAGCATCACGTTTGAATAGTTTTCTTTTGTTCTATTGAATCACCAATAAGATGCAGCATGTAGTTGATGTAGTACAGTAATAGGTTATGATGAACTTCAAGGATGCTTTTCAACTGCATGACCCAGTGTACAGCAAAAATAAAATGAAGAGATGATATCCACGTCAGCTTTCCCGTGCCCACATATCAGCCTGAAAACTGAATTACACACTCAAAAATTACAGCAGAGGAATAACAACACAGGCAATAAGCAGGCAATCACTATGACTTCATCAAATCCTCTGCACAAGACATGAAAGTCATGATAAACGTATTCGTGTGATCTTTAAGATTTTACATGTTGCAATACTTTTGACTCCTTATGGAATTCGTTGTCTAGAGTTCAATCTTCAAGTGAATTACTTTTACTAGATATAAACAGCTTGATTTTACTACACTAAAATCTATAAGAAAAATTTAATCTCCATTCATAATGCAATGTTGCCCCAAATTTATTGTTAGACATAAAATGTTGTTAACTTGTGAAACAAAGAGACAATTATCTACTATCAAAAAAAATCACAAATTAGCAATTAGATCACACAAGAGTCAATCGGAATAATGAAAATAAGTCAGAGTTACTACTATTGCATTAAACTACTTTGATCCCTAGTTACATTGCAGATCTTACTGCTTGAAACTGCATTTGAAAAAATTCCGAGAACAATATTAACATTCTTGCCCTGTAAACCTTGCCCTGTAGGCGGTTTACCCACTCAAATGATCCAGCACTTGTATGAGAGGGAAAGGATGTGTTCTTGGAAATCTGAGGGATTTTTACTCTCCCACCGAATTAGAAACAAAAAGGATGTTATCAAACAAAGAAATTTCTGCAAAAAAAAAAATTAACATATTGAATCACAGATTGGAGTATGGTGAAAATGGTAAAATATGATCAGATTTCACTACCACACATTTAAAAGATTACTTTATTACCTTTTTTCAATTCCTCCTCAGCTTTGGCCTTTAGAATGTTGCATTTCATTTGATCAGGAGGAATTGGTTTGGCACCTTTACTGCTCACCAGCTTGGCATTGTTCTGGAGGCTGTTGACATCTTTTGGCTGTCGAGTTGTAATGGGACCTGGCGAATCCAAAATCTTGATTTTGGAGGACAAGGCTTCGGCTTCTAAAAATGCAATAAGACTTTCATTAATATGACACTCATTTAGTTCTTAAACAAAATTAGCAATCCTGAAATACAGTAGAAGCTAAACAAATGATATGCATTAATTTATTCCAAACTAATCATCCTGAGGTTTTTTTCCTTAGGAATACAGACAATACACGATGACTTCGTTTTTAGCGATTTATTATTAACAATCAAAATATAAAAACTAGAAAAAAATTTTAAAAACTAAATATTCCATTAAATTATTTAGTAAGAAGCAATAAACATATCTAAATTAAAATTACATAGGTCATTCTTATATTTAAGAAAGATATAAGCTTAGTTTTGATAAGGTAATTATTCAAAATTTAGGTGGAAAATTCTCATTGTCAATAGAGGGATAGTTTGTACTTAAATTAAAGAAAATAGATGTTTTCTTTAACCAATAGTTCAATTGCTAACTCCTCTTGCTCTGACCCTGAGAATTTTCATAATCCGAATTCTACTATTAAATTAAGGATAAATTGATAAAATGGAGGAAAAAAATATTTTTCTTTTATAAATTACAATGTCATTATAAATAGGAATAAATATGAAATAGTTTATATAATATTAATATTCATAGCAAAAAATTTATAAGGACAGAGAAAATTTCATGCAATATTTAGGTTTAAGTTTAATACTGATATTCACAACTGAAATGAAGAATAGTTCAACGATTATGAAAAGGAGAATAAAATAAATATAAGAGAATATCTGAATGCCTTTAATAATGATGCATTCAAAAGAATATTAAAAGTATTAATTTTATTTTGATTAGTGTTATATTTTCCCTGCATGCCTGCCAACTTGAATTTCTAAACAAAGGCTTTTAACTATTTTAAGAATTAAAATTCAATATGAAGTAGCTTTCTATACTCTTAAGAAATACATTAAATGTATATTTATGCAACATTAAAAGATAGTCAATTCAAATAAATGCACTGATAATCACTCAGCAATGTCATATTCTAAGTTGATCATTCAATTATGTTTGTAATCGATAAGATTAATTGAAAAATTAAAACAACAGGACGTGGTTAAAACAGTCACATACAAGGCAAGTTATAACTACATCAGAACTTTAACAACATTTGAAATAATAATATTTGAATTAAAGAAGCATTAAAAAATAAAATCATAAAAAGCTTAATCTTTGGATAGTTTTAGATTTTTTTTCCCTTAAAATTAATTTTATTAATAAAATTAAAAAAAAAAAAAGGATAACTTTCAAGTTTAGCAGCGGGAAAAATAGGTAAAACAAAACAGCAAGCTATGGTTAAGTTGAATATAACAACAACAAAAATACAAATTAGTAAATGTTAATTTTAAAATAAATGTGAGAGTGGGATGGTGAGTGCAGACAGCCACAGGAAGACGTTTTTTCCATGATAAGGGAACCCTACCAACAGCACCCAAAGGTACATCTGCTGACTTGCTGGGGGAGGCTGCCACAGTGGCCAGGTCATTAATGGATTTCTCCGTTACAATGGCTGCCTTGTCCTTTGTCAGCGACTTGATGAGATTGTCCAGGCGCTCCTCGGCTGATGAAAGAGTGGCTTTGGCTGTGGTTTTGGACAACAGGAGATGCGAGGGGCTTGAGGGAGTGGGGGTCCTTACCAAAGGAGTGGTGGGGGGCGTAGGAACAGGAGATGCCTCCTCCACTGTGGGCAGGGTTGGAGATGGGAGAGACGATGATGCCCTACGGATAGAAGGAAAAAAAAATATTAAAATCATTTATAATGTCACGTTGCAAAAATGTCGAAGAATTTATATGAGTTTTTATTTTTAAGTGAGATGCATTTATTGTGTTAGAATCAAACAGGGCTGTATGAATAGAGTTTCTTGACCTGGGAAGAGGGCATCGGAGATGTCCTTTAATATAATAATACCAGGACAAAAGTATAACAATAGTTGGGGAACATCTATATAAATTTATGTTTTTGTGTTACTACTTGATATTTAATTTGCTTTGATATTATTTTAGTCAAATAAATTTTTTGACACATTGAATTTGGTACCCCATTAAGTCTAGCACCCCGGTTGCCCTTATAGCTTGCCCCTTAATCCAGTGCTGGATTCAAACATAAAATTACAAAATTACAGCACAGAAAATTGCAGAAATGCTGATTATCATAATTTCAACTAGTCTCTTCTCTATATCTTCCCTTGAGTCATTCTCAAATCTATTATTTGCTTACTTAATATCTTGCTTCTTATAATATTATTCATATCTTCTATCTAGAGTCTGGTAACATTAAAGGTTCTATTAATTTAAATCTAATGATTGATAAGTAAATATTCTATCAATTGTTCCACCGATTTAATCTTTTTTGTCTGTTCTCTCTATTTTTATCTTACTTTTGCACTCTATACTATCTTAAAGTGGTCTATGTGATTACTTTTCTATTTCGGCACAAGCCACAACATTTCCAACATTACTTCAGGGCAAATTATTGTAACATTCCATAATAATAACTTTGTTTTGAAAACTATCATTTGTTTCAGGTTCAGTGGCAGCTTTCTTGGTGAAACAAAGTTAGCAAAGTAAAGTTTTACTTGTGTAAACCATTTAATTTGTGATGAAGTTACATAAACTTTTAAAGTTTACCTTGAACTACTTTTTTTTTTTTAAAGTGTAGATACAACATGTTAATGTCTTACAATCAGGGACGGATTTACCAGGAAGCAATACAAGTAACTGCAATTATTTAAATTCACAGAAAAACTATCTCGGCACTTAAAGCACATGATGAATAAATATATAAATCTATTATTTTTTCAATTTTATAAATATTATCAACTTCTAAAAATAATATCTTTAAAATTACTAACTCTGATGATTTCTGTGAGGTATTATCTGTTGCTTCTGTTGCCGGAGCTGGAGCAGGTGCAGGAGCAGGAGCAGCTTGTTCTGCTTGGCTTCTTGCATAAGACTGCCGACGAGCATACCTCTGGCTTGGTCTCCTTTCAAAATGGACTGTTCTCCGAGCTCGGTTCTGCTGCGTTGTTTGAAATTCTGTGCGGCCACTACAATAATGAAAGAAAGAATTTTACTGAAAGGATTTACAGTAAAAAAACAAAAACAGTAAATTGTATGATAAGGATTAAAGGTTCTGGATATGTTAAAAAAAAAAAAAAAAAAAACTTTTTAATTTTATTAGTATAATACAAAATTATAAACTGGTGTAATTTGAAGACAATTTGATAACTGTTCAATATGTTCTTCATTTCTTTTTACATAATTTTAAAAACATAAAATGTTAAAATTTGAAGTATTGTTTTTTTTAATGTTTTTAAGTTTTGAAACTGCAAGCTGATATTTACAAACATGGAAATTAAATGTGGATTTACATATGATGAATAAATTTGCCCTCCTAATTACATCTTTAGTTGTCCTGAGATGTAACTCTTAACGCTTCGAAGAATGATAAGCCACATAATAAATACCAAACTTACTTCAATGTAAAGCAATAACAAAAATTAAATAGAAGTAAGAAAGAAAGAAATTAACCATGAATATCCATATAAATGGGAACTTTATATATTTTTTAATAATAATATAACTGTTCAATAATTCTACAGCATGATCTGACAAGCTTTAAGTTAAGGTAACCCACTACCTGGCCCTTGGGGTAAGGTTCTCAGCTTTTTCAGACTATGGGTAATTTAAGATCGGATGGTCAGGCTGATGTTACTCTACTTTAACCCCCAAAAAGAAATTCGATACCCATTCTGCAGAAGGCTAGGTGGACCTTAGGACCTGTCTGGAGTAGAATTCAGCATGGAAAAACCCAACCTCTGCCGGTGAGTGAACCCTGCTCTTTCAGCCTGCAGTCAAATACCTTACTACAAAGATACTGAGCCCACATCTGCTTTACTGTTTATAATTAAAATCTAAAGAAAAGGAAAATCTAAACCTTAAATTTAAGAACTAAGACTTAATTCTGCGTAAGGATGAAATTTATAAGTTCGTATAGAAGGTAAATTTCATCAATGAAAAAAAAACGATAACAACTTACCTATATCTAAACCTGGATCCCATTCTGAAAAAGTTTTGTCTAGTTGATGGCATTTTGACAGGACCTTTTAATCTGAAGAATGCATGATGTTCTACTGCACATTTCCATAGATGTTTACAAGCTTTAGGATTGTGAAGTCGAAATACAAAGGTATGTTCATGCTCTTTACCCTTGAGATGAAAATGAAAATCATGAAAATGAGTGATTCAAATGAAGTTGTACATACAGAAAAGGTAAAAGCAAAACGAAAACTAATGCTGACTTTATATATGTAAAATATAACATAATTATTACTTAGACAAGTTAAGATTTTATCAATTGGGATTATAATATTTTTTTTTTCCCTCATCAGCATTTTTGTTAATTTACTATTCACATCTGAAAGTCCACCTTGTTATTTTGATTGTGAAACATCATTGACAGCAATCTCAGCAAGAGTTCGGCAATTGATGGAGTGCTGCAAATAATGAGATATACGAGGGAAATGGTGGAGATGGTATTCAATAACATAATTTTGATAGTACAGGTTAACATTATACAAAAAATATCGGCACAGTGATGTGAATGTGATATAAATATAACTGGCTGAGCAAGATAACACCTACTATTCAACTTTCCAATGTCTTAGACAGACAATCGGTCTGTTTACTGATTTTTCTGTTTTGGGTGATTCTTTTTAATAGGCAATTTAAAAAAATATGAGCCTCATTACTCCTTCTATCCCTCAAAACTGAAAATGCTTTTGCAGTAAAGTGCTTCCATCAGAAATGCACAGCTGAGCAGATATGGATTTAATTTAAATGTGAATGTACTGAATCTGACGACTGCATCTTTGAGACTTGTCAAAAAAATTTATATAAAATATCAGGGGTAAGCAGTACATTGAAGAGAAAAAACTAAAGATGTGTTGAATTGATACCCTTACAATCTTGAATCACAAACATTAAGATCTGATTAGGATGCCTCTTTCGCCTTATTGATATAAAAGAGTAGATAGTAGGTATCAGTCTGCTGTAAGGTAGATTGTTGTTTTGTTGGGCCCAAAGGAGTTGGTTCAGAAGGCTTATGTCATTGGTATAAGATTAGATTGTGTGTCTAAATTAAAATTGTTAATTACATCTGGTATTTTTTTTCTCTTCAATTCTACCTCAATGTAATAATGGATCAATGTACTTATGTTTTGCTGCCTTTTTCAGAACTGGAATTGTCTTTAGAATTGCTTTAGATCCAAATTATTCACAGTTTGCAGCACTTCTATGCTGCAATGAAGCTCACTCATTTTTACTGATTTTTTTTTTAAAAATACTGAATGTCAACCATGAACAATCATTTTCTTTCTTTAAAGTGTATACACCCAGATATGGATATCAATTTTCAAAATATGAAAGAAATAACCATCAATTAACAGTCTGACATAATTTACTATTAGAATGTTTATTATGAACTCTAGAAGCGCCAGTAGTTTTTTTTGTGTGGCCATCTTTCTCATTGTTTTCACCTGCTGCTGTTCTGTCTTCTCATTCTAAGGGATTTAAATAATTTATATCTAATATGACCCACTTCAAGGATCAATGGATCTTTATGTCTATGTAAAATCTTCACATTCACACTCAGTATCTGTTGTGATATTTTTTAATGTAAAAAAAAAGGCACTTTTGCAAAAATTGTCCTTCTAACTTGGCAGGCCTGTTCTGAATATAAATTAGTCATTTTTGACCAGTGACGAATGGCTAACATTCCATAAAGGTGATTCCCAAACAGCAATTATTATATATTCTAAATCCGGCATTTTATACTATTACTTTTATTCCTTTTTCATCCCAACATAGTATACATAACATCCAGTGCTCTTAAATAGAAATGCACATAAAAACATAAAAAGTTTTCTTATTAACAATAAGAGTGGAGACTAACTTTTGATTCTTCATACTTTATTTTTTTTTTTTTTTTTAATTGTTATTTTTTTTTTATTTGTTTCATTAGTTCATCAATTTCTTTCCTGCTATCAACAAGATGCTGCTCATATATATAAAACATTTTATTTTTTCTTTAAACAATTTATACAATACTAATTACAAAGCAATGGATTACACAGAAAAATACTTATGTTGAATTTTTATAACTTCATTATAACTTAAAAAAAGCGGAACAAGAACAAAATCAGCACTTGAATAAATTAAAATTGCCTTTCTGTTTAAATTATGGGGAGCAATTGGGAACAGCCGTTTCGTCCTTCCACAGACTCATCAGCCCAACCCCGCCGCCTCCCCGATAAAAGAACCAGAAAGGCAAGAATCTTTCCACTTTTTTTAATCAATTTGCACAGCACGTTAAATGCTTTATTCATTATAATTCTTCATCTATATAATATATCTGATTATCTACAATATTTCAGCTGCACTGTAATATCGTCCTTCTTCAGATAAGGACCGAAAGATACCTGAAAAAGACTGAGATTACAGCAGCTGAAATATTGTATATAATCAGATATATTACATGGGAGAAGTTATAATGAAGAGTTTGAATTAAAATTTTCAACATGGATTGCACATTTATGAATGAACAAAAGAAAGAATCTCTACCAAAAGTAATATATATATCATAAGAACATCAAATAAGAGTGTAACAAAGTCTTGGTGGAAGATTAAGAATAACATTCTAACTACACAATGTCACATGATGTTTGTTTGGGTCAATATCGGTTAGCATAAAGATGCCTGCAATGGATGTGATCAAGGAAGTTCTTCAGAAAAGTCATTTAGTAACTGGAAGAAATTTATAAGTATTTAGTATATTTACAAGATATGTAAGTATTTCAGAGGCTATTCTGACATCAAAGAATGAAATCGTAATCTCTAGTTTACTGCATGACAATGTGCATGGAATTCCATTGTTTGTCTTCTGTTTCTCTTCTTACTATTATCATTCGTATTTTTGTTTAATCCTTAATTATCAATGATAAAAAATTTAAGACAAATACTTACTTCAACTCAAGCTGCATATTAACTATGCATGAGCTAATTAATGGACAAATTCATCAAAATAATACATACATTCCTTAATGATTATTCCTATAAAAGCTGAGAGATCTACTTAATAGTCATCATGGACAATTGCGGCCCAAAATCTAGTCATCTACTCAGTGACAGAAGTGGAGAGAAGGTTAGTCATGTTTGTTAAGGAACTCACTGTATCACTGCACTATTTTAATTGGCAAGACATTTTTCTAATAAGCTTTAATATACAAGGTGTTCATAATTAAAGTTCACATTTCGAAAGGCTGTAACTTAATCAGAGGAATGACTTCATATTTCACACGAGGACATCCGTGGTAATAGAGGTTTTTTTTTTGGTACAAAAAAAGCCTTCCAAAGGTGGCTCATAGGGTGATATATGGCGCAGCAATACTACATACATACGTATATGTAGTGGATACATATGATTCATTGTATATTACACAAAGACATGTTCGAAATGGTTTCCCCCGGTATCGGCAACATACTAAAATCGCAACTTCACATGCTCCATCACAGCACTTAGAGTATCACTCATAATGTTGTGAATATGGCAGATCTTAGGTCTCCTAAGTTGGCTAGATGTTCACAATACACAAGGTCTTTGAGATGTCCTCACAACCAAAAGTTGCAGAGGTTGAGATCTGGCAAGCATGCTGGCCATGTTGTATGAAAATGGTGGCTGAATTTCTGGTGTTGTTAAAAGTAGCCCGAAGCAACAGCTTGACATGGGTGGTGATGTGAGGTGGGAACCATTCTGCATGAAAACTGTTGCATCCAGACATTGATGCTGTTGAAGGTGTAATCACCTGGTTCATTAACAGATGTATAACGCTGATCAGTAACTGTGCAGATGACAGGACACTCAGGACCGAGCTCTTCGAAAAGTCCGACGATTAATGTGGATGTGAAACCACACTAAAACAGTGACCTTTCGTGAATGAAGTGGCAGCTGTCACAAGATGTGTGGGTTAGTAGATGCCCAAATTCTACAGTTGTGCGTATTCACATCACCATGCAGAGGGTCAGTCCACAAAATGTTCCATGGCTATTCAGCTTATGAGCAAGACACTGCAGGGGAAGTGTTTCACGTGCACCTCTGTCGGGAGTCAGTAACTGCTAAACACTGCAGATCTTGTATGGGTACCAGTACAAAATTTGTCATAGAACTTAGTGAACAGTGCTCACGGGTTTGTCTAAATGACCTTGCAATATGCCATTGCTTCCCACGACTTTGCCATCCTTTCTTCCTCCACTGTCTGCTGGCTTTCTGTCCTCTGCCAGGCTTCACCTATAAGAAACCTGTGTCTTCAAATTTCAGGATCATTTTCAAACACTATTGCAGTCATAGGGAAAGTTTTTAGTCCCTTTACTGTCCGAAACATTTGCAATGCTGTTAAGGCACAGCTATTATTTTGATAAAACAGCTTCATGAGTAGTGCACAATCCTTTGATAACATTGTCATTATTCAATGAAGTGAAAATTCCTCACCTGTCTACTTTTATAGCAGTTTTCAATCATGTGTCATGTTATGTGCATTTGTTATTTGCATTATCCACTACTGTACTGCAGTGCTATATATCACCTAGTGATCACCTTTGGAAGTAATTTTTTTTTTGTGCCAAACAAAATTCCAGTGCCACAAACATCCTGATGTGAAATATGAAGTCGTTCCGCTGATTGGTTTTCCTGTTATAGTCTTTCGAAATGTGAACTTTAATTATGAACCCCTTGTATATTTCCTATGTTTAAGAAACTGAATTTTCCTAATTAAAGCAAAGTTTTGAAGCGCTTTCTGATTTTCATTCAAATGTCATAGATGACTGAAATATGAATACTGTTGGGGCAGATCATTTAGTAAGTACATGCATAGGAGCATAATTATAAAACTGATTGAAACAGGAGTATTTCTATCATATAATTTGCTAAATAGCAGAATTCATTTTGCCAAAAAAAAAAAAATAAAAGTCATTGAAAAATGCCTTTTCTGAACAGAGCTTGTATTACTTTTGGAAGAAAAAATTATAACAAAATTACCTTATTCTTATTAGGAAAAAAATAAAATTTCTTACAAAACTCACTTCATCATCATCTTCTACAACTACCAGTGTTAACTTCTTCTTCTTGAAATCCAATTTGGTTATTTTTGGCCTATAAAAGAAGATTACTATAAATTACTCTCTTTTTGGAAACAAAATATATATTATAAAATATAATTTTATTTTTCTAATTTATAATCATAATTCAAAAAAATAACCTACCAAAAAAATAACCCAATCTTCTGTATTTTCTCAAATACTAATATTCCAGTTGGTGTTAGACCTAATGAATATTCATTGCCATCTTTACCCTAGAATAAACATTAAATTTCTTGACTTATTAATGGATTAAAAACAAATCAATAGATGCAATGTATGCCTTTTTAACTTGCTTAATAAAATTACCTTAAAAAACTACAATAAACCAGTTTTGGGAATGGTACTTCATTAAAATAAATTCACTACATTCAACACAATGTTCAATGAAAGAATTGAAATGGATATGAATAAGTAAAAATCAATAACTAAGTTAGAGAGCTGAATACCCTTAATTTACATAATTACACCATTATGAAGGAATAATTTGGATGGGATTTTAATGAAATTTAACTTAAGGAAAAATTAGTGAATTATTTATTAATTATTTCCTTACCAAAACAGTGTGCATATCAACACCGTACATTTCCAGCCATTTTGCTTTATTCAAGTAATTCAGTTCTGCTTGAGCTGGTGTCTGACCTCTGTTGGAAAGCAAACAAAACATTTGTTTATAACTATATATTTTAATTTATTCAAAAATGGCTAAATTTAAAAAGAAAATTAAAAAAAAAAAAAGTTTTCATAAAATTCCTCTCCATTCTAAGATTCTGAAATGCAAATTGCTGTTTCTCACAAATAATTTCAGCTTCAACAAAAAGTATCATTGCTTATCCATTTAGCCCAATGCTAAAATGACATGTGGCCTATTTTCATTAAAGAATTAAAATTTAAATAGAAATTAAGTTTAACGTGCATATTCTTAACTAAAAAAACACAAAAATCAGAAATGCACAAGTTTAAAAGATCTGCACTCTTAGCTATCTCGGACGGGAAACTGGAACGGCCATTTCTGCCTTATTAGGCATCCTCCGCCAGTTTTACCCCTTCATGATAAGCCTAGCAAATCTTTTAAATTTGTGCATATCTGATTTTTGTTTCCCGTCCATGATAGCTAAGACTGCCAATCTGTTTAAAACTTGTGCATTTCTGATTTTTTTGTTTTTTTAATTAAAAATATAATAAACTATTTTAGGCAACAAGAGGGCTGGACTATAAAGTACAGAACAATGAATATACCTACATGGTAAGTTTATCTCTGAAATATTTAGTATGGTAGACCTGTTCTAATATTAATAAATCAGTTAATATGCACCAGAGAGATTAAAACCAGGAACAATTTATTTTTAAATTTTTTAAATTTATTTTAAGTCAAAGGATGGACAAATGTCCATTGAGATAAAAATATATAAGTAGATTTTGTTGTAGATTTTACTATATTTTACACACACACACACTGATGTGTATTTTATATATAATATAATGAAAGATTCTTAATGATTTTTAGATTCACTTAAGAAATAATACTAACGAATATAATACTTTCATTTGTTGTAAAAAAAAAATATATATATTCTAAAAGAATTTATCAAGCTGAAACCAAAAACATATGATACAGTATTTTTTTTTAATGTATATGATTGTATGAGATAAATTAATATGTAGCAGTGGGATTCAGAGTCACTAATGACATGATTACTGGTGTCGGAGTCAAACTCGGCAAAATTCTCCAACGACTCTACGGCTCTGGTTTTAAATGATAGTTGCAATTGGTGTTCTTCTTATTTGTGAAGCCTCTATTTTATGTTGATCCATTTTATTTAAAAGACAATAATAAAACATGAGACTGTTATAATTTTTTTGTGTGTTTTTATTCTTAATAACTTTTTAAGGAGTAACTGAATTATTTTAAATTTTAAGTAATTATTATCTAAACTTTTTACTTTAATAAAAAATTTGGGATGGGTGAATTTCTAATTAGTATGCTTCATCTATTACTGTGATAGAAACCTTAAGATAATGTGTCACTGACCAGTAAAATTGACAATGGTTTATTGCCAACTACTATGAGATTTCAAACTCCTTCAGTTGCTGGACCAAGTGTTATTGTGCTATTCCTACAGCTGACTTATTATTTTTCTACAATTTTCATCAAATCCCACATAATGTGTAATTCTCAGATTCTATGAAATACTTGCTGATGTTTTATGTGTATACCATGAGTCATTGCAATATATCAAAGCCGAGCATTTCTCTATGCTTTGTCACGTATACAAGAACCTAATCAATTGGCTTTCATTGGCTGGTCTGTGACAACTGATAAATCTCAGCATAATCTGTATTCAGAATTTCCCATGACTGCAACAGAATCATTCTAAAAGCATAGCATTTCCTATACTGATTATGCCCTGTTTCAGGACAAGCGACTGGTTATCCTATATCTGCTGTGTTTCTGTGTCTGGAAAATATGGAACTTTTAAGGTTAATTGATTCATCACCTTGACTGGAATGTTAGTCAATTTTCCAATTTGGTTCATTTGTTTTATAATTTTTCACTGCCCTAACAGAATCTTGAATTATAACTATGAAATATTCCATCTCATCTAACAACCTTTCATGTCATAAGTGGAAAATGTTGGCAAATCAAATCAAATCAAATCAAATCAAATCAAATCAATGTCATGGAGTTCTTTCTGCTTCCATGTGTCTGTAGTCTCTTTTGGAAAATGTAATGGCATAAAACTTTTCTTTATGATTTTACTAATTGATCTTGTCAAGAAAGTAGTGTTCATTCTTGCCAATTTTTATTACTGTTATTATTATTATGTAAATGTTTCTATTCTTGGATTTTCCCAGTAAAAACAACATGGCGGGTCAAGGACCAAAGCACATGTTGCCAAGTGTAAAAAAGTGTGAAAGGAGGATTAGGGATATGTCCAACAATTTCCTAACTACATGTGTTGTGTTGAGTACCACAGCCTTCTGGAGTTGTGCATACGTGTTTTTGTGAAGTTCTAGTGTGCTTAGGCTGTGGTGCAGTGTATGAGGCAGCAGACCGCTGGCATACAGGACAATGGGTATAATATGCACTCGGTCCTGTCTCCACGGCTTCTGGAGCTTGTGTGCTAGGTCTGTGTATTTATTGATCTTGTCTGCATGAGTTTCTGCATGTTCTTGCCGATTGGCACTTCAATGTCAATTAGATAGGTCTGTTTGTTGGCCTTATCATCAAGTGTGATGTAAGTTCTGTTGCAGTGTATGGTTTTGTCTGTAGGAATGGGACAGTCCCATTATGTGAGGCTTATGTGAGGGTGACTAACATGCTTTGTGGTGTGTACTAGCTATTGATGGACAATCAACGTTACCTGATTATTTTTATTATTTTATTTATTTACTTATTATTTTTTTTTTGATGATATAGAAATCTCTAAATTACAGTTCCACTGTATTTTCACACTCTCATTTTGAACTATATACATGTAATGTACATATACATCAAGTTCTCTACAACTTACTTGCAAGTTTTGTACAGATCAAGGATTGCTAGTTCCATTTCTTCTGTTTGATCTGGCACAAATCGGAACTCCGATACAAAAGCAGGAGTATGAACATCAGGATCATAATCACCCAATTCAGCTAGAAGAAAGTTAAAGAAACATGAAACTTAAAAAAAAAATTAGTAAAGAAAAGATTCTTAAAAATTGTGCTTTCTTTAGTGAAACTATGGGAAAAAAATCATAGAAAGATTACTAAACACTAAAGCATTTTGATTTATTTCTAAAATATTTTTTTTTTTTTTTTTTTTTTTTTACAAATGCTCGGGCTCGTAGACTGATAGTCTTTCTTTAGGCCACAACAAGGGGCGAGATATGATGCCATTATTACTAAAATATAAACTTACATTGCAATGCATATGCTGATAGTTCTGTAGCTGTCTGGTAAGGGGTTTCCAAGCGTCCAGAGACAATATCAAGCTTCAACTGCAGAAAGAATTGATACCTAAAAATTAAGGAAAATATTATCATTTAATATTTCTCTGCATTTAATTCAATGTAAAGACATTTATATATCAACAATCCCAATATAAGATAACGTTGGGATTGTTAAATATAGAAAACCTATCCAAGAATTCATTTTTACAATCTTGCAATTATTTATAAGAAAATGGCCTTCTATTTGATAAAAGGTTCTTTTACCTTCCTTATAATTTATATATATAAAATTCTGCCATGAACAGTTCCAAGCCTGATTGAGAAAAGAGGAGGGGAGGAGTAATTCATCGTTAAAAAAATCTCCACTCAGCTGGCTCCAATGGAAAAGGAGACCTTTTAAATGATGTAGATAGCAAAAGAGGAAACCTCTTGGGATCAAACAAATATGTAAACCACTGCCTTGTTGTGAAGAGGGATCTTCAAAGGTTAAGGAAGTGAACTTCTACAGAAAATCAGCTTATTTGGAAGCTCTAGTGGCAGTCCCCCCCCCTACGGATACTGTAAACACGCATTAAATTCACTTTTAAAGAAACTAATGTGAAGAGAAACAAGAATGACAACATACCGTATTTACTCGCATAATTTCCCCCATCGCGTATTTTCCCCACCCCTGTTTTTGTGGATTACAAAATTCAATTTTTATTTTTATCGCATAATTTCCCCACCTCTACTTCAACGCATTTCCAACATGATCTTGACTGGCGGTGAACTCACGACGACGCGACAATGTACCGTTACTTCCGCATTTCTCTATCCCACGCTACTTTAGGGGAAGATTCCACCCCCCACCCCGGTCAGTACAAGAGCAGACTCCTTCTGAATCAGTACAACAATAACTGTACTTTGAAGAAAAAACAAATGTTGAGATGTGATTTCTTATATTTTAAATGTTGCGTGTTAATAAAATTGTTGTTAATTACATTTCTTGCTTTAAAAATCAATATTTAACATGGTTTTCCTTACACTTTCACCATATTTTTTTTCCTCAAATTGAAAAACATCGCGTAATTTCCCCACCCCCATTTTTTTTCTCAAAATATTGATGAAAAAAAAAGGGGAAATTATGCGAGTAAATACGGTATTTTCAATCTTTGGCCTGAAATGGAAAATCAGAATCGGCTTTGGAATATTAGAACTCTGAGGGAAACTGAAATTGGCTCAAGCAGCAAAAGTAATGGAAGAATATACACTGGATATCCTTGGATTGGCTGAATTTTTGGAGAGATGACAACTCAAAGTGGATTCAAAGAGTCCATTTTATCATGGAATAGTCAGCGAACATGATGAACATAGATGGTGTAGGAATGCTTCTAAATAAAACTTTGAAGAAAAGTCTCATGGATTGGAAACCCATCTCAAGTGGAATTATGACGACATGATTCAAGACCCCATTTCCAATATGATAATTATTAAATACTGTGCCCCTACAGAGACAACTGAGATTGTGAATAAAGAATTTTACACTTAATTTTTTAAGTGTAGAGGACAATCTTAGGGTTTTCTCTACGCTTACTGTAATTTTTCCTGAAGAAAACTTTTGCTAAAGAAGTTGAAATATTGATTAAAGAAGTTTAGGATGAAGGAGGAGTTATTGCAAGTTTTTTTGTGTTAAATTTTACCAACAGTTAAATGAAACTGCCAAGAATTTGAGTAGAAAAGATAACATTGTTCTGATGGGGGACTTCAATGTGAAGGAGGACAGAAGAGGGTCATAAGAAGGCCTAAATGAAAATGAAGAAATATTAAAAAAACTTCACTACAAGTTATGATTTAATGATTGGAGAAACTTTATTTCAACACAAGATATGTTGTAAAGTGACATAGGCCTCCCTAGACCACATATTAGAAAACCAAACTGAACACACTGCAGTAAGGAAAAAGTTCTCTGGCTAACGTGAGAAATAAAAGGGAAGCGGACATTTGTAGCCCATCATAGGCCACCATCATCTTATAGTGGCAGACTTTCGAATTAAAATAAGGACTAAAGGCCAAAAATTTGAAACACTCCAAAGAAAGTTTGATGTGCAAAAGTTAAAAGAAGCGAGGAAACGAGAAGAGTTCAGATTTGAATTGAGAAACCATTTTTAAGTGCTTCATGACCTCCCAGACACAAACGTAGATGTTGCTATAGCATGATATTTACCCAGAAACCAGTGAAGTTATCTCAAGAAGGAGTGGATAACAGAAAATACCTAGGTTGAAATAACAAACTAGAAAGCAAGCTAAGGTAAAAATAAATCTAAACACGACAACAAAAAAACAGTATCACAAACAGATTACACAGAAGTTGTTAAGTGAGTGAAGAAGAGTGCAAGGGAAAGACACAAGACAGTAGATTGATGAGCTGACAAACAAGCAGAGGAAGTGGAAAGAGAGAAGATGCAAGAAAACTATAAGCTATTACAAAGAAACTATCAAATTAGATCCTGAGGGGAAATAAGCCCATGAGATAAAGGGGGAAATTTTTAACACCACCAGACGAGCAACTAAAGAGATGGCAAGAACTCATACTTAATTACTCTTAATTGAAATACAGGACAACAGGCATATGAAGAGTGTACAGGTCTAACTGAGGAATAAGACTAAGGAAAAAAGCTTCATTCAATAGCATGAACAGAAATGAGGATGCCATTAAAACAGATAAAATTGTGAAGCATCAGGTTTAGACAGCATCCTTCCCGAAGTTCACAAGGCCGACTTCAAAACCGCCATTGACTTGCTACTGCCATGTAGGGAAGAAGGAAAAAATACCAACTGAATGGAAAGAGAGTTTCAGTGTAAAGTATTGAAAAAAAGATTTTTTTTCAATTTTTAACATTATAAGAACTTAATATAATTAGATTAAAAATTCTAATCTCTGAAGCAATGCTAACTATGAGCTCAATTTTTTATTTTTTATGAAATTATAGAAACTTCATTTTAAAAATTAAGTTTACATTAAGATCATAAAAAGAGTTAATGTGGATTATTTTAGAACCGAGTTCCAAATGGCAGAACACCATTTACTTAACATTCAATGATTTCAAAAGGCCTTTGATTCGCTAAACAGAAGAGTTATGTGACAAACCCTCAAAGACTGTGGATTTCCAATAAAAAGATCTTACATCTCATGAGGATATATATGAGGAGTTGAAAACCCAAATGCATTGACCATATTAATATTATTACCAGAGTAAGGCAAGGCTCTCTTCGGTAATATTCCTTTTGGCACTGGATAGTGTGATGAAAGGCATTAGAAACAGAAGATACAGTAGGGTAAGAGGGATATCATCTATGAAATTGAAATCTTCTAATCTGTCTATCTTTCAACTAAATGAGACATGAAAGAAAGCCTTAAAAGATTGAAGCAGGAAGCAAAATTTGCAGGATTGAACATTAATGTTCAAAAACAAAGTTGAGAGGGAATGCAATATTACTGAGAAGTTATATGCCGATTAAAAAGAAATAGAATAAATCAATTCCTTTACTTATCTGGGAAGTATGGTTATTAAAAGAAAAAATGAAGTGGTGGTCCAGAGGTGGATGTCAGAAGTCATATTAAGAAAATGAATGAAGTTTTATCTAACTATATCTTCAATTGAAGAACTGTAATATTTCTACAGGTACTAAGATTTACATTTTTAATACCAATATGAAATCAGCCTTCCTCAATGCATGCAAAACGTGGAAGGTCATTCACTGAATTATAAATAAGGGGACCCAAACAGGTGGATGTCGTAGAAAGACATGGAAATGACTATTGAAGAAGGCAGGGAAGTTGGAAAGAAATGGAGAGAGGTCTAAACCTGGCTGCTGATAGAACTGAGAGATGGCACAGATTGCACACATACATTTCATTTTAAATGGTAAAAAAATAAAAATAAAAAAATTATCTTCTGACATATAATTCATTCTTGTGCCATCAATAAAGTACTTTTCTTAATAGTTCTTCAGAAAGATAAATTGATAGTAAAAATAAAAGATATAATATTAATCTTACCTTGTTAATTCTTCTCTTAGACTGTTGGGTTCCGATGAATAGAATTTAACTTTTAATCTGAACGTATACGGAGGTCCAACTGGAGAAAAAAAAAAAAAGATGTCAAGTTTTCAGGTAAATTTAATACTACATGCATTAACAGGTAATTATATGTAGGTAGTTATAATTATATATATTATAAACACAATTTTTAAAATATAAAAAATAAAATAAAATAGAATAAAAGAAACTTCTTGAAAGAGAAAGCTTTTCTTTTCTTCAACTAAAACCTGAAGAAGTTTGTTGTTCAAAGAAATGAAATATTGTTTAAGAGTATATTAAAGAAGATATTTTATAGATAATGATGTTCTAATATATTTGAAACATATGTATAGGCTTTGAGGAAATAGAATACAAGACATTAAAAAAAAAAAAATAGCTTCAAAATAACAAATTCATCAGTATAAAATACACCAACTACAACGGACATCAATATTTCGTCTTAAATTAAAAGACTTCATCAGGATTAATACAAATATTTTTAGGAAGAGAGAGCCCTTCTCCCTTTCCTAACATCATTGAAATAAAACAAATCAAGAATTCTAAAGTTTAAACAATCTAACAATATGAAAACGTGCTCTTAACCACGTTCACTTTAATAGTTCACTTTATTAACTCTCTTTATTAAACTTTCTCAACTCTTAAAAATATCTGTATTTTTTTCTAAATTTCACAGTCAAAACCATTCCCAATTTATTTAATGCATTCATTTCATGCATTAAGTTTCATTCATTTAACCTTCTCCAGTGCAATTTTCATTCAAATATTTCACTTTTTCCAAATTTTGCAATTAAAATCCTTTACTTCTTCATCATTTTTTCATTATGCTGGGGGTAGGAAGCAAACTCACAGTCAAATACTTAAATATTTATTGCCAATTATTTAGTAGCTCGAAGATAATTCCATATCAGCACAATCTGGCTTACTATGGCCTCATGCTTGAATGAAAATGCCAACACAAGTTTAAGCCATTGAGCCGAGACATCAGAAGGTAATGCTCCTCTTCTACAAATGTCCAATTTCACCCAAATACACTGAAGATACCAGAAAAACAGATAGTCATTTCCGTTTCCAGCACATGCTACCACACTCCCTACAATAAATCGTATCTTCCACAAGGAAGTACTTGTAAAGGTGGATATATGTGCAATTTGCTGTCATGAAATTATTAGTGACTTAGTGACATATCATTTGAACAAGACATGGTAATGGGTGCCAGAGAGATGGGTCACTATATCTCTGAAATCAACATGAAATTTCGATTTTCAAGTGCAACAATTTCAAGGATATACTGCGACTACATAATATCAGGAAAGACATTAGCATGCAACCAAAAAACTCTGACGATCATGGACAGCGTCATGTGACATACTTTATAAGATCTGACTGGTATGCAACATTGTAAAAGATAACAGAACAATTTAATGCTGAGGCTACGTGTAACATCAATGTTAGGA
This sequence comes from Thereuonema tuberculata, assembly GCA_023159025.1. Taxonomy (NCBI): domain Eukaryota; kingdom Metazoa; phylum Arthropoda; class Chilopoda; order Scutigeromorpha; family Scutigeridae; genus Thereuonema; species Thereuonema tuberculata. The sequence continues at coordinate 34,797,435 of JAFIDM010002131.1, forward strand.
CAATAGAAGTTCTCTTTCTTCTATGGGGTACATGAGCCAATGAACCATTCAGGTTCCATTGTGATCCAACAGCTCAGGGTTCTGAGCCTTGCTTGAGCTCATGAATACCACCATGGAAACATGTAAGCTGATCCGATGAGCCACAGTTCCAATTGTTACGGCCAGATGGACGATTATGCATGTGTGAGAAAACCCATGAGGCAAAGGATCCCGCAAGCCAACAAGGGATAGTCCAGGGTAGAGGTAGCTCTGTTGTGGAGTAGGGTGATATCAGCTGGCATCATCAGGACACTTGATCATTGCATGCATTCACTAAGACTGGAGTGGACTCTTTCAGCAGCATAATGCGTTTCCGTACAGGTCTCAGACTGTGGCTGGAAGAGCATTCCTCTGACTTGGGCATTATGAGTTAGCCCAGTCTTTTGCCAGATTTGAACACAACAGAACACATATGGTTCAATGTGTCTGCCAATGCTAAGGTTCACTATCAGTGAATATTTGGGAACTGCAGACCTCTACAATTCAGACAGCTCATGGAGTCCATACCCCATCATGTTGCTGCAGTATCCGATCTTAAGAAGGATTTGTATGTTACTAGACAGGTGTCTCAATTTTTCTGGTACATCAGTGCAGTTGAATTCAATTATAAAATAAACATATGAGCAAAAAAACTGTGAAATTCTACAATAAAATCAAAGCACAATTCACCTCACCATCAACTGAAGATTTGAAAATATGGTATCTACAATATCTACAAAATGTAGATGTATCATTCAACATGGATTATGCATTCTTTTCAATTACCTTAACCTTGCCCCATGGGAATTGTAAAATATAAATATTGGTTTGGCCAAAAAGTTCATTAGGTTTTTTTTTGTTTTTTTTTAAGTAAGTTGGCTCTTGTAGTATTGCTAAGGTCTTTAATGTCATTCGACACTATTTTGTTAGACTGTATTGTGATAGCTGTCATATCAGCTTGCATTTAAAACAAAAATTGATCAAAATTGGTGAATTTTGTGTCACCAATTTGATATTGGAGATGGAAGAAAATAAACATGCAAGACCCCATGTTTCTTTAATGACCAGGCAAAAACTGGTGCAGCTTGGCTGAGAAGTTCTGATTCATCCACCTTATTCATCCAGACATTACACCTTCGGTCTTTACACCTTTGGTCTTATTTTGGTCTTTACAGAATTCAATTAATGGAAAAAATTCAATTCCTTGGAAGACTCCATAGGCACCTGAAACATTTTTTGCTCGAAAAGATAAAAAGTTTGGGAAGATGGAATTATGAACAATGGCAGAAGGTAGTGAAACAAACCGTTGAAGACGTTGTTCAATAAAAGTACTGGTGAAAATGAAAAATGTGGCATTTATTTTTACTTAAAAACTGAATGAACTTTTTGGCCAACCCAATATTTATGTATTTATATGTAGATGGTATGAAAACTGTCTCCAATTGTTCAGATCTCAATAAGGGTAGAATGATTCACTTTTTGTTATGCATAGATGTTTAGCTCCTCGCAAAAGTTTTCACTATCAAAAGCTTGTTACGTGCATTCATACTATGCAGGGGAAGTCCCCTCTCTGCAAATTGATACTATACTAACAGTTCATGATTATAGTTAAATTGCTACAGTATTTCACTGTAAATTACTGTTAAATTTGTTTTGTCGTGGTATATTTTGATTCATTCTTTTTTTTCTTTGATGCTGACAGAATCTTCCTCAACCCACATTTACTAATTTGATATAATACATCACTATGATATTATAATATCATGAATTATTATGATAACTTGATATTATTATCAGATATTGCATTTGCTAATAGGTAAGGTTAAGTTAAAACCATGTTTATTCTGGAATTCGTATATTCGATAGTAATGACCACTTACGAAAACTTTTCCATTAAGTCACCCTGTAAGAGCTCATTGTGCTGACAACTGCTGACCACTGAAATGTCTTTGAGAATTCCACATATCATCGTCATATTGTAAAAACCATGTAAGCCAAAATTTTTCAAAATTTTTTTTATTGCAGTTTCAGATGGAAAGCTTGTATGTCACTTATATTTAATGCAAAAAGTTGGTAAAACTGAGCGTTTTAGTGCTCTAGTGGCAAAAAAAGAAACCATGTAAATCAACTTTAAAATGAAAATCTCAGATATCACATACTTACTACTAGTAAAAACCTTGTAAATCAATTAATTTTGTTATGAAACACCAGTTGCTGCATGTTCAAACCTACTAAACGCCATTATCGGTACTTAAAAAGTAACAAAGAAATAGTTTTTTGTGCCTACTGTAAAATTTGTGTTTTTTGACTTACGTGGTTTTCACAATAGGACGACGATATAATTGTTTCAAGAATACAGTCAGTTGACAATAACAACTGTTATGTCACTATTCTAGGAATTACCTATGTGACTAAATTATTTAGTATTTTTGATGTGCTACGATTTATTTGAAATTTAACCAAAGACTTCAATTCTGAGTCTGCCATAAACTGATTATCGGCCAGAAGAGTGGGAAATGCAATTATGAATGCTCAGAACAAATGATGTCATGGCATCGTAATAAAATTTGTGTACTATGTCTGCTCATCTTCTTGTACTCTCACATTGAATTCCGATGACATCAGTGTGTTTATTTTAAAGGAGTGCAGTGCATTATTGATGCATAGAACTACTCAGGATATACTTCAACGAAGGACAAGTGAGGTGATAGTTAAGAGAAAGATGGAGAAAGGAGCCTAAGGATTTAGCTTAGATTTTAACTTTGCTTTCACTTTAGTCTCTCTCTCTGTGGGAGGAGAGAGAGGAGGAGGTGCCTAAAAGGAACAGTGCCTTTTGGACTTTGATCCCTCGTTTCATTCATTATATGCTATTGTGAGAAATTCAATTTTTAATCCCTGATAAAATTAAATTAAAACTAACATCAAGGCTTTGAAATATTTATATATTTTTTTTATTTTCATTAAAACTGAAAGTTAAGAGTATGTTCTTTTGTTGTGTGCAAGCACGTGAGAACAATGGATGTGTTGAACACAGCATGAACGCGGACGTTCAATTGTTAATGGTTAATCGTAGAGGATCGTAAAATGGCGTTACGATGGAAGACCAACTAGCAACGATGCTAAGGTTTTGAAAATGGGAATCGGATGAGTTCCTTCCGATTGTGCTATAGATTAGTTTTTGATTTTAAACTCATATTGTGTTCAGTAAAAGGCGGACGGCCTTGAGAATTAAATAAGTAAGGATTAATAGTAAAGTTAAATTAATTCTTAATAAACGGTTAGGCCCAAAAGATTGAATCTCGCAAATGAAGACTGGCAGACCAAAGTGGAATTTTGCCAAGGTATTATCTTCAACGTTTGACTGGGATTGACGAGATATTGATGGATTGTTGCTGAACTGTAAGTAGGATTTCTATTTTACTTCTCCCATCGAGAATATGGAAAAGGAGCCATAGTTAGAATTTCGAACACAAGAAAATGAAGTTTAGGACAAAGCGGAACGTAAATTAATGAACATTAAAGATTAAATATTACCAACACATTAACATTTATTCGTAGATTAAAGAAACAGTAAAGTTAATTATTTCAAGTAAAACCATTACTGCTAGGATTTGTTGAAGTCAAGGGAAATCGACTTATTACAAATGTTGGACTGAATCAACTAAAGTTAAAGAACTGTAAAGTTGAAAGGATTTAAGTATTTATACAGGAACATTTGTGTTTATTAGCAAGAGGTTTATTTTAAAGATTATTTCAACGAGGTCAAAGATTATTCGATTGAAGTATTCAAGTTATGATTATAAACTGTTTAGAGTGTTTTGGTAAAGACTATAATACTAGAATGTTTAGTCAAGAAAGGATTGGAGAAATCAAGTTTACTTAAACATTCATATAATTAAGTAATGTTATAGCACATACGGTGAACATTGTTTATAGCCATCTCATACAAGTTAAAAGACATATGAGACATAAGAAAGTTCTATGTGTTAATGAGTTTATACATTAAAATAAACTTTAGTAATTATCACACATGATGAAAAGGCCATTTATCAACGTTGTTAATTGAACAGTTGATGTTAAGAAAGATTCAAAGGAACTTTAAATGATTGAAATCTACATGATAGATTTATAGACTATTTGAAACAACTGTTTCACATTTGTAATTATTTAATGATTATAAAACAAGTTAAGTTTAAATCAGTTTTGCTTTTCATTTTCTCCTTACTCTTAAAGACTTAATATGCTCTGCTAAACCAGTACAGGCAAGTAAATAAATTAAAATGCCGTTTAGAAAATTTATTGTGTGGAACCTAAGTGACAATTATTCTTATTTATAATCCCACAGCTATATTTCATCCAGAGAATTTCTGGGCTTCCTCAGGCTTCTTTTTGAAAATTAATAATACATAGATTCAAAATTTTAGTAATTACAAATATTTCCATGTGACTTTAGTCTTAAAACAATTTAAAGACATCTTCATGTCGTCTTCGTTTTAAACAATTTCCAACAATTTCAAGTGAATCTGACTTTAAAACAAACTTTTTCTTTTGAATTTTGCTTTATTTTTTTAATACTTTTTTAAAACTTTCTATTGAATATTTATTCACTTGCAAACCTATTGCCTTATTTATGCAATTAAAACTGTTTATATCAAGTGTCTCTAAATCAGTCTTGTTTCTCTATCTTTTACCTGATAAAGGACTTTGGTTATTGGGTCCAGGTTGTGTTTTTCCGATTCACGTGAAATTGTTGGAAATTGTTTGAAACAAAGATGGAATGGAAATGTCTGTAAATTGTTTTAAAACAAAGTCGCATGGAAATATTTGTAATTACTAAAAATTTGAATCTGTGTATTATTAATTTTCAAAAAGAAGCCTGAGGAAGTCCAGAAATTCTCAGGATGAAATACAGCATAAAATGAATAAAAAGATGAGATAGTTTAAAGTAAATAACTGAAAATAGTTTGAAGTAATGACTTACAATTATTTGTTGCCTGTCATACACCTCTCTATTTTTTCTTTTCCTGTATTGTTAGTTCCTTCTGACTACTGTTGCATTTAAAGCAGAGGGGTTTTTTTTTTTGTCAATCTGCGTTTTACGATGGTTACTGCAAAACAGATGTATGAGATACTATGAACATGTGTGAGAAGCTAAGAAGATTGTGTTGCAGCTCGCAATTGCAACTAACTGATCTACAGATCTACTGCAATTTACAGAAGGAAGATCACAGGTATGGCTGCAGATGCAAGTCTGTGACATTTAATGCGAGAAATGAAGACCCCCAAATCTGTCCAGTGAGGCCATTGAAATGTAAAAGTAAACTTTTATTACCTTGATAATGGCTATCACAGGACAGACTAGCATCAGCGAGTTTTATGCTTTTAACATTAAGAGTGAATGATTCTCTTTTTTTTTTTTTTTTATTTAAGAAGAAATAGTGGTCATTAATTATTCAAACATTTGATGTAATGCTTTATATATACATTACCAGTAGCTAGAAGACAAAGACTTAAATATGAACTATCGTACCATTTACTGAGACTTCACATAACTTCTTGATAGTATGAGTTTATAAGATGCTGAGCCAGGGAAGCATCTTGTAAAGCTGAAAACTTGATCTTGTATTTCATGCTTTACATTTCTTTAGTTAATATAATATTTATCTATAAAATTTTATTTTGCTCATGATAAAAAAGTGAGAGAGATCTTGATTTCTAAACTTTTTTTCTACTTCTCAGATTACTGCAATACTCAGTGGATAATTTTATTTATTGTTAATTACAGAATGGGGAAGAAGCTCTATTAATCTGATATTCTGTGACAGGAGAAATTGGATAAGAGAGTATATTTTTTTTTTTATTAATCTTTACTACACTTGAATTCGTTGTTATCTTAAGCACTGAATTTGTCCAATTAGCTCAGGTAATATACTCTAAATATTGCCTTTTTTTATCATTTTTTTCATATAAATATAATTTTAAAAATAAAACTTAGTTAACTAAAATCATGTTAATATTGTTAAAGTACTTACTTTTTACTTGTTTCTTGATCTGTTTCGTTGGATCCAACCAATGCTAAATAAATAAATAAATAAATAAATAAAGTTGCAAATTAAAGATAAAAATTTTTATTCATGTATTTATTTTTTTTACGAATTGTAGATGTAAATTGCAAAGGATACATGTCTGAAGTAAGCATTTCTTAAGTAATAATAATAATAATAATAACAATAATAATACACAACCACCCCTGACACCCACACACAGCAGCTGCGTGAATCATGGGCTCGTAAGGAACTCCATGGCAGACATCACCACGAACTCAGCCAGCCTCATGTCGACATGGAAGCGTCGAACAGAGGGCTGAGTGGTGAGCTGTTTGGGGAGACCGAAGGGTTCATGATCGCGATACAGGACCAAGTTATCCCACATGCAACTACAAGAAACACATTCTACACGACGCAAACACACACGATGAGATGCAGGAAATGCCACACTACACATGAGATGATCGACCACATAATATCAGGCTGTCCCCTTCTGTCCCAAACAGACTACCTCCACCGACACAATCAGGTAGCGTCGATCGTTCATCAACAGCTAGCACACAAACACTCACTTATTAAGAACACGGTCCCATACTACAAGTACACACCACAAAGCGTACTAGAGTCAACCTCACATAAGCTGTACTGGGACCGCCCCATTCACACAGACAAAACCATACATCACAACAGACCTGACATCACACTTGTTGATAAGGTCAACAAACAGACCTATCTCATTGATATTGCCTATCAGGAAGAACATGCAGAAAACTCACGCAGACAAGATAAGTAAATATACAGACCTAGCACAAGAGCTCCAGAAGCAGTGGAGGCAGGACCGAGTACGTGTTGTACCCATCGTCCTGTCCGCCACTGGTCTGGTGCCTCACACATTGCACCATAGCCTAAGCACACTAGGACTTCATAAAAACACTTATGCACAACTCCAGAAGGTTGTGGTACTCAACACAACACGCATAGTTAGGAAATTTACGGACACAAGCACACATCCCTAACTATTCTTCCAAACATTTTTTTTTAACACTTGGCAATATGTGCTTTGGTCCTTGACCCGCCGTATTGTCTTAGCTGGGGAAACCCATGGTTTGAAACTTTTTCGAGATAATAATAATAATAATAATAATTAAATAATTGATTAAGAACAGAACTGTTACTATAAATTTAAGAAAAAAACTTAACTGGTAAAAAATTACCAACAAATGAAATCTGTTAGTTTCGAATATTTGAAATTTGAAGTTATTGATTGGAGAACCGAAATAGGCTAACTTCCTTTTCAGTTATTATTTGTTTATTCATTTTCATTTATACAGGACAGTATTAAGCATATGTATGACTCATGAAGCTGTATCACTGTTATTTATGTAGTAATATTATTTGTTATCTTTTTAAGCCAATCTGACATTATCAGACCCTTACTGCCAGTTTATAAGAAGATCTACAATATTTACAATAACATTTTTTATTGATTTCCATTAAATTAGCAAAATCAAGCCAGAATAAAATATAAACTACTTTTTAAATCATCTCCTGTCCTTAAATGTGCATGTGAAGTTTCAACAAAATTCATCAAGGGTTCAAAAGTCATTAAGCACACACAGATACACATACCGACTGATTTGATGAGCTTTTCTATCTAACGGAAAGATGATAAAAAGTTACAACTTGAATACATTGTACAACTTAAATGAATAATGCTCTTAATCGCAGTAAAACTTTCATTAAAACTTCATAAAATGCTTATTTAAACTAAACATTTAACTGGATTTTGTTATCAAATAAGAATTTTGGAATTTACATTGTTTCGGGTGTTGTATGTTGATTTTTAAGTAAATATGCTTGCAGCATCTGTATATCAGAAAACTTTTTGAATTTAATTGGTAAAAGTTTCACAAAACAATTATGGTGTTTCAATGGGATGGGTTGCAGAAGAGTTCAGATAAAAACGATCCTAATTCTTAGGATAAATGATATACAGTACATCTAAAGCACAAATTTTGTTTCTACAACAAAAATTTTCTTACATATTTTTATTTACAGTTATAAGCCCACTATAATGGTGTTATTTAAGTATTATAAACCAAAATGATTAAATACGAACATAATAATTAATATTAACACTGGAATTCTTTTTTTATATATATTTAATTCTGTTAACCTAAAATTCTCAAACAAAATATTACTGTTATTATTGTATTACATATAAAACCGGCATTGTCTTGGCAAACAAAACCAATTCATAATGTCACCAGTGACATTAGAATAACCCCGTTAATTTCACTGATCTGGCTTTATGGTGAAGCAAAGCACAGTAACATGTTTTTCAGGACAAGCAAATCAAACTATTCAGCAGAGAGAAAAGAAAAATCGTCACATAACATGGTTATTAGATATCAAATAACAATTCAGAAGCTGATATCAAGCTAAAAATTACATGTAAAATTTCATAATATTGAAATATATCGAGAGTAGATAAATTTCTGAAATTATTAATTACAAATCCAACAAAATTAATTTGTATTTTATTAGCATATTTGAAGTTAACTGATATTTGTTTTAAATTGTTGAAAAAAATAAAGAAATTGACGTTTTTTTTTTCTTGTAGCTTAAGAGACCTTTGAAGAGGTAATCATTGTGGGCGTTAAGTGTCGTGTGCTCCATTTTCCTTTGGCCCGTGGCACTCCACTTCCACTTACCACATCGCCCACGTCAACATGATTGAGAATTGCAAGATAATTTTACGAGATGATTTGAGATAATTTTCTAATGAGATAACTGAATTGGGTAACAACTAAGTAATATACATTTTTTTATAATTATTTTATGTTTACACGTGCATTGAAGAGCTACTGGAATAGAAATTAAAAAAGAATGACTTAAAAATTCAACAAGTCGTTTTTCAAATTTTATTACAGTTTTCAGAACGGTTTTTGAATATCCTTTTATTCTGATGTAACCAAGATATGTTTTTAATCAGACAAACTCAGCTTCCTTGTAATAATAAATTGATTCCTTATTTTCAAAGATTAATCTTCTATGAACGATAAGAAAATTGTTCAAATGATAAAAGAACTAAAGATATATCCAAATCTGTGAGTTGAGAAGGAGTAAATTGTGACTGTTTCAGGTAGAAAATAAAAGAGGGAAGGGGAGGCTCTCCACTTATAATTGTACTTTTTTATTTTCAATTTTATTTAGAAGTTAGAAATTGTCAACTGAAATGCAAAAATGATTGGTTATTCAGCTGAACATTTTTTATTTTTGTTTGTCTGTTTGTATGGGCATCACGCTAAAACTGCTAGACAGATTTCTTTAAAATTTGTCACGTTGCTTATTTATAGTCAAACTTAAAATCTGAGCACGATTATTTTGATATATACGACGGATACTTAGATATATACGATGTATTCCCAGTTATTATTATTAATATATGCTCAGCTGTCACACGAATAGTGTGCGTCTGGGGGGGGGGGGGTTGAGCATGGGCATCAATTTTGTAGAACTAGGGGCGAGGGGGGTTATGGAGATAAAAATATTTCTCGTTTAAGAAGGAACAAGACTAAGCATTTAACCAATTTTAAAGAAATCACATCAGCCCTTCAGAGACTTAGAGTCATTTTTGAAAGAGTGGAAACCAAAATAAATGGAAACCAAATAATATAACTTAAATAAATTTAAATTGGATCGTAAATAAGCTATGTACCAAATTTTCTGAAAAGCAGTCCAGCCGTTTCAGCGTGAGGCGGGTACAAACAGAGAAACAAAAAAAGAAAAATGTTCAAGTCAAAAATAAGACTTCGGATGCTCGGTCAATAAAAGGCTGAGAGAAAAACTAAATAAAATTACCGTATGTGCTCCAATAAACGCCGAGTCTCTAATTGTCGCCGGTCTCTAATAAGCGCCGGGCTGCAGAGGGGACTCGGCCAAATAGTAGTCGGTCTCTAACAGTAGCCGGGTCTTTGATATTTGCCTACCGGTACTAGTGTAAGCGTCCGTATCTTTATAGTCGTGCGTAATACCTTACCGTACATTGCCTTACAAAATGCCGCCGCATTGCCTTTAAGATTCGCGCGGTGAAATACGCGAAAGAACTCCGGTGAGGCGACCGCCCGTCATTGCGGATTCGGACGACGAATAGCAGCAAAAGGTAGAGAAAGACATTGCCATTTATCTTTAATAGTCTTATGTAGCATGTGAATTTCAAATAAAGTAGCTGTTTGTACTATTAGCCCGGTATTTATGTGCAAAAATATTTCGTTCTGAAGGTTTTTGTTAATAATGGCCGGCCTCTAATAGCAGCCGGTCTCTATTAAGCGCCGGGAGCCGAGGCTAGTTTTGCAAATAAACGCCGGGGGCCTCTATTGGAGCATATACGGTACTTAATGGAAATTTATGAAGGTAAATATATATTTTAGTCACAGATAAGAGGTAGAAGGTGGTGGCAGCCAGTGTAATTTAGCGATTTTTTTTACTGCAATTAGCAACAGATTAGATAATGTTAGACAACATCTGTTGAAGATTGAATCATAATTAAAACCTTAACGGAAAACAACATTGAACAATTCGAAAGGGTGTGAATCTATGATTTTAATTTCCAAGATAATCATTTTCAAGTTCATTAAACGGATTCACTGGGACTAGGATGAGGGTAGTAACTGGAAATCTAAAAATTGAGCTGTGAAGTTATTGTTGTGTTTTGTTGATCCTAAACGGGTAATGAAACCATACTTGCTACGTTGGCTTTTCTTTTTTCAAACTTTCGGCAAAAGTGGTTACTATTCATTTCAGACAAAGAATATCGTACAATGAAAGGGCACAAGGGGAATTTCTTTCTTTCTTTCTTTCTTTCTACACTAGGCGCTGAGGCAGCCGGCACACCCGACTTCTCCAGGTAATCCCGATGACTGGTCTGCCCCTGCAGTCATGCATATATATATGCTCTTACATATACTCTTACACACCGGGAAAAGGTAGTTTTTTACGAAATCTCACCTGTGAAATTAGAGCTAGTTTCAAGTTTTTTTGGAAGGAAACAATTCGTTAATGCATATTAGGGATAAAACTTATGGAAAACCACGTTTTTTTTAATAATTTTTAAGATAATTCGAGATTTTCATGGAACTCTTCACAGGCGGCGGATGTGCACATTTTCAAGGCAAAAGATTGTAGCGCCTTTCAGTTAAATTTTCCCAATGCCTGTAGCGCCCTTTTAGCAAAAGTGTCGACCGCCATGTTCATTGTCTTATACGTGTGCTTCCGCAAAAGAGTCCCGCTTTAAATTCAAATTTTCTTAAAAACTACCAAAAAAACATGAGGTTTTCCATCACTTTCATTCCAACGATGTATTAACGAATCGTTTTCGTCCAAAAACAATTCAATTAGCCCTAATTCCACAGGTGAGATTTCGCAAAATATTCATTATCGAGCGAATTAATTGTCATTTCAGTTATTATGAAATAAATTTGTTCTGTCCGAGGCTTACAACGAATATTTCTCGTAAACTTTACTTTCAATGTAACCTGCTCTAATTTTGGAGTAAGTTTCAGCGACAGGTCGACATCAGCGCGCCTAGCGGTGAGATATATTTCTTTGAATTACTTAGGCAGGAATAAATCCGAACTGGAATCAAGTTTTATCCCTTGTTGTCTTTCCGTTTAAAGACAACAAATGATGGCTTCATTACAATCTTGCCTCCTTTTCTTTTTGTATCTTCATCTCTAAAGAATAATAAAACTAAAGCAGTAAAACCAATCTCTTCGTCACCTTTGCCGATACGCCATGTTTAATCGCGTTATCAACGAAGAAAAAACAAAGTAATATGTCACTGCAAGTTTGTGTAAAATGAGAGGATGCGTTGTTTCAATAAGCAAAATAAAAAGGCAAAATGTCCGTAACAGGCAGATAAAAGGCCATCGGTAGCTAATGAAAATCAGATGGAATTCTGAGTTAAAAACCCCGGTTGTCAAAATTTATTTGTTGGAGAGTGGGTGTAATAATAAAATATTTACGTTACACCACGGAATGCCGAAGTAGTGATAATAAAGACTGCCGAAATATAATGGGCAGAATTTCGGTGATAATCGAATAAATATGAATTATAAATAGTCTTTCATTCGATTGGAAGGTTTTTTTCGTCTGCACCATATATTTTAAATCAAATTCAAACATTTATTTCTTTGCTAATTCAGGAATTAATTTTCCACTTGATTGACGGCTTTCACGAGAACTGTAGTCAATTGGTAGCGGCTCAAAAGGAAAGAAAGTTTGTTGTATTTCTTTTTATTTATTGCATCAACATTGGAGAAGCTTATTAACAATGAATACAAACGATTTCAGTATACCTGTAGAACTGTCTCGCCTTACTTTGCTAGGACATATGCAATCTCAAAAAAAGGTAAAGTTAAATATAGCGCGGCAATGAGAGAAAATCTGTGAAATAGAGTGCTTCCCGCCTACAGTACTCAATTCTTTAGTGTTTAAGTAAAATAAATCAATTTCTTTTGTGTCAATTAAGAATATGAATAATTATTCAGTTTTTAAAATACAGGACAGTAAATGATTAAGTTCTTTACTGTTAAGTGAAATAAAAATAAAATATAAACAAAGAAATTGCAAAAACCTTTACTAGATAAATGCTTCTATATGTCGTGGCTGACTGGGCCATAATTATCCTCACTGATCGATTACGTAAGAAAGCGTAATTATATCATTATGTCTTATCTGCAAGTATTTATAAGCAAAAGATCATAAAGGATATCCGTAATCAAAGGCTGAACTCAATAAAAGTAATTATAATTTACAGTTCACTGAGTTTCATTAATCTTTTCAAATTATTTATTTTCTGAGTTAATGGACTTTAAATTCCTAAAGTAACAAATAGACTAAACTCGAAATATCGGATTTCAATTTCACCAATGGGAATAAAGTCACATTATGCAATAAAAAAATTGTCTCTAAAAGGCCTTTTTTTAAAAGCAGAAAATTCCTTGCAATTTTTTTAATTGTACCCTTTTTTTTTTGGCTTCTTACAAGGGACGTGCGTGATCTCGAACGCTGAGAACCGCACGAAAATGTGCTTAGAATATAAATAGCTCATGCCAAAAACAGTGATATGAGTCATTCTCATGCAAAACTGCACGTCTTACCATGAGAGACATATTTTCAACACCTATTGAAGGTCCAAGAAAGGAACTTCGATAACGCGAAGAAACAAAATATCGATATAATAGGACCAAAAACTCTAACCCACAACCGTACACTCCTAAAGACGGCCTCCTCCTGCAGGTACAACACGCCACCGTCAGATGGCGCTAGCTGAGTTTTCATGGGAATGACTCACACCACTGTTTTAGGGATGAACGTTTTATATTCTAAGCACATTTTCGTGCGGTTCTGAGCATTCGAGATCACGCACTTCCATTCTTAGAATAATTTTATAACCCCTCTCATCCCCGGGTTTTGCTGACTTTTAACTTGCAGAATTTAAAACTGAAATAACTTTGTTTCTTATTAAAACAATATAACGTGCGGCTAAAAAAAATACAACTAAAGACCAATAACGCACTCTTTAAGCGTCAAAAAATTAAAAATTAAAGAAGTATTGACATGTTTTAGATACCCGTTACAACGTTATTTTCATTCTGAAGATAGATAACGTCTTAACGGGTACCTGAAACATGTCAATACTTCTTTAATTTTTTTTATTTTTCATTTTTTAATGTTTAAAGAGTGCATTATTGGTGATTATTTGTATAACTTTGTTTCTTGTCAAATTAATTTAATTTCAATAAGAGCTATTTTTTTGATTTTTCATTTTTTATTCGCTGTACGATAAAGTTTTCTATAATTCGTTCGATCTAAATCTTTTCTTTAGCACTCGAACCAAACAAGTCGATTTTATTTAATCCATCCAATTTCCCTAGCCTCCTTCATTTCCATTTATAAGATGTTACTCGCTCTAGCTTTTGCATTCAAATACTGATTTCCAATTAACAAGATACCACTCATTCTTGCTATCAAACTGAATGTGTAATAGGCATTTTCTAGTATCAAGTGCTTAGTTACTTAAAATAAGGAATTATTCCTTCCACGTTGATTTATTTTTTTTTTATTTCAAGGAAATTTCAAAAAATAAATCCGTTTGGCAAAATTATGAAATTTAAACTTTTGTATTTGAAATCAAGTGGGTTCTTGTCAAAGAAATAAGGTGACAAAAATTCCAACAACAATGCGTTAGAAACGAAACAATGATGGTCTAACGGAAACTATTAAACCATTTATTCAATAAACGGATTTGCAAGCGATCTGACATGAAGTGTCTTTAGTCCCAATTTAAGTAAATAAAGCGTATTTCATTTAATTTTTTTTTCAGTAAAGAACACTTGTTTGTGTTCAGTAATTACCAAGACTTAAAATTAAACGTTTGTATGGTTTTTCATGACTTAAAAAGGAAAGAAAAAGAAAGTAAATGAAAATAGAATTTAAGTTCTTTTAGGAGACAGATTTAATAGGGTGGACAGTATGCTATAAGAACTGGCAAAATGTCAAGATAAATATAAAATCCCTTCTATTAACAAGTGGTTTAAAAATACAATGGATATCTAAAAAAAGAAATAAATATGGATGTACGTGTTGTTTTTTTGACAGTTTATCACACTATCTACCAACCATATTTATCTTATTTTAATAATAGAAAAAGAAAAAAAAAAAGGTTTAACTTTCAAGTTAATATTCCTGCCATCCTAAAAAAAAAGTAAATTAAAATTATGAGAATTTTTAGTTCTTAAGTATTCATTAAGTCTAGTGTAACTTTTTTTCTTCTATTGCGTTTTATTCTTTCGAGTACAACTTCACAGCAAATTTACTGACGGAAAATAAAATACAAAGTAACACAATGGAATATCACCTGAGAACTCGTTTTTCTATTATAAGATCATCAGGCAACTTTCTCATGTAGGAAATCCTTCATTATTAACCATAAAAATAGGCCTAAAAAAGAGTGAAAAAAATAATAATCAACAATGGGTGTTGGCTGAAAGAAACAGTTGGGTTTTTACTAAAATTTAATCTCGGTTTCTTTTAAGTTACTGGTGACATCATCTATATGATAATGATCTCGAAACAATTTATTGGCGACATACTTTCTCTGTTGAGACGAACAATAAGTTGATATTTCAAAAAGGCGGTTTCCTTAAATCTTAACCCACTTCCTGAGCTGATGATCGTATTAAGTCACTTCTTCTTGTCTAACCTCTTTTTTATGTTTCCTGAATATTTCAGTGAGTGGTGTTGGATGAAGGAGATTTCTGTGTTACGTGGAAATTGTTCAATGGAAATCCCTCTCATGTATTTGGACTCCTCCTTAGACCGCATTCATAAACGAGTCTTGTAAAGACTAACCCTTGCAAAGGCGGGAAATTTTCTTGTTTATTGCTAATTAAATTTTGATGTAGTTATTAGCAGCGTCATGTAAATGGAATTACAATCAAATTCGGCGTACATTTATATGGAATATTAACGAATAATTTGCAAATTAGGAATTCTGTCACTCCTTAAATGGCGCTTCCTACCTTACGCAAAATATTTTCAAAAATAACTAGGCCATCCCCCGTGTACAGATTGATCATCGCTCAGCGTCTACTCTATGCCTTTCTTGTATCTCTTCTTTTGTCTCTGTCTCTCTCTCTCTGCCTGATGTCGTTCAGCGTCTATCAAATCAGTCTGTTGTGATCTTTTCAACCATTTCTTCTCAGTATCTTTCACTCTTCTTTCTCCTGCCTTCCTCTTTCTCTCATTGTCCATTTCGATAATATTTGATGAATTAATAGAAATTTAAAACAATGGTAATTATGAGATAATCCAAACAGAATCGATTCCAATGAAAGCGGTTATGATTTGTTGAATAGTTGAGTAAAAAAGTTGATATTTTATTCTTTTGAAATGAACTCATTATTTGATAGCGCTCGCAACAATGACAAATGAAAAACCGTTTTCCAATGTTGCGCCGGACAGACAGAGCGAGAAATAAAAGATTTTAGTAATATAGATTCTGATTAATAATTATTTTTTTTCTAAATAACGCGATTCGTTTTCAGAACGGGAACCTACTGCGATTAGTTCATGAGTTAAACAGCAGACAGAAGATTTAGATCTAGAATTTTAGCCAATAACGATCCTTGTGTGAATACAAAACAACATATTAGGCGACTTTCCTAGGAAAATATGGCTCATCAAATCATTCAGTCTGTATGTATGTATGTGTGCATGTGAGACCACTAATAACTTTTGAACCTACAACACGGCAAACATATCTAAAGACAAAAGACTTTAAATATTTGAAATTTTTTTCTCTGTGTTGGTTCTTGTTGAACTATTGGCGCTAGAAGATCACAAAAATTCCCACTGACAAAGATTAGTACAGAAATGGATTCTATCAATGTCTTCAAAAAGAGGATATTAATTCGTGTTTTAATCTTCTTAATATGATTCAAATTAATTGAATTCAGACAAATTAAATAAATCTTAAATAATTACATTATTCTTACTGTTTTTTTACTAAAAAATTATATTTTTTAGATTGAGGGTCAGTTTTTTAAATCCTGTATTTATTACAGTTTTTTTTTTTTTTTGTTTTTTTTTTTTAATATATGTTGTTGGTTTTGTTGGGTCCCATAACCCTTCAAACTTTCTGAGCTTATCATCGAGGGTAAATCTGGCTACAAAGTCCTAATGAAGACGAAACAGCTGTCCCAGATTCCTATCAATGACAAGTTCAAGGCGTGAAAGGGCAATCTTAGGGCAATCTTAAATTAAGTATTTCTTGATTTAATTAATCTTTTCGGGGAATGGAAAAAAAAAATCTCTACTGCCTGTATTCAATTAAAAAAAATATTATAATTAAATAAATAAATGGCAACTTTTCGTTTGAATTATTTTCAAGACCTAAACAAAAAAAAAAAAAACCGCCAAATGAGATAATAGTAACGGAAGAGTCTAAGGAAAATGTGATAAATCTGCTCTGTAGGTAGTGGTCCCCATTTGTCTTCTCTATGTTACAGGCTATAGCACCTGCAAAAAGACATCACTCAGTTAATGTAATCAATTAAGGAAAATTACCTAACAGCAACAGAGTATTGTTAAAATATTAAAAAAATAAATAAAGGAAATAGGTGGAGATCAAAACAGCCGTTCTCATACTTAAGTTGGTTTCAATATTCTGCAGCAATTGCTCTCAGAAGTTAACAGTCCTGCTCCGAAGGAAATTATATAATTCTTGAAAATTGATAGTTTGAAAATTGGTACAGATCCAGTTCCAGTACAGTCTATTAAAATGTGGGTGATGTATTAATTAAAAGCTCGTAAATAAATGGATTGCTAAAAGGTTTAATATCCATTGTTTAAGATATTGATGAGAAATTCGTGGTTTAGGTTCTATTGCTTTTCTACGCGCATTTCTGTTGCCTTCTCGCGGTAATTTCTCGACATGGATCCACTTAGAAGCTATTTCAAATATCAAAGTTCCATCATCTCTAGTCTTTAAATATGCATACTAAATTTCAAGAAGATCCATACAGCCGAGACTGACTGACAGATGATCCTTGCTTTCCTATGAAACTGGTCTAGAAAATGCTCCCGCGAGTCTGTTTGCGACCCCATGCTATCTTACCCACCCATATTTATATGGAATAATCGTCATTCTCAAATCTTGTTAATATACTGAATTCCTAATAATGATTAAAAAAAACAAAACAACTTAAGTTGATGAGGGGATCGAACCCACGACCTTCGCTTTATTAGCACGACGCTCTAACGGAGCTAACAGGCCACCTACAACTGAGCCAACAGAAGCCGTTGCATTGTGGGATAGGTGTCCACAGACAGTCAAACCGGGGACATAAGGCGTACGGTATTTTAGAAGCCTAAAAAGACATAGTGGCACTATCTTTAAGATAACGATATCTTTGAAATTCTGAATCCTTGACAATGGCTTAAATTTTAAAGCTAGGTTACGATATGCATCTTCAATGATTTTGGCGCGACAACAATTAAAAAAACCTGGAGTTAAAAACGAGATAATGTTCGAAAGTTGATATAAATATATTTGTGTGATTTTTCTTTTCCTACTCTCTCCTGACGATGTCATTTCTATGCCAAAACCATTTACAAGAACTCCAATCGTAAATTCTTGTTGCGACTGGTTAAGCAGCCTGGAAATGTGATATTCTCGGAATACTAAAAATGAGATTTACATATTTATTCGAAGCCATATATTTTTAATTGCGAAATACACGAATGTCAGCTTGGCCTCTGATGGGACAGTCATGGAATTCGCTTCAACTTCAAAACGTTCGATTTTTTTTCCTTGAAATAACAATAATAGTACAAAGAGAGAGACGTCATTCATGGACTATGGAAAAGGTTGAAAAAGTGTCGGTGACTCATTCGCGAAATGCAAACGATCCTCGGGGCAAAAAGTTTACAAGAGACAAAACCGGGAAATTGACCTTACCTGGTATTCCCCCTCCCCCCCCTTGAAAGGAATGTTACAGAGAGAGATGAACTCAACAATATCTAATGTGGATGACAAATCACAGCTAACAATACTTACAGGAGTGTTATTATACCATATTATATTTATTACAACCACCTAAAGTACGTTTTAGATTTATGTGGACCATTGTTAGATATGACAGTGATGAGGTACTAAGGGTGTGTGAGGAAATGTGTTGTCAACTTTTTGGGGGGATCTAAATTGTAAAACAGCCTTAATTCAACTCTGAAAAACGTACAGTTTTAAGATTGGAGCCTAAATAAATGATAGCCTTATTTGGACACATTCTGGCCGTTCAGTAACTCCTGGAATGTAATGTAGCATTTGAATAAATATTCTGAACTGGTAAATTTATAATGAGAACATGATTTTCAAACATAATTCAGAAACACTGATATCAACAGAAGTTTTTCGCTAAATAACACAAGACGTTCTTAAGAGAACTTGAAACCTACTTTTAATTGTTTTTATAATCATGAAAATAACACCCCTCTCCCCGTACATTGCATTCGAAAATAGAAAAAAATAAAATAAAATAAAAAGCTCGATATTGAATCAGTTTATTTGTGTTTTTTTTTAGTTTGGGAAAAAGCTACTAGTATAAATTTCCCCTCCATCCGGAAAAGGACATGAAGTTTTTATTTTAATACGCATTATTCATTGTTACGTTAATCAGTTGAACTAACAATGCATCAATTTCATTGTTCACAGAAATCTGAAAAGGACAATAGAAAATTGTAGCCTGATACATTTCTTCTAGGTTTTTTTATAAGGGTGTCTACAAATGAGTGGAGTGGTTTCATGATTGTACTGTAGATGACGTATTTAACATACCTTCAAAAAACTTGTAAAGAGACATAGAGAAACGCTCCAAGTTTTTGTTTTATTTTAAAGATGCTCGATATGTGCACCGCTAGTGACTCTCCACACATCAATTCTGTTATCAAGTTCATCCCACACTCGATGTAGCATGTCCTTGTCAATTCCAGCAAAAGCATTGCAGATGCGAGTCTACAGTTCTGACAGATCAGCCGGTAATGGTGGCACAAACACTATATTTCACATACCCGCATAAAAAAAGTCAGGGGAGCGGGGAGGCCATTGCAGCAGTGAGTGATCATCGATCCCGGTACGACCAATCCATCGATCGCAGTGGAGTTCAAGAAGTCGCGAATGTAATGATGGAAACGTGGAGGAGCACCATCTTTTTGGAAGATGAAGTCCATTCTGTCTGATGCTGAACCGTTGTGACAGATTGACTTGCATGGAATTCGAGGACAACATAAGCTTTTTCATTGTTCGTCGCCATTTTGCAACTGCAGCGCCCTCATGGTTGGAGGTGGAAACATATGCCTGTCGGGCAATTCAAACAAAACTTTTGAGAGATGTTTGTCTTATAATAAACTCGATCTGCAGAGCTTTCTGAATATGGCTATTACAAGGTCATGAAACCACTCCAATCATTTGTAGAAACCCTGTATAATGCCATTATATACCTTATTCAATAATAAGCTTCACTAGAATAATTAAAACTATTTTTAAGCAATAAAATAGAACTGGCTTTTAGTAAAAAAATGTAAACGATGTTACCTAGAAGAAATTCAATTTAAAAAATGAAAATGTAACACACAATTGACTTTCTTTTCTTTTTATTTACTATGTTTTATTTTTATTTATCATATCTCGCATTTCACAGCTAAACACTACGTTAAGAGAATACTCTCGGCTACGAAGTATTAAGGAATGGTTCTAAACCTACAAAGTAAAAACATTTTGAACCTTAAAGCTTATGTTAGTTAAAATAGAAAGCGTAAACATGTTTTATAATCTCAAATTTTTCCAATTGCAAATTTCCAATCAATTTATCAATTGATCTGGGAATTTCTAGATTCTAGAGTAAATGATCTAGAATTGACAGAGCTGAAATTCAAATGGAAAGTACACATGGCATTGGTGCCCTTTGCATATTAATAGGAAATTAATCAGTAACAAACAAAATATTCACTTCACTTTGCTTTAGCCCAGAGCTTCTCAATCGACGTGCCTTAAGAAATTAGACTGCATCTGTATTAAACGTAATCAAACGTTGTAATCTAGACTAAATTGTCGATGTCAAATAATAAGGACAATCCCAAATTTAAAGTACATTCTGTTGTGTTCTAACAATGATTGTTAATAAAGTATTAACTCACATTCAAGTAATCTGTTAAATACGATCCATTTGAAAAAGATTTTAGTACAAAAGTAAAACATAATAGTCCCTACTCCTCAAATATGCACACGAAGTTTTAAGACTCATCTAGCAGGGAAAGCAGAAACACATACACACACACTGATAAATTCATGAGCCTTACTTCCTTTTGGAAAGAGGCTAAATATGGAGATTTTTCGTTGCAATATTTTCCCTCAAAAAAAAAAAAAAAAAAGCAAGATTTTAAAAGAAAGTAAATTCTTTCAGGAATCGTTTTCTTCTAATTCTTGAATATTCTGTGCCTGCGCCCTTTGAATCAGTGGTCGAGTATTCGACTGTAATTTTCGTTAATGATGTTTTTTTTTTACCAGAAGAGTAACTATTATAAGGCGGGCAATACACGGATGAAAATTGGGTGGTTCTGTGCAGGATTCTGGCTAGGAATTTGCTGGTCTTCGCAACCGGTTTCCCATCAAGGTATTTGAGTGTATTACACAACCCAGCAAGACTACATCCACCCAACAGAAAATCACGTGAAGGTCTCGTTGTTGACGAGATCCCAACTTGGCGCATCGCTGGAATCTATAGAAGCTTGATCTCTTAGCACTTGGCAAAAAATTACGTCATAACTATGTTTTATTTACGAAAATAAGCAATGATTTATAGAAAAATCAATTATTCAATGCATCGAATAGGCGAGAGAATGTTTTTAATTAATTAAAGCAGGAAGTATTTCATTTTTTCATCTTTTGTATTTCTTTGTTTTCAGGACCGTTTTCAGTTTCGTTATTTCTCGTTAAATCTCGACAAACGACGATATGTTTTCGAGATTTCAAGCGCTAGTCGATTCAAATTTTCAGACCGGAATTCCGTTACGAATTTGGTTAACAATGTAGCTTTGTCTGGAAGCATCCACGAAAACACAGGGAAAAGATGACCTCTGTTCCTGAAAATCAATTTTGTAGTCAGCAATTTCGTACAAACAATCAAACAATTGGACTTAAATAGTTCTTCAATTCGCCACCAGAAGCGCTGTTCGCTATCAAATCAGCCAGCCAGCCAGCAAGAAAACAGAACACATCCTCAAAACTGCTAGCCAGCAGGAATCCCAGCACAGAACCACCCAATTTTCATCCGTCTAAAGCCCGCCTAAGGTACAACTCCTTTTAGTGGCACTGTTTCATAAAGTATTAAGACAGCTACCGTTTCAATCCACGTCTCTTTAACGAAGAAAAAATAAAAATAAAAATGATTTACACAATTTCCGGAGAGAATCGAATCATAATTCAAAATTAACTATTTCTTTATGAGAAAATATCTCATAATACAGTTTCTTAAATAGATGAACTCGGGAGATGGAGTCAACATTTAATATACTTTTTATGAAGGTCAGGAATTTTTTCCCAATGGTTCTCTTGTGACTTCAGACGACTTATTCCTGTAAGGGCTATCATTTTTATAAAATATTATCATTTATTTACATTAAAATTAATGGTTTATGTTGGTATTAGTATAATGATTCGGATGTTCTTAATGTAGCCGCGGGTCTTATACTTAGATTTGTATTTTTATTTTCATTGAAATTATTTATTCTTTAGCAACTATTTTTCTTATTACAGTAAAACCTCTCAAATTCGGCCCTCGGTGATGCGATCCCCACGGTAATCCGGCCTGGTTCTGAGTAAAAAAAAAAAAAAATTTAATAACTAAATTTGTTTCCCTATTTTGTTTCCCTATCCGCGCGTATTCATTATGAGTGAAAAATGAAAGAAAAACTTGGCCACTATGGAACAGAAGCTTAATGCGTTAAGGAGATTGGATGCAGGGGAATCTGCAAAACAAATATCACTAGAGCTTATTGTCGGAAAAAGCACATTTGTAGTGTTTTTAATAAACATTTGAGTGCAAAATTATGAAAATGGCGTTAAATTAATGAAACCTGGTATTATGTCTTCACAAAAATTGAGCTATTGCGTTATTTTAAGAACATACTCGGTAGTCCGGCTTTTCTGTAATCCGGCCTACTGGGCGCCACATTAGACCGGATTTGAGAGGTTTTACTATATTGTTATTAATAATTAATTATTTTATTAGTTGTAAGATTTTTATATCTATATGTAGAATATTCATTTGGAAAATTCAAAAATGTCAATTTTAAATTGTTTACAGAAATGTTGGTGGCGCCACCTTGTGATGATTTTCTGCATAAATACTGTGTAAGTTGTTTAATTTATTATCTATTGTTTCATCGACTGCTGAGTACATCATCCGTGTTTATTCTACTAATACAAAGACACTTCAATATATTTTTTGGACTCCAAGGAGTTATGTTTTCGAACAAATTCGTGACACTAAAATAAAACATAAAGAACTGACAAAACTGATCAAAAATTTCGATTTACTCAACATGTGTAATTACAAATTTCGTGAATTTGACGCAACTCCATTTCGAATAAATTTTATTTATACAATCCGTCTGCTTGAAATGAAATCTGGATCACTCAAAATGAGAGACTGAGTAGCCACAATGATTTATTAATTACTTCCTCCCTGAACTCTGTAGGCTAAAGGTTAAAATCCTTTCCGAAAGAAATAATAATAATGTTTGCAAAACCTTTGGACTTTAATGTTGAAAATAAAGCAGACAAAATTGTACAGGATTTGAAAAATTCAAACGGCTAGATAATTAGAAAACAATATATAGAACAACTATTAGAGCAAAAGCAAATTTACATAAATAAAATCGTGGCCAGAATGGAATAACAGAGAAAGAAACCTCACACAAATAGGCTCAGAAATCGAATTCCTAGGATACAAGAGAAGTTACACCAGTGCCAATTACCTGCTGGAGCAATTCTAAAGCTGCTACAGAAATTCGTTAGTTCTTGTATAATTCAATTCTTCTTTATTAAGCCATTTTCAAATAACTTTAATAGAATCGATTAAAGCACAGACCGTAAAGAGTAACGAGCGACATCTAGTGGACTCTGCTTGTAACACACAAGTAATATTTTTCCAAATAGTACAAGTATTAGCTGATGTCGCAACTCTGTTGGTTTCAATTGGATTCTCTTTCATGAGTAGCTTATAACTGTTTGGAGAAATTGGCCATTAGAGCAAAGTATCAATTAGGGAAAGCGAATCGTCTTCTTGCCAATTTCGTCTTATTACCAATATATTTGGAGGAACTGAAAAATAAAAAATCCCGCAAATCAAATTCTTCCCGAATAAGAAAAAAGAAAGAGAAAAAAAGTCCTTATTACAAAAATATTTATATATAACATCTAATAATTAAATATTACTAAAACAGTTCAAATTCGTATGAAAATTAGATATGGATGGACTCCAATTAAATTATTTATCCATGTATAAAACAGTTACTGTTATTTGTGGTTATATTACATCCGTCCTATTATAAATTCGCGTGTTTCCGGAAAATGCTTCCGTCTGGGGATTCAAAAAAAAAAGAAAAAAAGGTAACAATTATCTCATTGACATGTTGGAATGTTCCCTTAAGTCAAAAGCATTGGCAATTATCCCCGAAGATATGAAACGATTTCAAAGGCGAGTTTTTTTCTTATTTTTGAACCTCATATTTAACAATTTTATCCAAAACATTCGCGGTCAATATTTTTGTGTTATGACTTTTCATCCAGTACAGGGTGATTGTAAAATCACCAACATTTCACAGTGCATCTTAAGCTATTTTGTAGATGATTTTTTAATAGAGACTAACTCATACTTCCCGATATTGTTCAGGAAAAATCCCTATATTTTGGGATTGTGCCTTTCATCTTCGCAAAGTGTCCATGCTTTTTTTTTCTTGATAAAATTCCATTTCTACCAATACTATCAAAAACCTCCAGTGCATTGAAAGCCGGACTTCTTGTTGGCCATTCAGTCTCCCATACCTATTTATTCGGCCAACACAGGCAAGTTTCGACGAACTAAACTATGGCAATTGACAAAGCCATGCTGCTATTGCTGCATCAATTCTACCTCTTGAAAAAAAAAAAAAGATGCAATGAAACTTTGCAGGATTAGTATAAGATTTAAGTTAATGAAATTACCAAAACTTAACTGCGGAATCCAAGCGGAAATGGTGAAACTTGAACATTTTCTACTTTTGAACTTATTCCACAGATGGCGCTACATTACAATTGATAGAAAAGAATGATAAAAATGGCGACAATTTTTAATTATAGTGATTTAAGATAGGGTTTTTTTTTTTTCTTAAATTCTATGAAACTCAAACCTAAACAATACCAGTTAACCTAACAAATGATATTTAACCTTTACTCCAACTTTCTGAGGTATTATACGATTTCAGTTATTTTTTTTAAAAGACAACAAATCTTAAATTCAATCTGTAAACTCACAATTAATTTTCATCAGCAACATTTCAAAATTTATTACGTATTCTTAGTTTGATTTTGGATATACATAGGAAAAAACAATCAGAATTTAATGCTCCAGTCTATTATTTAAGTGACCAGTGCAGCTGGGTCACAGATACGTTCATTCTGTCCATCTGTTAGCACCTCTAAAGCCCTAACTACAGGTCGGACAAACATGAGTCATATCTTTTTGGAACCCTTATGATGTAGAGATGGGGAAAGTACGAATTGCGGTCACTTCCTTTCTGAGAAGAAGTGGCCGAAAATGGGTTCAAACTAATACAAACTATATAAATTGTAAATACTGTATACATATTCGGAACGGCCATGATGAGAGGTACAAAACTGTGCATGTACCAGATCACTCTGGCCACTGTAAAACGGAAGTGGCTAAAACATAGATCCAAATTGTCAAAATACAAACTAAATATATTTCGAGCTAGCGTGACGAGAGTAACATATTGATGTAAAACACAACGTGATGATCACTTCCGGCCAAGACGTAATTTTACTTTGCATTTTGTCGCCACTAAACTTGGTTCTTCATTGACGGCGTTTTGTATAGCTAGCAAGAAAAGTATAGGCTTACAATATATTTCTGCATAAGCCCCTTGTGGCAATAAAAATTGGCACGGGTCGCTTTGGTTCGTGTACACTATGAAACCATTTGTTTACTTGGTTTATAAGCAGTGAAAATAATATAAACAAAAAATACCCAATTTTTAGCCCAAGTTCCAATAGAAAAGAGAGGCTTATTAAATCAGTCAGTCTGTGTGTGCGTGTGTCCCCATAAAAACTATTGACCCGCTGAAAGATCTTCTTAAAACTTGTTGTGCTTATTGCAGGACTAGGGTCGATTAAATTTTTATATTTGAAATCTTTCAAATAGGTCGTTGTCAAGAAATTAGTACGAAAAGGCGACAAAAATCCAACACATTGAATTAAATAATGGATTTCTATCCTATTTCTATTAATATCTCAATATTTTAAACTATGAATATTAAATCCTTAATCAATTGCGCGTGGTTTAAAAATTGAGACAATTTAGAGAAATAATGCAAACTTAACTTTTTCTTTTTTCTTTTTTTGAATATGAGAAATTTTTATTGTTTTTATTCAGTAGATATTACAATTCGAATGTAAATGAAGGCCTGTCGTTTTAACGTTTAAAATATAAAAGAAATAAGAAATAACATCAGGAAAGTATGTTCGAACTTCTTTTAATTACTTTTATAAAAAAAAAAAAAAATATTACTGTAATAACTTTTTGATACAAATTTAATGAAAACTTTCATTCAAATTAACGTATTATTTCCTTATTATTTTTTTTTTTCCTGTTCCGCTTGGATTCTGCGGCCAAGATTTTGGTAATTTTATTAACGCAATCTATTATATTAATCCTACAAAGTAGTTTCATTAAAACTGATCATTTTCATGTTCCAGAAATTTCCTTTTGAGATGATTTACAATTTGCAATTTTGAAGTCGGTGAATTTCTTATATAGAAACAAATATGTAATTATCTATAAAACAGAGCTAAAATTTTTCTCTGTTATATCTTTAGTTATTATAATAACAATAATAGTTTAATAAATAACAATTTAAGAGATTTAACAATTATTTGTCCTTTTATCTAAGTTCATTGGAATGCTTTCTAATGCATTTATACTCAGTTTCCAATGCTTCGCTCATACGACAGTTTCAATTGCCCCGATTTTACGACAGCTGATTCGCCGATACTACACTTCCGCGATATGACGCTACCGCTTCGGCGTTCAGATGGCGTCAATTTCCTCACAAATACGGTACGTGTTGCAATGTTACGCTCTGTGATTAAGAATATTAAACTTTTTATACCTTTCGTTGTTTTCCCTCTTATGATTAAAATATAAAATTACTTAATAACGGCAGATAAAAGTACTTCAGACATCCTTCAATAATTTTTTTTCTCCATTACTTATATTTACTAGCTATAGAGAAAAAAATAGATCAAAGTAAATTGCTGTGCATTTACTTTAATTATTGTATAAATGGTTCATTTACCGAGTTCCGTACAATACTGTAAATTCGTACTCTTTCTGCAAAAATGAGTTGAAGATGAATTTTTAGACTGAAATATGCCGAAATGGGAAGCTTACAGTTTATTTTAGTTTCAAATGCTTTATTTACGTCAGTTAAGCACGTATATGATGATTGCAGTGCAGTACAATCGACAAATGAAAAAAATCGCGCGCTTGGCAATCCGACGATTCGGGCTTTACGATAAGTCTGGAACATAACCTGTCGTAATACGGGGTTTGCCTGTTTATCCCAAAGATGCTGGGAGTGAACTTAAAATCAAATCATTTTAAGTATTAACCAAAACTATATAACAAATGCTTATCATCAATGTTTTAGAGTAAACAAAAGATCTTTCAAAAAAATAATTATTTTAGCTCTAGTAATAACACTGTCTGTCTTCTCCAAACTGTCACCCAATTATTATTGAATACTTATAAAATTTAGTGCTAATTTCACTGGTTTACTTTATACAAGGAATCAGACAAGCATAATTCTATATCAATTTTAAGAAAATTATAGAAATCCTATCAAGATCTATCTACAATAATCGTATTCGAACTTTGAAATTAGAAAGAAAACTTGATCGAAATTTTGGTGCGAAAATAATTTGACTCAAAAATACTTCTGATTTTTTTTTGTGAAGTATTCTTAGCTTCGGGAGTATATTTTTTTCCGGCGACAATATTTTGAAACACAAGACTAAAATTTCCCAAAATATCTCGCTTATCTACTGTTAACATGTCTGCTGTCTGTGAAGCATTCCCGTATTTTCGATTTCAAAGCATGTTTCGAACTTCTGACACCAATCTATCAAAAATCTGACAGAAACAGGCTTTGTTTTTTCATTTTCATACAGGGGAGGGGGAGCGCAGACAAGGACTGGCGTAATAACCTCCACCGGGACAAGTGTCCCTCGTCTGCTTAGCTTGAATGCTAATATACTGCAACAGAAACAACAAATGTTAGCCTGCTGCTTCAAAAATAAACTTTTATTGCTTAATTTACTTTGAAAAGGCTTAACTTTGAAAGAGTTATGAGACTGAAACATCGTAAATTCAAGAATAAAGCACAAAACATTACAATGGTCCCTAGCTGCACAAACAGGAATCATTTATTCATTAGGTAACTACTCATTTCTGCAGCACTTACTTAGAATTAAACAACAAGCTTTTTTTACTGTGAAATAACGATAGCTATATTTTTATTTAATTTTTTGTAACTATTTGTATTATTGGCACAGCGTAAGAAGAATCACCATACAGTAGAACCTCATTATAACGGACTAATTGGGACTGAAGGTTGTCCGTTTTAATGAAAGTCCGGTTTATAACAAATAATTATATATCGGTGTAACGCATCAGGGTGTACATCAATGAAAGGACAATAGTTAGCTATGAAAAGTACTTAACGACATGACTCAAAGGTTACTGAATAAAAACTGATGAGTGTGTGCGGCAATTTGTGGAATTTCAGACAATAACGAAATTAAATGATCGATAGAATTGAGAAAGCAAACGAAGGAACAAAGCTACAAAGTTGCGAATCCTTCCTTGTCGTTTGCTTACTCAATTCTTTGAATCATCGGGCACGTTAAAATTTTTTTTTCATTAAATGATCGATATTTAATCGCTTGCTTGGAAATGTAAAACTCGTCAGATAAACATATGCATCCTTTATTATTATTATAATTTTTTAAAAAACTGTCCATTATAAGCGCTGTCCGTTATAATGAGGTTCTACTGTATTTGAAAAAAAAAAAAAACGGATCGCTTAGTTGATCCTGGAACAGAAAGCAATATGGCGGTGTCATAAGAACAGGTTACTGTAAGGCCTTCACAGCCAAGCAAGAAGTATAATTTGGAACGATTTCCACTATTTTAAGAGTCGGGGTGATGGAATATGTATTTCTGAATTACTAAGAAGACCGGCTTTTGCTACAAATTTGTCCCATTTGACAGTGAAGAGAATTGTCAACGAACGAAAAACAACGCGATCGCAGTTTGTTTTCCTCATCCGGGCATTTTTTTTTCCTTATCCTTTTGGATATGGATTATATTTACAAAAAATTTGAATACTATAAAAATAATAATAACAGTACACGTTAACGATGCAAAGAATAAATAAAACAATGGAGAGAAAATCGCCAGCCGGACAATAAATATACCTTCGCACATTGAGCCAACATCAACGGGAATTCTGTGCAGCTGTTTCATCCTTATTATGGAATCATCAGCAGAATATTCCCTTGATGTTTGGCTCGTTGCGCGAAAGCTTTACCCAAAAGCATTCTCGGTCCCGGGCATGGGTCGTCGAGATAAAAAACATTAGAATAAAAAATGATCCTGAGAGGACAAGGGGTTAACATAGTGGATCTTTCAGGATCATTTTTTATTTTAATGTTTTTTATTTCGGCGGCCCATTCCAGTGATCGAGAATGCTTTTGGGTAAAGCTTTCGCGCAACGAGCCAAACATCAAGGGTATATTCTGCTGATGATTCCATAATAAGGATGAAACAGCTCTACAGAATTCCCGTTGATGTTGGCTCAATGTGCGAAGGCATATTTATTGTCCGGTTGGCGAATTTCTCTCTCCATTTATGAATAATTACGGACGTTAAACTTTCTTTCAAATAAATAAAACATATCGAAAATGTTGTTCTCTTCTACTTTGCTTTGCAGAAGTTTAAAAAATAATTACAATGCTTTGCACTAGAGATCGCTGAGCAGACATGGAATTACTAATCCATAACCCACGATTTTCATCTTTTTTTGTTTCTCGTATAGTTATTAAAGCTTGGCATATTTTTTATAATCCTGCCTTCAAGTTTTCAACTTTCTCGTCTAACTACATTAGTCAGACATTATTTACATATCAGTCAATTTTACAGACTAGAAATATAATATAACTGAACTTGCTTCCAATTACCAGTAGTCATATGGGATGGCAGTAATTCCCCGGACTTACAGAAGATTAGGTTCCGGAGCGTAAGTCGAAGCAATGCATTTTTTTCACCTGTAAATGTACGTACTGTACTGCGATCGTCATATGCGTAACTGAGAATAACACAATTAGATGGCAATGCATGTAACAGCCTTACAATTTTTTGCCTTAAATTCTATGAGCTATGTTACTACACTCAGTTTCTAATTTAATCATAAGAAAATGAAAGTTACCAAACATTTTCATATCAATTTAATCACAGAGAAAAACAGCCAATCACAAAGAAATGCGAAAACAAACTGATGAAACGTACATAAGTAGCAGTATATGCACTGCGGGGACGGCAGAGTATATAGTATACGTAACTCGGAAGGAAACACCTTAAGATAGGGGTTCCAATGCAAAATCTATGCCGTGCAAGTGTGCGTAAGTCGAGAATAAACTATGTAAGTGACGATTCATTTATAATACATTGTCATCTGCTTCCTATTTCAGATTTAATCGCATGCCGCCAAATGGCGACACAATTTAGATCTATTAATGTCTATTTTTAATTACTAGTCATCAACATTTTTTTATTTTTATTATTCTCTCTATTTATCACTCCTTTTCGGCCAAAAAATACACTCCAACAAATTTCTATTAAAATGCTTACTCAATTCTACAATATAGTTCTTGGATTTTGCAATGAAAGTGGCTGAACTTATTTCAATTTTCATTTCTTACTTAAGGCGTTTCAGTCTTTGATGTGAATAACGATATTACACACATGAATTTCATAAAAAGTGTAAAATAAAAACATAGGATTGCTACATGTTTCGTTCAAGGACTTGAACGTCATAAGGCGACAATATTAAAAATGACACTGGCTGCTATAACAGTATAAGATTATGAAATGCCAATAGATGAGGTGTTACTGTTGCATACTACATACCCTTCCACTCCAGTCAGCAGATAACTAGGATGCAAAGATGTAAGGAGCCTGCCCATTGAGAATAAACGAGGAAAACTGTTATATGACAAGGAAGAGCAGGGTGATAGGGGGAAGGAATATATTGAGGAGCTTTACGCAAAGAATGAAAAACCAGATAAAATAGTACTAGAAAAACAGGATGAAATTTTATTGGAAGAAAGAGGTCCGGACATACTGAAATGTGAGGTGGAATTAAGGAGCTAAAAAGTGGGAAAATGGAGGGTGTAGATGAGATTCCTTGTGAAATGTTAAAACAGCTGGATGAATGTGGAATTAATGAGATTTTGGGGCTTTGCAATCTCATTTATAAAACAGGCGTATGGCCTAGAGATTTCACTAAAAGCTTTCTAATACCTATTGGAAAAACTAATCACCCTACTAAATGTAGTGACTATAGAACAATTAGTATAATCTCGCATACCTCTAAGGTGATGTTAAATATTATCAAACGACGTCTATACAACAAGGTGGAATACTATCTAGGAGAGGACCAATTTGGTTTTAGAAAGAACAGGGGAACAAGAGATGCAATTGGAGTGATGAGAACAATCTGTGAAAGACATATTGAAGTTAATCGAGAAGTTTATATTTGTTTTATTGATCTGAAAAAAGCCTTTGATATGGTGAAATGGGATAAACTGATGAAAGTACTAAAAAAGATAGGTGTGGATTGGCGAGATCGTAGACTGATTGCGGAACTTTATATGAATCAAAAGGCAATAATTGAGTCAAAAGGAGGAAGCAAAAAGGAATGTATAATTGGAAGAGGAGTGCGACAGGGTTGCTGCTTATCCCCTGTGCTATTCAATATCTTTTCGGAAGAAATGATAAAGGAAGCTTTTGATTGTGAAGAGGATACGGGTATCAGTGTTGGAGGAAGAAGAATAAAAAGCGTTAGATTCGCGGATGATTTGGCTATTTTAGCAGAGAGTGAGGAAGATTTACAACACTTGCTGAAAAGATTTAATGAAGCCTGTCTTAAATTTGGAATGGAAATCAACGCCAAGAAAACAAAAGTGCTGCGAGTTGCCAGAAATGCTGAAAATGTATGTATTAAATTAAATGGAGAAAAGGTGGAACAGGTCAAGCAATACAAATATTTGGGAAGTATCATTCAGGATGACGGTAAATGTAACATTGATATTAGAGATCGAATTCGTAAGGGTAAATTTGCTTTTTATAACGGAAAAACTTGTTCACGAATCATATGAATATTGATTTAAGAAAAAGACTTATAAAATGTTACATTTGGAGTATATCCTTGTATGGTTCAGAAACTTGGACTCTGAGAAAGAGAGATGCTGAGATGCTAGAAGTATTTGAAATGTGGCTATGGAGGAGGATGGAAAAAATTAAATGGACAGACAAGGTGACTAATGACGAAGTTCTCAAAAAAATTGGGGAAGAGAGAAGTT
Source organism: Thereuonema tuberculata (assembly GCA_023159025.1). Taxonomy (NCBI): domain Eukaryota; kingdom Metazoa; phylum Arthropoda; class Chilopoda; order Scutigeromorpha; family Scutigeridae; genus Thereuonema; species Thereuonema tuberculata. The sequence continues at coordinate 34,830,045 of JAFIDM010002131.1, forward strand.
TATTAAAGAACATTAGAAGAAGAAAAAAGAACTGGATTGGTCATGTGCTGAGAGGTGAAAATCTTATGAAGGAAGTATTGGAGGGGAAGATTGAGGGAAAGAGACCAAGAGGAAGAAAGAGAAAAATGATCCTGGATGACCTATTGGTTACAAGTGGATATCAACGCCTGAAGGAGGAGGCAAGAAATAGAACAACTTGGAGGAAGAGACATTGCTGACCTTATTTGCTGCTTGCCATTGGACCTGTCTACGACAGAACACTGATGATGATGAATCTTATACTGTTATACAGTTTGTCCACCGAGACTTGAGACTTAGCCACGCCTATATCACGTGGTAGGCGACGAGTCGAAGAAATCATTTGAGGGGTCAGTGTGATAGTTTTCCATTTTCAGGGGAAATGCACAGATTTTGTTTCTTGGTTATAACAGAGGAATTGATGATATAAAATACGACATTCCATATTTTTAATAGTAAATATTTAAAAAAAAATTCCTAATCTTATTTTTTTTTTTTCCAAATTTTTCTTTTACAACCCTCACCCCCTATTGTGAAATGTTTTCTTCGTTTGAAGAGGCGTGGCTAAGTCTCAAGTCTTGGTGGACGAACTATAGCAGCCAGTGTCATTTTTAATATTGTCGCCTTATGACGTTCAAGCCCTTGAACGAAACATGTAGCACTCCTATGTTTTTATCACATTTCCTTTTTATGAAATTCATGTGTAATGTAGTTATTCACATCAATCAATGGAACATACGTTACAAACTTTTTGATTGTTTCAGTCTTTCTTTTAACGTCATAGTAAATACTAAATATCTAAAACAAAAACAAAAAATTGCCATTTGCAATTTTTTGATTTTAAAAACGATTTACTGGAAAATAAAAATAAATAGTAAGACTAATTATGTGCTTACCTGCACATGTGCTGAGTCCGTATATTGAAGACCAAAATAATCCTTTTCTATGAGATCCAGAGAGTAGAACACCTGTTCGTATAATTCTTGGCCAAATGACTTTTTCTGAAATAAATAAATAAATATTTCAAGTTCTAGCAAAAGGATTATCTTAAGTAGAATGAAAATAAAAAGTAAAAAGGAGTTCAATTCATAAAAATATAACATAAATTTAATATTTAATTTTTATTAATTCATCCGGTTAACCAAACAATGAAAAACTACATATCAAATTTCATCAAAAGGCATTTAATTATAGTGCGAAGCTGAGTGTGTGTATGTGTGTATAAATCAGCTATTGGGTTTTTGATAAATTAAATCTTTGGGTGCAGGAAGATTATTGAAATTATTATTAATAATAAAAATCTATTCCAGTATCAATAACAACATACATTAAGTTTGCTTTTGTAAATTATTTATTTTTGTAAATTATAATATTTATAAAATGTAAATGTGTCGGAATCACTTTCGAATAATTTGAAAGCCTTAAATGATCTAAATATCTGGTTGAAGATTTCCTTTTAAGTCTTATTTAGAACAGAAACCTCAGTGAACCGAGACATTCTCACAGTCAACAATCATTAATAATTAATTACTCGCTTTCTGATGAATTAAGAAAAACGAAAACATCAGTTTAACACATTACTGAAATTAATTACTCATTGTTCTGTGTAATTACAACCAATTATAAAAGGAAGACGAAAAAAAAATGCTTCCGGAGACACTCCCATGATTAGAATCAAATCAATTTTATCTAAAGACTTCAATGGTTATTAATCGGAAAACGTTCTGCATTTTTCCCGAGGGACATGTTGAAATAATCCCGGATTACTATATATCAAATAGTAAACATCTAAATGTCAATTTTAATGAACAGGAAAAAAAAAATATGACATAACACAGGTATTGTGGGAAGACAAATTGCGTGGAAGCTGTATTTCTCATGGACAAACGGAATGTTTACATAAATAGCAGCTTCATATTAAGTTAACAGTATTAAATTGAAGAAATGTTTACATAGTTTAGTAAATTTTACAGTGTTTTAATTATTTGGGGGGGGGGGGGATGAAGGAGATATTTTTTTTTTTTTTCCTTAGGAACTAAACAGTAAAACTGTCTTAATTAAATATTATAATTCTTGGAAAACGTTCAGTTAAGATTGGACCCGTAAATAAATGTTTGCCTTATTTGGGCACATTCTGGCCGATAAGTAACTCATAAAATGTAATTGCTAAATGTAATATAGGCCTACATCTAAACTGGTAAATTTATTTTTGGAACCTAACTTAGAAGACATTTTCAGAAACTACAAATATTATTTGAATTTTTCACTTAACAATAAAATGAACTTTAATAAGAATCATTACAAATAGATCGTAATCAAAGAAGTTAAATATAATATATGGCTTTAAAACTGTTATTATACGGGTGAAACTAAAAGACTGTTAAAAGAAAGAATTGATGAACATAAAAGAGCAACAAGATTGCCAGTAGAAGAAAAATCTCTCATCATTTTTGGAAGGAAAAGCCTGATTGGATTTCATAAAATCCTTTATTACTGGCAAAAGAAAACATTTGCACTGTTGGCAATTGTTTTCGATTATCGACGGTTTACAAGTTTCGTCTTCAATTCAGGAAAAAAGGCTGGAAGCGTGGGACATTAAAATACTTGCAATACTTGTATAAATAAAACATTTATGCTTTTATGATAAAGAATAATCATGGTGCTCACACGATTATCCAATATCTCCGTGTAAGTTAGAACAATTTAACATTTCATTCTGTAGTTTCATTGTTAATTAAAATCCAGTTTGTTAATTAAATCTTTCTAAGTATCAACTTTTTTTCAGAATTCCATATAAAACAAATTCGAATTTTTATTATGTATTTTAAAGAAGAAGAAAAAAAGATATCTTCTTTTTGTTTCTACTTCATGGAGATCTACATAAGTAAGTGAATTTCTTGCAATTCCTAAAATAATAGCCTGAAACAATCAAACATAAATTACGATGAAACTAATTCGTTATTGGATAGTTTTAGGAGTATTACAGGCAGGATTTCTCTCATTTTCTTCTTATTACTGCGATATCGAAGTACAATTATCTTTAAAATTGCGTAAGACAATGACATAAAGACACACCCAATCAAGAAATCCGGAATCCATCGTGATTTCACTCTCTTAACTTATCGCGGACTTTTGTTGGTAGTCGATGCCATTGCTCTTTTGTTTTCTGAGCACGTGTCATCAACTTGAATGCACTGAATTTTCTAACACACGACTGCGGTTTCAAAACTATTCCATGAAAAATGTTGTGGAATACCACAACAATACAAATAACAAAAAAAAAAAAAAAAAAAAAACTTTAAACGGAAACATCAATACTAGTGGACAAACTAATTTGCGAAAAATATAAAGAAGATATGCTTATTAACTCAAATAAAAAAAATAATAATCAAAAATAATTTTATATAATTAATTACGAATCGTAAAATAATTCATAGAGAGTCATATTTTATTACAAGGTTTTGACAACTTAAGATAGACATTTATATAATGATTGTCTTATTAAGGTTGATTTCACGAAAATTCGTAAAAAAAAAAAAAAAAAAAAGGATTGGCAATTAATCAATCCATGTATCTCAGCGACATCTATTCTTGAAAGACTGAACTATTTTGTAAACTATTCCTGAATAAATGCGAATATAATGCGATGCTATATATTATTTTACAATTCAGTATACAATCTTACTATTGTAAATTCAAATTTTATCCCATAATTAAGTATCATTAAAGATACTTAATTGTATTTATATTTATGTATTTAATTAGAACTGTGTGTGGTGGCCAGAACCCAGTCATTTCATAATTAAGTATCAATTTCACTTATTAACTGATTTGTTTTATTCATCTTTTGAGTAACTGCTGTCACGTTGTCGAGGGCATAATTTATAGTCGCTTCATGATTAAGCTAAACTTTCTTTTTTGGCGGCAACTACAACACGGATTTGTAATCGATCATATGAGGCTTTTAATTTTAGAATGAGGCAGAACATAGTTTAAGTTTCTGTTTCCTCAGGTAATTTGATGCCTAAAATTTAGTCTAGATTAATGCAATTGTCTATACATTAAGCTAAATCTTTATTAGAATTTTTTATTGGCGGCACACCGGTTGAGAAGTTCTTGTCTAGGCCATAGTGTGCTAAGCGACTCAGTATTTTAAGGCATTCCGCAATCCTGTGCTTTCGTACGAGGGACATCAGCACAGGAGATAAACAACACAGGTTCTGCGATCGGTACGTACTTGTGCTTGGATAGACAAGCCGATGCTCGCCCGTCTTGGGCAAAGAAACACGATAGATAGTGAACAGAGTTGAATTAACCCTAAAATCTGCCTGAAAGAGATTTAGTACAGTATTATCTATGACAAACGCAGGGATCAAACTTGGGGCGTATTATAACTGAAATGCAAATGCAGGCACCGCTCACTTTACGACCTATCTGCTTAACGACCACTCGCACTTTCGACCTCCGGCCTTGAAGGTACAGATTCTATTTCATCATCGTCATATCCCTTACCTGGACCCTGTAGAGCTCCAGATAACCAAATAAACAAATGATAATATGTACATATGCATGTCTTTTTATGAATAAATTTGAAGTTTGTTGCATAATTTTTATAATTTTATAACGATCCTACATTTCCGGCGCAAGTTCCTCGCTTATCGACCAATTCGCTTAACGACGTAGTCGTCGGAACGGAACTCGGTCGTAAAGTGAGGAGTACCTGTACATTTCTTCGATACCCAGAAGTAACACAATGATATTGTAATAGAAAAACGCTTTGACTGCGTTTTAAAATTCCAAAGCATTCAAAGCTTCTTGTTTCAATGAGGACAATTCTTAAGGCCGAATTCATTTACTATTTTTAAATAATCCACTGCATCTTATTATGGATTCCTAGCATTCAGACGTTTTTGTTCGACGGACACCAAGGTGAGAGGCTCCTCCCGCGAATCGTCTTCCGGTCCCTGAACGCCTCAAGAAGTAAAACGCTTCTGGAAACGACGCTCAACGAAGACTTATTTCAATAAAACTAAATCTAATATTCACATCATAAACTATGGCGTAGAACCATCAATTAATTTCACTCTTGGTTTTAGGCCTAAACAAACGAAACTGTCAATATAATTAGTATTGCGTTTAGCATTTAACGTTTATATTTTATGAAACATAAGAAAGACGCGCCATTTTGAATTGTTATGAATTTAAACATTAACTTTCTGAAGCAAAGACACCGGAAATGCAAATTTGAATAAATAAAAAAAAAAAGAATTATGAAGTCCATTTTGGTTCTTAAGTCCATAAAGAGGCTAGCGTGAACAAATTAATAATATTCATTGTTGACACGTGTATTTATCTTAGTATATATTTATATTCACAAAAATAGTTTGGAAGGAAGTTTTCAGAGAAATAAGCACATCCTCCCGTTTGTGAATAAAAGAACTCAGAAATCAATTATACGTGGAAGCTGAAATTTAGTGTTGTTAGTTTATTGATAAGAAAGTGAGGCGTTGAAAATTTACAATAATCTTTTTGCTGTTTCAGTAGACGCAATTTTGAAATAAACGGTGATTTACTGTTTAAACTACAGTAATATTATTTTCATGATTTAAAAAAAAAAAACCAAAAAAAAAAAACCCTGCATGATGTAATGAAAGTGGGCTTCAAGTTCTTTCAATACCTTCTTGTTATATGTTAAATCCTAACTGAATTTGGCCCATAAGTAAGAAATAGAATAATAAAATATACAATATTTACAAGAACTCTTTCTTTACTGATATTCGAAGTTCGCACACCAATTATAATATTTTCAATATTTAAAATATTTTCAGGTGTTAATTTCAGAAATTTAAAGCAGGAGAATGATTTCTATGCACAACAGTTCACAGATAAAATACAATCACGAAATTCACATTTTCTTCTATCACACCGATCAACTGATAAAAATTTATTTTCAACGGGAAAACACTGGCGGAAAAGTCTTGAGATTTGTAAGTGACGAAGATCGTAATCTTAGCAGGTGATTTTTATGTTGGCTAATCTGCAGGGAAAAAAATGCTGAAATTGGCGAAGCACTTGCTTAAGCCGCCAAACTAAGGAAAAACGTTTGGGCACATGGAATTTCAGTGCAGGGTATAATGTATGAAATGCGTGCGAATGCAAATGAAATCTCCTCCGTGCGCTTGAGCTGAGAGGCAAGCGCCAGGGCTTTGGCCGGGTTGAGTCTGGAACTGGTTCTGAGGGATCTCGAGGTCATCAAACCTGCTGCCTCAAGGCTTCCACGAGCACCAGGAAGACCCAGCTCTCACCTTCACAGCAGCAACTAAAGAAATTCACTTTTCAGCAACAGCTCCTCTCACCAACGTTTTGTTATTTAATATTACAAGTACAACTTTCTTTGAAAACGCACCTGTTAATTTTCTAACGCCGTATTTACCTACGATGTAAATTTAAGGAACACACATTTACACGATTGCTGAAGACGTAAACATGATGTGTCTGAAAGAATTTACGCTTTACTTTCTTCAAAAATCTTGCATTTTATTATTTTTTTTAATTACAATTTGTGCTGAAAACAATCGGTAGAAGTTTCATTTTCTAAAAAAAGTTACTTAAATCCGCATTAATTATTTAAAATATCTGAATCCAATTAATTTTAATCATATTGGAGTTCTTTAAGAGGATTAAAAAGTGGATTTTTCCTTGTTTAAGATATTCATTAAGATGTCCATTGTTTCAGATCTTTTCTATGAGAATATTTGTGACTTCTAATTTTTCAACAAGGACCCATTAAAAAGAAAAAGAAAAAAAAAATAATAGAAGATAGAATTAAAAATCCTAAATGAAACAACCTAATTTTGTTCATTTATTTGTGTTTACAAGATACCCATTTATATACACTATTCACAGACGCCATGATTGTCCGATCAGTGATCACGTAATAAACAATCACTCAATGAATTTAAAGTTAACTATAAATTTCGAAGCGATGGCATTTTAGAAGTTAAGTAAATAACGAAATAAAACTTAAATTATTTGAACCTGGTTTAACTATTCACAGACTTATAGAAAACAAAGAAATTGATAATAATAATCGTAATACGGTTACCATATTTATATTAATTTACTCGTGTTACGGGCGTAAGGATACATTACGAATATAACTTTTCGCCAATAATATTTAAACATATCCTTTACAGTCCAAATTCTCAATTTTTAATAACATTATAATTTCGACTATTATGTTTTATCGGTATATTTGGATAAATCTGCGTAAGTACGAAGCTTTTAATTTTAGCTCAAAACTGCATTTTTATTATTAATCAATTCAATAAAACATAAGCATCAAAAATTCATAATATTTCGGGGTTCCGAAATTTAAAAAAAAAAACGCTAAAGAAATAAAGAAAATACATACAACACTCAACATTCATTAGCATAAATAGACTGTATTAGATATATTTTCAACCGTTTTTTCAATTCTAGCTTTGAATTAATTCCATGTCCAAATGACGTCTGTGTAGTTGGAATATCTTCATTTTCCCCGAAACGTGTGACTCAGTTTCTTTTGAGGCGCGAATGGGTTCATGGTCCAGAGTGTTTCGACTGTCTCTGATGATATGTTTTGTTCCAGCAAACACAATAGAAACGCCTAAGCGACATTTCCGACTTCGGTTTTGTCTGTGTGGGAAATTCGTTACACTGTCCTTACAAAATTATAAATGATAACTTTCGCTAAGATGCATTTAAATTTATATCGATGGACAAAAGAGTAATGGATTTATGTTTGACAAGACTTGCTTTATGTATAAAAAAAAAAAAAAAAAAAAAATTTCGTGGAATAAGATTTTTGTTGAACGTGTTTATAATAAAATAGTGAAAACATGATATCATCGGCAATTGAAACGTCATATAGTTTTTTGTTAATGGTCAAAAACACATAAATTGAATTATTTTTAAAACAATTCTTAAAAATACGATAATTTTATATATTTCACCACAAATGTTAATTTTGTTATTAAAAGATTACATTCATATTATTTAATTACACAAATTATAAACATAGATGTATTTGCCGAAAGATAAATTACTATTTCCTACTTTCCGTTATATTTGCTTTTCTTTTTTTCTCCCACGCCATTTTCTTTTCAGTATAGGTCAAAGATATGATCAAAACAACGTAGAGCCCCGAAAGAGACTCCGGGTACTCATTCACATAGGAATAGTGAATCATACTCTGGTAAGCACAGAACCACTAAATCTCTATATCCACTACCTGTCATCTCATAATGATATGAATAGAATATCGTTCTTACTAAACATCAATTTCATATTCGCAAAAATACTTATTATTCTTATTTCGTCCTGTACTGTAAATGATAAAGTCTAATTATTCTAGGAAACGCCTTCATCAGCCATTAAAAATCATCTTCCTTCCGATAATGAACAGTGAACTGTGATTATCTAGTATAAAATCTGACAACAAAGCCATGATCAACAAACATATGTGAACCAGGCTATAAAATGGACCAAAATCACAATTTTCTTATTTTTCAAATTCAAGATGGCGCCAATCTGAAATATTTAATTTCGATTAATTCTTAAAAGTTTCAATAAAGCAGTGAATTAGTTTTCAAAACTCTGACATTCAAGTATCAAAGTTTCGTTGAAATGTATCTTTAACTCTATTTTTAACTAGATCGTTGACGGAAAATGTCAGAGTCTGTAAATATTCCGTTTTCAATGGAAGCGTCATTCAAAACCTGATATGGAAATCGGATCTTTCAACGAAACCATCCCGATGCCAATGATAAAATGAACTCAAGAAAAACAGTTCTTGGAAAAGTAAAGAACAAGATTACTGTATGAATATTCACAAAGAATAAAAGAAATTCCACAGGTTTCGTATTCCTGAGATTCAAACAGCTCGCATTACTAAAAGTTTGCCGAAATTATAAACAAAGTTAAGGAGATGCAAAACTGGTGGGTGTAGTATTAATTCTTATTTCTCTTAATTAATTAATTCATTCACTAACTATATATCCACTTCGTTTTGCTTCAGATGAACTTATTGAGGTTCGAAAGAGTTTTTGTGAAGCATCAAAACAATAGAATCAATAATAAGCAAACAAAAATTTGAACGGAAAAGCATGAAATTAACATGAGATTACTCAAATGTTATTTTGAAAATGAAATCGATATTTTAAAAGGAAGGGTTTTAATTTTTAATTTCTAACAGTTTTACATTTAACAAGAGTGATATCCCAACGAATCTGCAATCCGAGATTCTGCAAATTGTGAGTTCATAGTTACCTTGTCTGCATCGTGAATATTCCATGAAAAGAAACAACACAGAAATAATACTAAGTCAAATGTAACATTAAATTTCTGACCAAAGTATTTGACGACGTCAGAGTTTAAAAATACATGACATCATCCGGATTTTAAGAATTCAATTCAAGTTAGATTTCTACAAATCATCTTAATCCTAACTACTATTATAAGTGAAAATCTGTAAGTTTGTTTGTTTGACATTCAATCACGCCTCAACGGCGCAACGGATCGCTATGAAATTTTGCATGCAGGTAGTCTAGGACACGGAGAAGGATAAACACTACTTTTCATCCCGGTACATCAAGTAGTTCCCGTGGGATGATGAAAAACTTCCCAAAACTGTCCATAGATGGCGCTAGTGAAGTTTTCGATGAGTTTATTTAAAACATTCCCAAAACAGGCGATAGATGGCGCTTGCCACAGATTTGAATAAATATACACTACGATTAATTAATACGTTGGATTTTAGTATTGTACTGCATGTATTGCTTAAAATTTAAACTTTAATTTAGTACGAGTTCTAAGTTTCGTTTTTTTCCTTTTTTAGATGTAATTTAGTTTTACGAATAACTAAAATGCAAAATAACTAGTTTAGTTATAAAATAAAAACCAAAAATTACTGTTTCCTTTGGAGAACGCTACTTTTGTTTTAAAATAATTACTAAATAACTAATTATAAAATAGCAAAGAGTGTACACCACTAGAATGATAAATATAGGGACAGACAAATCATAAAAATCATTGAGTCACAGATCTTGAATTTTATACGTATTATTAGAAACTAAGAAATTGCTCTATCATTAAAAGAAGGAAATAAATTAAATGATTAAAGCATTAGGGAAATACCATATTAATTTAGTAAAAACCATTTAGTTACGTTTTAGTTAAAGAAGTTCAAGAACGACGAGATTAATGGATTAGTGAATGTTTTAAGTTGTTTATCTTTTAATCGGGTCCATAAAATTTTGTTTATCTGTAGTAGTTCAAAAGAACTATTTGCAGTTGTTCATTTTAATTGTTTGAATTTAATCTGATAAAAACGAAATTTTAGCATTTACTGTCACTCTTCGTAATTACTGTCATCACGCAAAAGAAGATCTAAAAAGACAATTTGTTCACTCATTGTTCCAAATTTTTCTTTCTTAACAATCATATTGTGCTTGTGTATTCATTTGTAACTTTTTTTTTAACTCCTCGTTAAAAAAAGAAAACTAACAACAGCTTCATGTTTCCTGCGGCATATATTTTACTTGAGTTACTATAAAAAAAATATCATGAAATGATCTAACTGTGGACGCAATTGAATACCATTCAGGATCTTTTATTTTTACTTTACACTGCTAAAATGAATAAAAGTGATCTAGTTTCACAGATACCGCATTTGCTGCCGTATAAGACGCATCCCCCCCCCCCTTCCCAAAAAAAATCTGTCTCAGAAAATGGGTGCGTCTTATACGCCGGCAAATACGGTATTCTTTCCTCGAATCAATATTTAAAATATTCTTTCTCAAACTCAGAAAATTAGGACCAAACAAAAAATTTAGGAGTTTAACATCTAAACTTCAAGCCACCAAAGAACTGCAATGCTGCATAATCGATTCTTCACACCAATCTTCTGAGAGCAATCAAAACGTTTGTTATGTTAGCCATTCAGTCGTGTCCGACTCTTGGCGATTCTTTGGACCATCTCTCGCCATTCTCTCCGAAGCAAAACTTTTCTTTTAAGTTGATCAAAACGTAAATATTGTTATTTACTTTATTTATGTAAGTAATTTAATGTTTTTCTTTCTTTTTTTTTTCCCTGAATTACAGATTGAAACATGAAATGGTCGAAGATCGAGAACAAGTTGCCAACAATTCAAATAATTTTTTTTCCAATGCACTGTAGCAAATCTAGCAAAATTGATCAACAAAGTATTGATAAAAGTGAGGTATACCTGGATGACTTTGTGGTCATTTTTCATATTTAAGTTGTTGTTTCTATAACGTAATCCCTAAGTTTTTATGTAGAGATCTAATGACAATATTGTAGTTCTTTCACGGACAGTAAACTTTAAAAAAAAGGAACCGTTGAAAAAAAACTGTCAACCTTTTATTACTTAATGTATTAAGATACAAGCATTATGCACAACAATACAAATATACTTACATATGGTATTAGCTTTAGAAAACACTACATTTTGTCTTTAGTTTCTCATTCTAAAAGCGACGAGTTTTGGAAACCACTGTTTTAAATGAAAGACACTTCAAATAAATCTTTCAAATCCTTCAAATAAATCCTAAATTATTGTTATTCCTTAAATATGTTTAGGTCTAAAGTTAGCGAATTAAATTGGGATTTCAAAATTCATCAAAATCAATTTCATTCTCACCCTACTGCTAAATGTTTTACTAATTAATTTGATCAAAAAAATTTTATTTGCTCATAATATTCATTCACTATATTCTCACATTAAAGTATGTGTTTATACTTTAAAAGACAACGATTTTTTTTTTAAATATGAATATTCAATGAGAATAAATAAAATTTATGCTAAAGAGTTGCATTATTATTTCAAAAATGTAAATTCAGATCTACAAATTCAATTCAACTTACTTCCACATAAAAATAGCGTAACGCCATAGTGGTTAACATTTAATTTATTAATTTATTTAAATCTGAACACCAAAGTATTCCGCACAGAATAACAAGGAGAGGGAATATGAACCTTGACATCTCACGTCACCTGCTATAAATCTCAGTAGCTTTTTATTGCACAAATCTTAAACGGAATAACGATTCGAAAAACCCCAAATTATACAAACATACTTATTATCAAGCTATTTCTAAAACGAAAAACGTTAAATATATCTTACAAATAATAATTAAAGTAGTTACAGGAAGACATTTTATTTTTGTTTAATTTTTTTCTCTTACGAAATAACTTCATAAGTTAATCAGCCACTGCTTTAATATTTAAAATATTTGAAACAGATCCGTCAATAATAAGCAGGTGTTTCTTTTTTTTTTTTATTATTCGACGAATGCCCGGACATCCGCTGTAATAGAATCCATAAACTATTAATGAGGAAACTCATTTGAATTTATTCTTTTTATTTTTATTAGCTTTATCTACGTTGTGAGGTTTAAAAAAATTATTAAAAAAAATCACTGGATAATTTCTCCCCCAAAAAATTTGTCAATTTTAACAGTATTAACTAATTAACATATAATAACCATTATTAATATATAATAATGAATTTACAGATTCATTCGATAGTGTTTTTTTTGGTAAAATAAAAGTACAAACACTCGGGATAATTTCAAATAAAACATAACTAGATAGGCCTAACAATAGATGGAATCAAATGCACTTCCTGTGCAACTTCCGGAGTCATCAATAATGTCTGCCCACAAGTTAATAAAGGCTTCCATAACGATTTTAACTTTATAGATAATATATTTATCAATAAATAAGTTATACTTTTATACCAATTCAATATGATTAGATAATAAATCTAACAATTTAAGCTGAAGCATAATTTGGATTTTTGAAAAATTACTTTTTGATACCAACTCAGTTTGGTTATAACAAGTTATACCGTATCACCCTGGAGTGAGAGTAAATTATAAGTGCACAAGGAAATGAAGTGCAATAATAAGAAAGGGAAAAGGTTTATTTTTCTCCCCTTTTTCCCTGTTGTTGCGGCTGTGCGAAAAGACAGAAATGGACTCGTTGACTCAGTCAGGTTCACCGTATTGTGATCGACCTCTAGGATATTGTTTTGAAATGAAAAGGAAGTGAAATCCTGTTGACACTTACAGCGAAATATTAATCATCTGTATATTAAGTTAGGTAATAAAGTTATCAGGATATATCGCTTCTCTTTAACTTGTGTAGAATATAAAATACAAAATAAGCCTATTAGATACACCTAGAAACGAATAGTGTGTTAGTTTTTTAAATACGCAATATCTTATTAATTTCTATAACTTTAATTGAATATTTATACAAATAAAACTAACATAACAAAAAAAAAAAAAAAAAGCAATGAAAATCTTAAATTCAAAGTTAGTCTTATATTCATTAATTAAAGCAAAAAAAGCAATAATCTAAAATGCTATCCTTTTATCGGGTTTTTTTTTTCACGAGTTGCAACTAGTCAATATGAAATACTCTGTTTTTTGTTTATTTAGTCTCAGTCAATCCAGATGGCCCATACACTTACGCTGCCACCGTGTGGGACCTTTTTAATGTTAAATTATGAGAGAGGAAATACAAAACAATAATTACAAAAGAACTTTATTTTAATAATAAGACCGAAAAAAAAATCAGCTGAATTTTATAAAGAAACTACTAACATTATTTCTTTTCTTATATAATCTTATTTCTTTCAAGCCTTTAGATTTGCAACTATAGGTTATTAGAAATACAAAGGGTCAAAATTTGAATAGAAATGAAGGAGTAGATGTTAATAGCAATTTTGTGAAACTAACGGGAGATTTGATGAATTTGTTTTGATTGCCAAAAAAATGTAAGATGTGAAGAATCAGACTGTTAAGTTTTTACTATTATTGGATTGTTT
>JAFIDM010002131.1:34865294-34883137 GCA_023159025.1 Thereuonema tuberculata
AAGGTGCGTTGGGGCTGTAATCCCGGTTCTCGCTCCCGAGTATGGGACCTCCCCCCTTAGAAATCCTGACAACTAATAAGTATCAATAAATGATACATTTATTCCTTGGCCTACCCATGGCTAGGCACGTGAGGAATTTAATAAAGGCACTAAAAATAGCAATATGCCGTAAATTCACTAAAGAAAAAGAGATTTAAAGAGATTATTGAATCATCAGGCACGTATAATCTCTTTTTCTTTAATGAATTTACGGCGTATTGCTATTTTAAATGCCTTTATTAAATTCCTCCCGTGCCTAGCCATGTGCAGGCCAAGCAATAAATGTATCATTTATTGATACTTATTAATTTTGTTAGGATTCCTAAGAGGGGGAGATCCCATACTCGGGAGCGAGAACCGGGATTACAGCCCCAACGCACCTTTCTGAGTCTGTAACCGGAGAAGTTTAGGCTGGCTGATAAGCCCTAAAGAGGACGAAACGGCCCGTCCCAGTCTCTTCCCGATGGCAGACTCAGGGTGCAAATCCTTTCCTCTCTTTGTTATTTGCGTTGTGCCTTCGTTTTTCCTCTTTTTCTTATATCAATAAGAAAACATTATTTCCCCCATTTCCTTAGAAAAGAAAAATAATCCAAAAACAAAAAAAAAATAAATAACGTTACTGAAATTCGGGTGTTTTAGAGCATTTTAATATAATAAGTATCTGTTTTATCTTGACGATTTAACAAAGTGGAATAACTAAATCTTCTCACTTCCTGCAGCGCTTTTCACGAAAGTTCGATACGAGGTTCGAGGTATACGTATGTTTTGCTGTACATAGTATACACTTTAATAGCAAAAATCTACACAGTTTCCTGTTAACTGCGTAGATTTTATTTTTTTTTTTTTATTTTTTTTTTAAAAAAAAATATTTTTACATTGAATCTCATATAAAAAAAAAAAAAAAAAATTAAAACAATCTTCCAGTATTTAAGTGTTTTACGCAACATTTATGTTTCGTCGGGATGTTTGTTGTTTTTATTTTATTTTTCTATTTAATTTATTTCCACTTCTGTCTTTATTCATTAATTGTAATTATTATTTTATAAATAATCCTGCAAACAAATAATTTTTAAAAAATATAAAAAAAATTGAAAGGTTGATAAAAATATTAAGTATTATTTACCATAATATTAAAATCATACAACTACTTTAAAAAAAAAAGAAAGAAAATCTAATATATATGAAGGAATTAAATGATTAACATTTCACATAAAACATTTTCTAATCATTTACTCTAAATTATGATATTTTATCCGACTTCACTTCCGGTCAACAGGACCGCACCAAAGATTCGATCGAGATCATCGCACTATAGGAGCTAAATTGGATTCTAATTTTTTGTTTTTAGAAAAACCTTTTGTTGTTAAAATGGCGCATTAATTATATTTAGTTCAAATTTGCTTACCCAGAAATGATGAATACGTTGACTAGTCAGCAGGTGAGGCTTCACAATAAATAAAAATAAATTTCACGACATCGATTTAACTGTTTACTAACATTGGTCACAAAAGAATTGGTGGCTTCTCAATAAAATATAATTATACAAAATATTTCTATAAGAAATTTTAATATAGTATTATAATTTGGATGGCAGTAAAATTCTTCTAGTCATTGGTGTGACTGTGTTGGAGTATTTCTTATTTGAGTTAAGAAATGCGATGTTTTTGTGAATAACTATTATTGTGTATGTAAATTAAACATGTAACGTTTTTTAAGAGGGAGGGAAGAGTAAATACTAGATTTATCACTATCGTCCAGTTTAGAAATGGGGGTAAATCCGAAGCCTCCTCTTATTCTTTATACTTTAATTACAATCCCTAATATGATTTGCCTAAATCTTATATTTGATTCTGGATAAATAAACTAATCTATTCAGTCAGTGGTGAATATATGAGAAGTAGAATTGAAAACGGGTTATCAAAGGTTACTGAATGAATGTTATTCAGCTATTTACTTTAATGCAATTGCAGCAAAATTTTAATCAGCATTTAACTTACATAAAAACTTGAAATCCATTAAAGGTATTGTGACATTTTGCTAAGATAATTTCAAATTTTAGAGAATTATTAAATTTTGTTAAACAGTGGAAAGAAAAATAAGAACACGTTCTAATTGCATTTGAAGGCATTTTTCTGATTTTATTAATATTTCCTTTCGATTTTTTGATGCAATTATCATATCAAATCTTATTATATTTTTTTTATTTTTTGTTTTTGTTGAATGTTTATAGATGGGATACAGTTCTTTTAAGTGGTGGGTTTTAGTAAATGAGATGTGTATTCACAAGTGACATCCACATACAGCTGTTTCAAATGAAGTGATGCTTCTCTACCATTTCTACTTGCTAATGATTGATTGATTACTGAAGGGAAGCATTAAAATTTGGGATTTTTCTTGCATGGTAATCCCTAAGGTTTAGTAGGTCTCCTTTTGGTTAAAGCTCAGAATACGGTACCCACCGTCATTGAACTATTTCCGAGATGGTGGTTAAGGAACCATCCGCAGAACATAGCACTTTTAAAATGTTTCCAATATAAATATCCTGGAGTGTGCGTTTCTTAATTTACCTAACCAAATGTGAACATATTCTTCACTTGGGTGCTGTTGGTTTGCACCAGCAGCTGAGCTCATACTAAGTTAACTATTTTTCCTCCTCGTGGGGAAGTGGTAACAAGGCAGCCAGAATGAACAGAAACATTCAGTTAAAGAATATGTAAAAATCTCTGAAAAGTAATATACACATTTGTTTTTGAAGAGTGGAAAATTTTGACTTGTTCAAGACACCTCTAATCTTCTCTATAAAAGTTTTCTGATATTAATTTGCATTTCATTTGAATTTTAGATAAAGTTACAGAACCATCCTGTCTTTCCTTGAAAGAGTGACAGTTCAAGAAACAACCCAAGCCTTATCTTGGAATTGTATCTAAACCTACACATTTTAAAGCATTATGTCAATACCTGAGACTTAAGGAACATAATTGTGCTCACAGTTTGTGTTGCTTATTTCTTTTAGTTCTTGCACTGCCAATTCAGCATCACATTTCACCAAAACTTGATTGAAATTATCTTTGATGAGAATAATTGAGATTGTAAAGATATTTGTTCTCCATCATCTTAAGAAACAACAAAGCTATTAATGGCTTTGTTTTTTTGTTTATAGATGAATTATTTAATCCATCATAATTGAAACAAATTCAAAATTTCACAAAGTAATTGAAAAATTGGTCTTCGTAAAAATTCAGTCAAAATATGTACACAATCTGAAAATCCATAGATAGTAGCTGAATTAATTCTAGAATGAATTCTAGACTTTTGAATGAGATTATATTATTTGCAGCTGCATGCAAGATTGCAACTTTCCACTGTTTGCTTGTGAAAATATTTTATTAAAGTAGAAGATAAAGATGCATACAAAAATATAAAATAAAAACAACTCAAATACACAAGATCCTTCTTGTGTACTTATTTGTAAAAGTTTATGATAACAGCTTTCTCAAATTCTACCATTTAATGTTAATATATCAAAGAGATCAATCCTTAATAAAAATATTATAATTCTGTACTATTTATTCTTCTCATTAGCAAGCTGCTCTTCAGGCAGTAGATAGAGAAAAGATCTATCAGTGGGTTGTGGAATTATCTAGTCCAGAAACTCGTGAAAATGCCCTCTTAGAATTAAGGTGAGTAAAAACTTTGAGATTGCATGTGTATATAATTTTAAATGAAATTGTAATACTGATAGAATTTTTGTGTCTATTTTGAAGTTGCTTTTGTTGCAATCATTTTAAATTTATATCCTGTGATTAATTTTTTTATTTCACTATTTACAGCAAAAAAAGAGAAGTTGTACCTGAACTTGCCCCAATGTTATGGAATTCATTTGGAACTATAGCGGCTTTATTACAAGAAATAATAAACATCTATCCATCCATTAATCCTGCAACTTTAACAGTTTGTTGTCTTTTTTTGTTTTTATAAATTAAGAATTTTGTTACTATCAATAAATTATGCTTATTTCTTGAGCTGATAATAAATGAATGTTTTTGTTTTTTCTTTGATTGGTTAAAAGGATTTGAAAATTCTTCAGTCATCCAAATATCACTTCATTTCTTGATTGGTTAAAATTAAAGCAAGATATTATAAAGCGAGTCCCTCTTAAGGAGGTTAATCAAAGTAGACATTTACTTTTATATCAAGAAACCTGCTTAATTAATATTCATTTTGTCTTCATTGAAGAAGTTCATATTAAACCTGAAATTGCATTAATCCCTTCTCGGGAAGATTTTAATGTGCATTTGCACAAGATCTATAGTCGTTACTGCATTTACTTTCAAGTGATACTTATTATAGTTGAGTCTTAGCAATACAAATGCAATTTATAAAATATACTGTTTAATAGAAGTAAAATTAGCCTGTGAATTTGGTCGGCTGCTTCCTAAATGCAATAAAAACCTTCTGACCCTTAATAATATTTTTCATTGAAAATAAAATAAATAAATGATACATTGCTTATTATTCAGACAGGAATAAATGAATTATCAAATGCTTCATCTTCATATGATCTAGCATCTAATATTGTATTTTTCAGCATTTGACACATTTTTTTTTCATCCTTTTTTGCTCAAAAAAATCTAGATATTTACTGATGTAATTCAATAAAATTGCTTTATTGAAATACAGTAAACTCCCGATTATCCACGGGCGGTTTATCCGCGGACCTCTCCTGTTTCCATCTTTTTCTTACTGCACAATAAATTACGGAATTAAAAAGAAAAAATTAAATGATAGAATAAGGTAAACAATAAAAGATGCTAACAAAGTAAGTGAAGACAATTATAGACAAACTATTTAAAGAACAACCTTGTGGGCGGAGCTTAGGCCGGCAGGTTACACTAAATTACGGGAGAGCCTTCCCGTAATAACAAAATTTAAAAATAAATAAATAATTTAAAATAATTGTTTATATTGTATGTATTGTAACTGTATATATTGCCATTTTAATATAAATAAAACATGTTAAAAGCATTTTTGTGTTGATTTTCGTCCTATTTCGGATTATCCGTGGAATTCGCTTATCCGCAGTTGCCGCGCCACCCAACTCCGCGGATAATCGGGAGTTTACTGTAATCAAATAAATTCTTAGTTATTAAAAATCTTTATAGTAGATTTTTTTTTTATTGTTATGTAAGATGTTTTTATTGATTTTTGAATCTCATTTTGAAACTTCATTTTCAATAATATGCACTTAGAAAACTACAAAACATTTATAGATAGAATACATGTAAAAATATAGGATCTAGAATTACTGTTGCCATTTTAATATTATCGTACTCGCGGTATCTCTGTGTCTTGCGTTAGTTACATGGTAGTGAGGAATATATCTTTGAAAGCATTTTGGCCAACTAAAATGTTGTGATATTTTTAAGAGATAACAAAAAGAAAAGTTTGGCATGTAATGAACTGTTTCTATTTCTTCCATTGGTTTATGTGATTATTTATCTGGTTCTTAACTATTATTGCTGCCTGTACTTCTTATCAAGATTGATGAATTGGTTGAGTCTTTAAATTTAAGATATGCCACTATTTTTAGAATTATAAAAATAAAGAGTGTATTTTAATTTTGATTTTGCCATGAAATAATGAAAAAGATAAAACACATTTTCTTTTTTATGACACAGCTTACACAAACAGATTTCCAGTAAATGTATCCCCATTTAATGTCAATAATACCAATTCCTTAAAGTACATAATTATAATGTTAATAAATATATGAGTTTCATGATATAAAGTACATCCTTTTTTTTTTTGCACAACCAAATTTCCATCACTAAAGGATGCATGAACCTGAGTATAAGAACCATTATTGTAAATAGTTGAAGATTTGATCACAACTAATTAAATATTGTTGTTGTTTCTCATCCTAGGCTCATCAGTCCAACAGAGTCTGCAATGCTCTAGCACTTCTTCAGTGTGTTGCTTCTCATCCTGAAACAAGATCAGCATTTTTACAAGGTTGTATTGGGTAGAAAACTAACTAGTTTCTTCATTCCCTTTATTTTTTCTACCAAATTCCACATCAACCAAAAATAAGTGATTACAATAAATGTATCTAATAAGTTTTTAATTTCCCATTATTTTTGCATAATCATTTTTTTTTTCTTTTCCCTGTTATTCCTTTGCAGCCCACATTCCCCTGTTTTTATATCCATTTTTACATACTGTCAGTAAAACGAGGCCTTTTGAATATTTGAGGTTGACTAGTTTGGGAGTAATTGGAGCCTTAGTAAAGGTAGGACATTCTTTTAATACATTTGTAAAAATGTATATATCCATTATAATATGAGCCTTTTTTTCATTCTTTTAGTATTATCTTGAAATGCTTTAAATTATACTTTAATAAATTAGAGACTGTTCTAATTTTATTGTTATTGTTATTAAATTCCAAGATCTCCAAGATAGCAAATTGAAGCAAGAAATTAAAACACAATCCAAGAAATCTTATATAAATCTTATTTTTGCAATTGTTTAGTCATTCACACATTTTTTTTTCACATAGAATACATCATCATCTCTGCTTTATCACTTTATTTGAAATTATTCATAGACTTAGTGAAAAAAAGAAATACATATTTGAAGGCTTTTGTATTTTCTGTAACAATGATGTATAATGAAATATGAATAATTACAATAGTGTGGATAGGATATAAATAAAATGTTAAATTTGGAACAAGTGTGTTTCTAAAGTTTAATGCTTTCAGTATCATAGTTAAATTTGAGGAAAGGCTTAGTTTTAGGTACATATATTAAGAATAAGGAAGCTGGCAAACATCTCTGAACATTATACAATAATGATGCACTTATTAATGCAGTTTTGCAACCAGTCACAAGCTTGTGAAGAAAAAAGATGATTAAAAAATGCAGAATGACTAAACATTGTAATGTGTTTCCAAATTTCTATTGAACCTATTTTGTTTTGTTAAATTGTAATAAATATCCTTACATTTCTCTCTTAATGTTTTTTAGACTGATGAGCAGGAAGTAATAAATTTCTTGCTAACTACAGAAATAATTCCTCTTTGCCTAAGAATAATGGAATCAGGAAGTGAATTATCAAAGACGGTATGAACTTTTTATTTTTATTGTTTTATTTTATTTAGCTTTTATTTATTTTTTTTCTCTTTTTTTCGAATTGTATCTTCAATTTATAAGCAAATCCTATTTTTGGTTATTCCTAGTCCCAAATAAAAGAGTGATGTGAAAAAAAAAAACTCACAAATAATAAGCTTGGGGGGATAGGAAAGGCA
Organism: Thereuonema tuberculata; assembly: GCA_023159025.1. Taxonomy (NCBI): domain Eukaryota; kingdom Metazoa; phylum Arthropoda; class Chilopoda; order Scutigeromorpha; family Scutigeridae; genus Thereuonema; species Thereuonema tuberculata. The sequence continues at coordinate 34,872,638 of JAFIDM010002131.1, forward strand.
ATGAGATCTCTACAATATCCAGTTGGGTATGAGGCCAAAATATTGGGAACCAATATTTTATTTTTATTAGCTGACTAAAGTATCTTAAATAAATAATTAAAATATTTAGATAAAAATAAACAGTTATTACTTAAAATTTAAAAAAAAATCAATGCATTTATAATCGATTAAACAAAAAAAAAGTATGTAAAATTAAAATTGTGATTCAATATGAGAGATTGCTGTGCTTTCCTCTGGGAGATTGCCAGTTGTGTGGGGTAGTGTTTGTCATGAATAGTGTGTGCAGGGAATGGTGTAAAGAAGGACATAGGACACAAAGAGAATGTCCTGGACATTGTACCCAGACAACACTGATGACAACCGTCATCTCATCAGAATGACTGTAATAGACTGTTCTGCATCTTACCATTCTGGGTGTTTGTGCAGCAGTGGTGAACTGTGATGCATTCTCCCACGGCAGATGTAACAATATATCAAGGCTGCCCTTGACTCTGCAGAATGGACTGCCAGGCTGCATCGGTGAATTAAACGTAGGGGGTGGCATAACAAATAGCATAACATCGTATTTTTGGACAATCGCAGTTTATCTTTAGGCTTAAATAATGGCCGCATCTTTGTGTGCGCATGACATGAGAGAGGCATCAGAAAGAGTCTGTTTGCACCAGGCATACTGCATCAACATGGGCATTATGGCCTGGGATGCTATCAAGTATGAAAAGCAGATCAGCTGTTGTGAGTCTACCATCATAGTGTCCGTTACATCAGTGAGATTGTATGACCAGTTGCCCTTCCATATTTGCAGGACATCCCTAGGACCATATTTCAGCAGGACAATGCCACACTGCATGTTGCAGTAATAACATGTACCTATTTCAGGGATAATATTTCACTTCTGCTGTGCTAGATCGCCAGTTTTGTCACCCATAGAAAATCTCTGGGACAAGCTCAAACAATAGGTGCAGTGGTATGATGTCCACCACCAGCTCTTGATAAACTTTATATGGATGACTATTCGACAGGACACCATTCAAATATTTGATTCGATGCCCCGGCATGTGCAGCAAGTAATATATGCCTGAGTGACACCCAGTTATTAGCTACATTGATGCACCTGGTGCATATGACACCGATCTGCTAATCATTTGTTCTGCATTGCCTAATGAACATATTCTGTAAAAATCAGTCTTAACTCGACTCTTTTCACATGTTTGATTTTTTTTATGAACAGTATAGTCCTCCAAACTAAAGTTGGCCGCCCTATTTTGTGAGATCTGCCCATATAGCCTCGATTAGTCTTGTAAGGCATTTCCGTGTGATCTTCTGACAGGAATCCGCCATTGTGCTAATCGCTGATTACTTTCAAAAGGGAATTTTATTTATGAATTTATTTTGAAGCCATTTCGCTACCATTGATGAGCAAATAGTTAGACCAAACCTATTAAATAAATAAATAAAAAGAAACCGTTACTGATAAGCCCTTAGTTCTATTCATACCATTGAATAAGAAGAAGAAAAAAAATGCCTGAAATCAAACAGACATACTTGATAAATGAAAGTTTAAAAATAAACAAGTATTTTTCTGCTTTAGAACTTCCTTGATAATTAAACTTTATGAAAAGTTAAAGAATTTCTCAGTGAGAACACATGGCACCGTCCATTTTTCCAGGAAAACATAATTGATCAGCTACCAGAAGGGCTTCTCAGTTCAAGTTTCCGGCGGCCAACTTTAGTTTGGAGGACTATAGTGAAGTTGCTGATTTCAGTAGCCAAAATAAAACTGAAACTTTGACGGTATGGTTTTTTAAGGTTAAATCAAATGCTTCTTTATATCATTCGAACTGTCACTATTATTACATTGCCACTTTGACTCATTGCGTGTTAGATGTGTGTACAGTAATTGAAAAATGATAAAATAGACAGACCTGACATCTCTACTGCAGTTGGACTGAAGCAATAGTGAGGGGTGCCGCCATGAGACAGTGAGCATGGCTGACTACAATTGAATAACAACCAGTTAAACATTGTACCGTATTGATGTTCCCCATGTGTTGTGCAGCGGCTGTGTGACTACATATGCATAGTAATTATGTGAAAATAAGTATAAACAAAGAATATAAGTTTAACGTGTGTGAAATATAATTGATGAAATAAAAGTTCAGCCTATGCACATACTAAGAAAATAAAATAAAATGAAAAAAAAATATATATATATATGTATAAAATAAAAACGTCACGATCGATTTCGTTAGTGCTCAGGCTAATATCATTTGGTGAAGAAAATTAACTCAAGATCCAGTTGTGTTAATTTTCTTCACCAGATGATGTTAGCCTGAGCGCTGACGAAATCAATCGTGATGTTTTTATTTTATTTATATATTTTATTTTATTTTCTTAGTAAGTGCATAGGCTGAATTTTTATTCCATCAATAATGAGTATAAATTTTTATGGAAAATTGTGATTCATGGTAAAATCACATTTGTATTGTGTGAATTGCACTGTGAGGTATTTCTTTATATTGGAAAGTGTTGCTTTATTTTGAATTATCAAACGATATATTGCTTAATGGAAAATTTATCTTATGGTGATCGACTTAAAAAAAAAAAAAAAAGTTTTCCACAAACAGTAGAATGATAAAAGTAATAAATAACAGAAGTCGGAAATAAAATATTAAATGATCAATGTTTCAGCCATCTTCTGATAGCTATTTTCAAAATAAAGGATGAATAGTCAACAAAATAAAAAAATTGATTTCACAATTATTTATTAGGCTGTCAATAGTAATAAAGCTGCAGCACCTGAAGCTTATGTAGTTAGTAAAGAGCCCTTCTGAAATTCAGAATGTTTCGAAATTAAACGAAGATTTTCTATATCCTCATATAAGACATTATTCTAAAAGTAACTAAATTCAGCTTTTTTGAGATGCTGGAGCTGAAGGCACTAAAGATTTGAAAGAAAAAGTAGCTTCTTGTTGCTGATTTAAATTACACCGAACAATCTTTAGACTGCCCAATAAGTTGTCATTTCAGTGAGTTTGTGCAAGTTTACTCTGTCCTTTTGGAATAGTAATTAAATTGTTGCATTGCTACAGCAATGATTTAAGTTCCAAATGTTTATATTATACAAGAATTGAGCTCAATTGAAATTTTTAATTATTAGTAGTTTATTATTCCAATAGGATTCGCACTTCACAGTTAAACTGCATTTTCTGTTTTTGTCATATTATTAAAATTATGATTTGCTTTTTAATTTATTTACTTTTAGGTAGCTACGTTCATTTTACAAAAAATATTATTGGATGAAACAGGTTTATCTTATATTTGCCAAACTTACGAACGCTTTTCCCATGTGGCCATGATTTTGGTAAGTTTAAGTTTAATCTTAATCACTGAAATGTTTTGTTTAAGTATTGTTTTATATAAGATTAGTTAGATGTTCAGCATAGGCAAGCATTTAAAGTGTAGTTTCCTTCAGTTAGGCTGAATTACAAAAATTAGTTAATCTTATTACTTATTTTAGAAATCAAAAATGTAGTCCATATATAGAATTATAAAATAATGTTATAGTCTTAATAAACCTTGGCATTTGCATCGCATTAAACTTTCTAATCCATAATGATAGTAATATTATTTTTTTCTTCTAATTTCTAAATAGGGAAAGATGGTTCTATCTTTAGCCAAAGAACAGTCCGCAAGATTACTTAAACATGTAGTGCGTTGTTACTTACGACTTTCTGATAATCCAAGGTAAAAAGAAAATCTTATAAAAATTATAGAATTGCTAATTGTTTAGTATTATGAAGTTTTTACATTTGTAACTTATTGATAAGTAACCCGAACTTTGTGATTCTTTTTATTTTTGGACTTTTAAATTTGTTCATAAGAAATGTCAAGACATTCCTTAAAAGTGAAAATGGATTTTTATTATATTATTATTATTACTTTCCAATTAGAAACTGATTTGACAGTTTCAACTTAAGTTACTAAATTTTGCAAAATTTAGCAATCACAAGCACAATTTTAATATGAGGGTGATGAGAAAAAGGAAATTTTTGAAAGCCTAAAATAAAGAAGTACATTCCTATAACTAACTCTGTTAAGTCACAACTATTTCAAAAGCTTTATTAGTTACTAGATCCAAACATAAGAAAATGCAATTGAATCAAATATACAGTATTTTCAGTTCAGGTACTTTTTTGCCTTTCTTAAAATGTCTTTTGGCAGTGGGTTTGTTCTTTTCTGCTTTCTCTCATTGCTGGCAACACAATCAATCTTTGTTGACAGTTGTAGATTTTTAATGTGAATTTCAAAGAAAAGGATTTGTGAAATATGACTAATCATGTCATTTTATGTTGTTTGCTATAAAATCTGTGAATTTTAAGGTTAAATATTTATAATTATTCTCCAGTGGGTGTTTTCTTGTTTCCTATATATATATACAATATATATATATATATAAACACACACACACACACACTGGGTGATTCAAAATTTCCTGCACAGACTTTAAAGTTAGGTCAGGAATATAAAACAACCCATATTCATAGAGGAACATATGTCCTCAAACACCACCCAAATGGGCTTGAGGGTACACTAAGATTCAGAAATAAAAGACAAGTAAGGTAGACAACATGCTTATTAGCCCTGTGTGTATAATATGACTGTAAGGTGTACAAATCATGCCTGTTTCCATCGAATGATTCAGTTTCACACAATCTCTGTAGCAAATGCTCAAATGTTTGATGATTGGGCACACGTTTGTTGGGGAACTGTTCATGATACAATCGCAGAGATGCCAACTACTACGGATTTTCCGTAGTTTCTACGGTTTTCTCACATAAACTACGACACTACGGAAGCGATACTAATTATTACGGATTTTACGAATTCGAAATACTGTTTTAAAATTATTATTTTCTGTCTCCTGCGAACATAAGAAATATATATTTTCTTGTGTCGGAGATCCACTCTCAAGAAAATAGTTCCTGAAAAAATAACGAGATGGCGACCTTTGACCATGAGCATAACATCGGTGCGCAGACGGTTACTCATTTTGATTGCTCCACGCACTACGTCACTGGGGAACATCAGACGGTGCACTTCCTGTTCCGTTTTAAGTGAATCATTTACGTATTTCGTTGTGATTTGTGAAGGACTACAGTAAATAAAATAAGATGTCAGGCAAACGTAAGAAGAAAGAAGAGCCAAGTGCCGATGGACATAAACGATCTGTGGCAAATCAGCATTACCATGCCTAGAACCATCGAAAATTTCACCGAACCACGTGTATTGTGAAACATGCAATTCTGATTTTTCGGTTAAACATGGAGGACGTGATGAAAGTTAAACTTGTGAAAGTTAAAAATAGACCTTTTTTTTTTGGTTGTACCACCTGTTTTCAGATTCACACTACTGACAACCACCTTTGAAGGTTGGCATCTCTGCAATCGTACAGCGGCTCATCCGTTTCCATTCACTGCCTCATAGGCTAGGTGCATATCTGCCTTCTCTGCATTAGTGAAGAGATACATCCTACTTGTAGAAAATTAAAATCTCAAATGATGATGGCCCAACTACTGTGCTGCCAAACAGCGCCCTCTACCACATTCATTTTTAATTTTTCACCTGATCAACTCTTTATGTTATGCTTCTAATAATGCATATTTTTTTTTTTTTTTTTTTTAGAGCAAGAGAAGCATTGCGACAGTGTCTTCCAGATCAGCTCAAAGATAGCACGTTTGCTAACTGCTTAAAAGATGATAAATCCACAAAACACTGGTTGAGTCAACTTCTGAAAAATCTCGAGAGTACAACAGTTACCGATCCAAGGGTTATCCCTCCCCTTCCTCCTCAATAACTGCCAATTTGATAATGTAAATTTCTTTGAAGATGCCAAGATTCTTTTATAATAATGTATCATGTAAATAAGTTATTAATAGAATATCATTTCTCTTCTGTAAATTATTCTGTATTTCGATATTTGTTGTTCTTGAGTTAATCTTTCTCCAATTAAGCAGCTTGATTTGAAATTTACTATGCAATTACTGTTTTCACATTTGATTTGTATTGTTTTAAGTTTTCACATTTTGTTTAAAATTTCAACAACTTTCCCACTTCCAAAATCCTGAAAAGCTAATAAAATTTGTATTTTTAATTTTTTTTCCAGTTATTTTCTTTATGAAATAAAATGAAAATATAAAGAGTAAAAACTATTCATTGTGTAATGGATAGCACTAACTTCAATTTGACCACAGTATCAACAGATTTTTCTGAAAAGTATGTAGGGGAATGAAAGTTGTACAGAATAGATGACAAATCCGATCGCCGGCAATTAATCATTACTTTAGGTTAGCTCCATGTTTAATGTCCACAATGAGATTCCATCCTAAATTAAGAAAGAATTAACTCCTGGAGACACTAATTCTTCACCTTTTGAGTGTTTCAGGATTTTGTGGTAATTATTACTTTACATCTGGAGTTGAAATTTTTGTTGATAAGTCCGTATTCCGTATATATTGGAAGCATTGGCCAATCAGATTCATTCTTTGATGATCTAACTTTGAAGAAAAAGCAAAGATAGGAGTCATAATCCACTTGTAAAATCTGAAAGAGTACTCCTATTAACATCCAATAATGAAATAACTTTGAAGACTGGGAAATTTATATTTTGTGAAATTCGGTCAAAATAATGCTAGAATATTTCTCTGTTGACAAAAAAAAAAAAAAAATCATTTGAGTTACAGCTTATATTTAAAAAAAAATGTACATTTTTAAAAATACTCAACACTCAAAATCTTAAGATGTTGCAATTAGTAATGTTTTGATCCCCTTTCCTCATCCTTCCCCCTTTTTAGGCAATTTCCATTTATTTATTTTTTTTGTGAATCTCTTTAGCCCATAGCTTTAATTGTTTCCTTTCAATATTTCTAGATTCATTTTGAGATTTTTTGATACTTGCTGCTTCTTTTCTTCATTTATATTCAATCTCATTTGTGCTTCAAATAGCTTGTTTTGAGATTGTCATAGGACTTTCCAATTTTTTTAATAAAATATACTTTTAATCTTTTTCTTCTTCCTTCGATTAAATTTCTTCAATTATAAAATCCCTACTATTTCATCCTAACAGGAATTTAAAATTTATTCTTTTGGTAAATGTCTCACAAGTGCATTTAGTTATCACAGTTGTCTATAATAGCACTATGAAAACGAGAATCAATGAACATTTTACGCACATAAACTCTTTTTTATTATTATTATTGGTAAGTATTAAGGCTTGTGAGTCGACCAAACAAATCCCAAGCCTATATTTTCAGAATATTATATCCTTCCTATTAATTAATTCCTTTTAATTTGTATATGCATCTATTTTTATTTACCAGTAACTCACAATATTACCTCCTAATTTTAAAGTTAAATATCCTCACTTCATATCTTTTAACACTTCTCCTTTCTAATGTTTTTGTTACTCTGTTCTTTCCTTGGTTTTATTTTATTATCTATTAGTTAATTGACACTGACTATTTAATGGCTTACTATTCTTGTTTTCTACTTCTTTCCTCTGTGTGTGAACATGTTGCCCGATTTAAAATCTTTTCTTTATTATTTTTATTTCTATGATCTCTATATAGAATTTCAATCCTTCCTTTACTTCTCACTATCAAATCTTTATCTTTCCAATCATGTGAGTAGCTAGGGTGACCAGATTTTGAAAATAAAACTACAGGACACTTTAATGTAGCAGAAAAATAACCAACACTCAAGCGTTAATATGAACTTATAGTAGGTACATGAATAAGATGTTATTGCATGTAGTAGCTAATCAATCTAAAGTCAATCATAAAATGCAAGCATAATATCCATTGTGGGAAATGTGTTCATAATTATTACTTCCAATGGCATCAGGTTGTTGGTATATAAACCTTTCTCCTATGCACAACCAAATACAATGCAGTGAGATCCTGGCCGACGTTATACAGTAATTATTACAAATTGATTCATCAGGTTTTAAAGTCCTATAACTTCCAAGCAATGGATTGCACTTGTTCATGCTAATCACGTGACAATATCACAAATTTAAAATTCGTGACTTTCTTGTGACAGATCAGGTGATATAAGCTGATCAGATAAGCTCCAATTACAAATTGACAACTAAGCATCAGAGCATTTTGTGGTTTGGAATATGGGAAGTGTTTTTCCGTTGTTACCATGCAGCATGCATTCCAAAGACAGTATGAAACTGCCAGGCCACCAGAGCATTTTGTGATGGCATCTACAGTTCAAGGACACAGGTTGCCTTGGTAAAGGTAAAAATACTGGACGACCAAGCGTTTCTAACAATGGAGAGTGTTTCAACAAACCACACAAGTTGCGAACTTGCTTTTCCACAGCCAACTGTTTGGAAAATTTTGCAAAGTAATTACAACAGAAACCATGCCTTCTGCAGCTGTTGCAACATTTAAAGCTGGACAACTATGTCAAACGTTATGAATTTTGCCACTCGTTTGGTATTCATTGATGAGGCGACATTACATTTCAATGGAAAGGTAAACTGTCACAATGACCGGATCTGGGGCATGAAAAATCCTCATGCTGTTGTGGAATATGAACGTGATTCCCCAAAACTTCATGTCTTTTGCAGAATCTCAAAAACAAAGGTGTATAGGCCCTTTCTTTTCATTGAGAACACTGACTCCTTGATATGTTGCAGTGGATGATTCCGACAACTTCATATTCCAGCAAGAAGGTACTCCATCTCATTTGCTTGCTGAAGTGTGTCGCTACCTGAATGAGGAACTCCCACACAACTGGATTGGGCGATGTGCTGGGGATGACTTGGCACTATACAGATGGCCGCCTAGGTCTCCCAACCTTACTCCTTGTGATTTTTTTTTCTGTTGGGGCCAAGTGAAAGACACTGTTTGCATGCCACCTTTGCCAGCAACATTGGATGAGCTCTGGGACCGCATTACCGCTGCTTTGGTGACCATAAACGGGAAATGCTGTGTGTGGGCCGAACTAGACTACCACATAGACAATATCATGTGATGAGGGGAGCACACATCGAACATTGACTAAAACTTGAACAATTTGTCTTTTTTTCATGTAACATTCATTATTTTATTTTTTATATAATACTTTGTGAAATCCAGTTTTTTAAAACCTAATAAATCATTTGTAGTAACCCTTTTATTGAAAACGGAGCATTGACTAAGATGGTATGTTCATAACTTTTATAGGGCAGAAACTCTCTTCGAATGATTCAGTAATGCACTGCAGAATCGCTCAATGCAGATGGTTCAAGTGAAAATATTGTTTATCTCTTCACATTCTCACGTTCTCAACCGATGAAAATTAAACTTAAGAAATGCCAATTAATAGTTATCTTTAAATTGTTTACAAATATGGAACAGTTATGCTTTCCTATTAAATTTATCAGGACAACGGGGCACAATCTCAAAAAACAGGACAATCCTGTAAAATATGGGACATTGGTCACTCTTAAGAGTAGCTTATCCCGTTTGTTTCTCTATTTCTCTACAGTATGCTCTTTCTATATCAGTGGTGTCCAAGACATCTATCAGTCGATTTGGTACATGCAGCAATTTGTAAGAATAATATTAGAATCATATACAAATAATCGAAAATTGGCATTTTATTTGACAGCATTTTGGATCTACTTATTTATGTACACAACGTTCTGTAATGAATACAATAAAAAAACAAAATATTGACGCCACACGACATCCTTAATTTACCACATGTAATTGAGGGTAACAGTAACATTGTACGACTTGCAATATGACCAACACACTGTAATAATTCGTTACAGGACAAGTGGTGGGTAATAAGTAAATGTATCTTGGAAAAAAAAATTATTTCGAAATAAATTAGCCAGGTCTTTTTATGTGGTATGTTATCATTACTATTGCTTAGTCTTATCTTCAGTAATCAACCACCAGCATTTTCTGAAATGAAGAATGGCTCTTAAATCCAAAAAAGTTGCCATCCCTGTTATATATTTTTCAGATTCAGATCTTTTTCAAGTGCTGCCTTTATTTGGATTATATGATAATGGATATCAGTTGCAGAACAAAAGATCTAACATGGATGTACAGTTTAAGAAAGGAATTGTAGAAATAAAGCAAAGTTCTAATATAAGAAGATCTTGGTGAAGCAGAAATAAACTTTTTAACATTATCCTAAAATGTTGGCTAGGTGGTAGAATTGAAGTTTAAAACTCCAGTAAAAAAATTGATTTTTATCGGAAATGAATAGGGACATTAAAGACTGTGCAAGCTATCAAACTTCAAGAACAAGCTGTGCAAGATATCAAATATACAATATAACAATTGGACATCATTACAAAACTTTTCTCAGAACAAAACTAAAATGGAATTTCTACTACTTTCCAGCATTAAAAAGATTCATTTGCTGGAGGAGACAATTTCCTTGAAGTCTGTCTCGATTAAATTTCTAAGAATATTTTCTATGTGGTTCGGACTT
>JAFIDM010002131.1:34883237-34899220 GCA_023159025.1 Thereuonema tuberculata
CTGTCTCGATTAAATTTCTAAGAATATTTTCTATGTGGTTCGGACTTTCTCAGGGCAGTATTAACCATTAAGCAAAATAAGCATGTGCTTAGAGGATCAAGGTGGGGGAGGGGAGGCCCACACCACAGAAATTTTCCGTTGCCGGATTTACCAGGGACCATACTGTGCAAATGGTGAAGCTGAACCAGGATTCACAATAAATGAAAAAATTTTATTACTTTTATTATTGTGTATAAAAATAATAACAAAAGAAGAATCTGGTAACTGCCACACACAAGCTCACATGATCATTCTTGTCTTGGTCACGTCAACTGTCCCGTTCTGTCGTCCGCTTAGAGCAGATGCAGCTCAGTAACTCCCTCAGCATCCAGCATGCCAATAACACGCATGATAATATTTTAAATTTGTAAGTAAGCTGATTCTCTCTTCTTTCAATTTTCATGACACTGACAATAAATAATGTAATAAATGTTTCATAATTTTGTGAACTGATAGTGCTTAAGAAATGTGAAACTCGCGAAAATGGCAAAACTTTGAAACTTTTCCAGTTGGTAAAAAAGTCACATGGTAGTTACTTATTGTTATTTTCCTATTTTGTTACTCAATAAGCCCTAGGTATCAAATTAATATTGAGATCAGAGAATATAACACTTTTCATCCATTTCTGTCCTCCTACACATCCTATCAACTTCGAAGCTACCCCAGTTGGTAGGAGATCACATGATAATTGCAAAGTAATGTTACATTCTTATTTGCAACCTGAAAACCCCGGTAAAGTACCCTTCAGTAAAGTTTGCCTCCCCCACTCCCAATTTACACCCATTAGATGCGAATATCGAAAATCGATACATATATTTTATGTACATATAATACATATATTTTAGATTTTGACAAAGAATACTCATGCAAAATTTCGTTTTTCCAACTGAAGCGGTTTCGGAGATATGGATATCTTCAAGAAAATTTACTTAGGGCCTCTAAAGGTCTTAATCAGGCTCTGGGCTTCCTCTACTGACAGTGACGATGGAGTCACATTAACTTACAAGTTTGGGTTAAAAGAGTGGTGGGAGCCTGCAGCCTTCCGAATGCAATTTCAAATTCATATGGGTTTTTCAAAGGAAATTTTCAAAAAACCCAGTAAAGATGATAAATTGAGAATCCACACTGCATTAATAGTCAGAGCTGAAAATGGAGATACGGTGATCAGGGTGGCCAAGATGTCTGGGAAGTACGGCTAATGACCCATTACGTCAAGTGCTGCTTTAAAATCTTTGATCACAATGGTAAATGTGAGGTGGAGCACAAAATGCATGAATATGGCATCCTGAAAGCAGCTGTTGTACTGCAAAATTTGCCAACATTTCATAATACAACTGGCCAGTTACAGAACAGTGCTCAGTCATTACCTCTTAAAAAAATATATTTCTTAGAAATATATATTTCTTTTTCCAATACACCTAAAATTCTAAAAATTTTAAAATGAACTTGTAAAGCATCTGGGATTTCAATTTTCTTATTTTTAATTTTCAAAATATTCTGCAATTAATTAAATTAAAACAAAAAAAAATTCAATTTTTTGGGTGTTTTAAAGTATTACTCGACATTTTCAACTCAAAACAAATTTGACGAAAAGCTGAAATATTTTGTATTTAACCCTTTTACTGCCAGCGGGCCGATATATATACCTCGTTGGTTGAGCGAAAACTGCCACGGCCAATTTATCGGCGTGACTTCTTTGACGTCTTTTATTTCGTCAATATGTGGCCTATTCAAGGACTCCCGTCTCATTTATCGGCAAGTGCTTTATTTCTGCTGCTTACTAAAATGGTTTCACCTATATATGCTAATTGTTCACATTATGCTTGCCTCGTAAGTTCTCCCATGTGTTTTCGTTACCCTCGGGCTGGTATCAAACTATCTTTGGCTAGACTGAAGAATATGGTACTAGCCAATAGGAAGGCTCCTAAGGATTTAGCGCTGACGGAGCGTTTTACTGCTTCCGCTTAATTAGCCTAAGAAACAAATTTTATTCTAATGAGGTCCGAAGAATTTATTCCGATTAGCTATAGGTTAGGTTAAGTGAGGTCTGCTGAGCTGCAGGATGTATGTATTGGTAACTTTTGAAACAATTTTTGCCCTTCCAAATAGTTCCAAAACGGCCATGTTTGGAGACGCGAAAATAAATAACCAAACTCCGGGTATCGTAAACTGCAGTCTTACCTATCTTTCGTGCTGGTCAGAGCTCCCGCTGGTCTGTGTTTTCTCTATGGCTTAGTATTTATTTTACAGTGTCAGTTTCAAGCAAGATTAGCGAATATTTTTCTGATATTGTTGACAAATAATATATCTTATAATTTTGCATTATTATAAAACAGTAGTTTTCCAATTAAAAATTTTATATTTGTTATTTTATATTTTTAGAAAACTATATTTATATTAATATAAATATAATATAATCTATATAAATATAATAAATAGCTATATTTATATTTTAAAAAACTATATTTATTTTTAGAAAACTAAATTTTATCAATAAGAATACTATTAAATACTATTTCATTGCTAGTAAATAATATTTTTCTAATCATAAAGTGAAATAAACATATAATTTTGAGGTTTTTTACATATATATAGTAATTAATTTGTTATTTTTTCCTTTCTAAAAATTAAAATCAAATTCTTCCATGGTTCTAAGCCCAACTATATCTTCAGCATTGGGAAAAAAATAAAGTATTAGAAATAATTCAAAATCTGAAATCTTGCAAACTTCCTGAAAAGAGCCTTAGCAGTCTTCGCACATCCCACCCACAATGGGCTAGCAGTAAAATGGTTAAAATATTTATTATTAATGCAACAATTATTTTTTTAAAAATAAAAATTGTTTTTTTTTTTTTTAAATTGTGTGAGATTAAATTATTTTTTTAAAAATTAACTATTTCACTTACAAAAAATATTTTAAATATAAAACATTATTTTGCAAATTTTTGATCATTTCAGGTTTTTGTTAAATTTGTTTGAGTTGAAAATACTGAGTAATACCTCAAACACCAAAAAAATTAAATGTTTTTGAGTTTTAATTTAATTAATTGCAGAATATTATGAAAATTAAAAACAAGAGAATAGAAATCCCAGAGGCTTCACACGTTCATTTTCAAATTTTCAGAATTTTACGTGCAATGGAAATATATAAAATAAATAAAAGGTTTGCAGTCGCCTGCAGTTGCTCAGGACCTTAACTGATTATTTTATCTGCAGCCTAAAAAAGAATGCATAGTGATGTTATGGTTTTTGTTTTTTCCTTTAGCTGTTTTCTGTCATGAAAGGATTGTAAATTCTTCAGCAGCCCATATTCTGCAATGACGAATTAAAAAGTTATCAATTTACTGTGTTAAACCTTTATTATTATTTGTCTGTTAGTTCTAAGATGATTGTAATGTCTATGTTTTATTCTAAGTAATTTTATGTAGAACTAATGACTCACAGGCTATACGTCATTTTGAACCACCCCGTACACACCCTTAGCATTGCATAGAATGTTTAACTGCTAAGATGCCAGTAAAATGTTTACCTGCCACTATCTCTTCAAGAGTATACTCAGTTGTCCATACGAGTAACTACATTTTCAGGTATATTTTATGTGATGGATGTATTAGGTAACTTAGGGATGTTTTATATTTTGGTTCATTTTATTCAATACACCTACCTTAACATAAAGCTCATTATCAACCAGAATGTCTATTAATTCAATGACGAACATTTCCAACAAGAGAGCATGACATCATAAATGAATTAAGTGATAAGTCAGAACCTATAATGCTCTACCTAAGAAGAGCTTTTTGTCTACATCACGACAAGTTGTTAAAAAGTTCCAGAGAATGGGGAGGAGTCTTCTGTATTTATTTGGTCAAACTTCCGCTAAGATGCTGCCACAGCTAATAGACTTTCCTCTGTAAGCAATCCATGTGACTTTGTGAAAGTCCAACATTTATCTTCTGAATGAAGGTCATAAGAAGCCATGCTAAGTTAATGTAATTGTCATATTATTTTTATTAAGAACAAGCTGAGCCAACATATACTGTTTGTGGATACTGTGAGAATGTTTGCTGGCGACAATGTTAACTTATGAGGGGAAGAAGGAGAAGCTTCTAAATGTAATATGCATCTGCTTTCACCTTTCGACCCATTGCCAAATGATCACACAACAAAGTACCCAAGTGGCAAGAACAAAGGAAAAAGGAAGAATATAGAAGAATTTCCTCAATCTCCAGTTTGTGAATCCTCAGCAGATATATTAAATATGGACGAATTGTGACGAATTCTGAATAACGTGTATCAGTGAGTGTTAAATGAAGTTATATTTAAATGGACAGACAGATGATTAATGAAACTTTCCGATTGATGTTTTACTGTTTGAATGTGTGAGGATTGTCATGCCTTATGTGATAGTGAAAATGGATGGTATGATGCTGGTTATCTTCTAAATGGTGAAAACACTGTCTCTTATCTGAAATAAAAAAATGATAAGATTTTATAGCTAGAATGAATGAAGATAAGGAATTCACGCAAACAAAATGAATGCAGTAAGAACCAAGTTCTTATATTTAGACAATATGATTGATGGATGGTAATGTTAATGACGATACAGCAAGCAAAGTGAATGCTGAATTGAACGTAGCTAATTGGTGTTTGTTTTTTTTTGTACAGTATGCACAGGCTGACAACTTCTCACAGAATGAAAGAATGAATCTTTGATGCGACAAAGAAGATATAGAAAGTTCACGGCTGAGATTAAATATCTGACACAAATGACCTGAAGTAACACTGCCTGACAAACTAAGGTAGAAAATAAGTTGCATGATGATAGTTAGTTTGATGGGAGTTAATGCATTGTGTAGGTTAAACCAGAAGTGGATTTGATATGTTCAGCAGATGAGTAAAAGTGGCTAGTTGATTAAGTGTTGCAGGGAATGACGTAAAAGAACAGAGGGGTGGATGAGTATAAGAAAATGTCAGATTTTCAGCCCATTTGAAGAGCTTGCACTTAAGAAAAAAAATATATAACTGGTGATGGTGTGTGATATACAAGATTAAGAATGTATGGGTCAACTGATGCTCAGTGTTCATTTGTTCATGAATTTTCTTTAGTGTGGTTTTGGCTTTTCTGAGGATACAGGCATGTTTTGTTTCCGTAACGTAGGGAACTTCTAAAAATATATACAAAAAAGAGTTAATACATTGCAATTCTGAAGGAAATCAAAAATTTAAATTTCAAGGTTGGTTTTTCTTTTTTTTTTCTTTGGATGGTATCCATCATCAAACATAAGGAAAATTTAAGCAAACTCTTTAAAACACAGAATGATTTGCCTTATTTTTTCATATGCTGATATTTTATCCAATATTATAGTAGAAAGTTTTCAAATTAAATAACTCTGAAAATCTATTCAATGAATTCTTTAGAAGAAAAGACAAACGCTTTGAAAAAGAAATCAATATCGTAATGAAATCCCTATACATATGTGGAGAAGATTTTTTAGTTTCCATCTTTATGAATCATATTTAAAATTAATATACTATTATATTATAATCCTACTGAAATTCGCATTTATTCTTTTATAATTATTTTCCGAATTTACTTCTGTTTTCAGGTTTTCTATTTTTAATAACTCTTTAAAGTGATCAACGACCACAAAAAGTTAAAAAAGAACCCCTGTACTGAAATTTTGTGGAAACAGAGTTTAAGAAAGCTGAAAATTATTTCTGAAGTCAATTTAAAAGAGTTCTCAATTTAGATTTGGTAATTTTCATTCAATTGCCATTAATAAATTTCAAATTTAAATGGAGTTGCCAAAATCCATATGTGAAATTTTTAATAAAAATTAAAATAAAGTTATTAATTTTTATCACTTTTCAATAAAGTTTTTTTTTTTCTTTTTTTAAATATCATCACCATTTGAAAGACAACCTACAAATTTTGAAATTTATTGATATATTAACTACTGTAGTATAGTTAATATATTAATTAACATTTGGCTAATCCCACAAATATAAATCGGGATTAGTCAAATGTTAAACATACATGATATTATAGAGGAATAAGGATAAAAACACAACAATTCAAACATAAATGTTTTTATTTGTCTTCATTTTGTTTTTTAACAAAACAATATTATTTCTGGGGTAAGCTGGCCCTTTATTTCAGCATCTGTACATTCTACCATATCATTTTTTTTCTATTCTTAAATCACTGGATAGTAATAAAAAAATCATTTATAGTTTAACAGTTTGAAAAATAAAACTGTTTAAAATATGGCTTTTTATTTTTTATTTTTGCATTTCAAAAACTCAACAGTGAAGAATGGTTAACAGTTTATGATGAAATACGTCTAATTCTAGTCGCAGCACTGCTGCTGGTGTAGATGGGAAGGGGGCTACAATACGTGGGCTACAAAAACTGGAGTAGCAAAAGAAACATTAGCCAAATGCTCCAGTTAATTACCAATTTTATCTTTAAAATATATCCATCTAGTTATTATGTTGTACTTATGATATGCCACTAACATCCACACAAATACTAATTTTCTTTACACAATGATTCTAAGTTTACAATGTACGCAAACAGAACGTGTTCCTGCCTCTGCCATCTTTCTGGCAAGTTTTTGCTGCATTATGGTTTGGTTTTTGTCTTGAGCATCTCATTTCCATTTGTCTCAATAATAAAAGGAACACAGGAAATAAAATTCTTACAAAGTAACACTTAACTACATCACTTTTTATTAACCAGCAACACATATTATTAACACCAAAGTTAAAACAGCATCATACCTGTGACTCAAAGCTACATCGAAATCAGCAAAACTATAGTATTTTGGCTAAATAGTTGGCATCGTCTAAACCTATACATCCATTTATCAAGTAAGAAACAAGATTATATAATTTGATTGAAGAAAAATTGAGTTACGACAGAACATGAATCGTTATATATTATAATCGATGTAGATTCAGAAAGACAATTTTATATTATTTGACCCAAAATCCGTGAACACTTGCTATATTTTAATAATAATAATAAAAAAATGAAATGGTTCAGATATTAGAGTAAATATAATTATAATACTGTTTCAACATTTTATACTTTTCTGGTAGTGTATATAAACTAATGATCTAATACTCACAATATTAAATAATTAGATCCATACCAAGAGAAAGAAAAAATCTTTATTACTTTACATTCACTGTTTTATTCTATCTTCAGAACTTTACTAAAAGTTGAATGTATTACTGTTTAGAAATTTTATCTATCAATAATTATAGACTTTGGCTGTTAAAAAATACTGATAAAACAATAAAAATCCAATGCTAAAGCATTTTCTTATTGAAATATCAATAAACAAAATTTGTGAAAAAAAAAAATTGAAAACAAAATTCAATTAGTAGTTCTGGAAAGTACTTCTGTACTAGAAATAAATTTTAGGTTAAAATGTGCTTAATAGGTGCTTTACATGGGCTTTTTATTTCACTGGTAAATGAACTAAATAAATCAAAATGTATCAAATGTTAATGTAATAAATAATAGCATATCTGAACTCATCCTTTATCAAATGTAATAAGATATTTTTGAAATGATAAAAAATAATTCCAGGAAATCAGATTTTATTTTAATTTTATAAATTTAAAATTTCAGCTGTCATTTCATGAAGATAACATTTTCCCTCTATTTATCCAAGAATTTACAATGTATATAGGTGTGTCTTATTAAATAAAAAAGACAAACTTTTTTGATTATACATGTTGCTCCGCAACTTGTCTGTTGACTTGGTTTTATAGCCTTTAGGAATCTCGATATTAAAAATTACATTTGATATCTTAATAATAAATTCAGAAACTTTTTAAAACAATATTTCTGGCAATTCCTTAATTATTTACTGGCTAAAAAATTGCACATGTAAAGGAGCTAATATTTTTTTCTCTCTAATACAAAAGTATTTAATTTATTTAATATTTATAACACTTTCCTAGTTATGAAACTAAATGCTTTCCTTTAGTAACAAATACTTCTGATTTTAATCAATTCTAAGCCTCCTCAATTTCAAACAGTAATAATCCAACTGAATTAGGCAACTGTGTATCTATTTCACTAAACTCTTTACGCCTTCAAATCCATTTTTGCAAGCTTATATATAAACTAAAATATGTAAGTAGTTCACTCTCCTTCGTTTTTCTATTAATATTTATCAATTCAAGCTTTTTTTTTAAAATTCATCTCTTCTCACTCTTGATACACTGCCTGACAAAGAATGAAGTCACATTCAGAAGCTCATAAATGTACATCTACCTTATTTTTCACTGACCAAACAATGCTAAAAACATTTTAACTGACATGCAAGCAGAAGCCTTTTTTTTTTTTTTTTTAAATAGAAGGGTTACCGGATAAAATTAGAAACAGTTACATATATCAATTTACATAGAATTGGTGATTTCTTTCAATTCGAAATAAGCAGCACTTTCTAACATCCGTACAGAATATTCTCATTTGTAGCTTTAAATCTTTTTGTACTTTCGAGGTACACTCACTCGTGATAAAAATGAAGAGGAAATGCGACAAATAAACTTACAGAATACATGGAAAATACCTTAAATTATTTACACGAAACACTATTTCTAGATACATATGTTAAGTCCTATAATAGTTGCATTTCAGATAAAATATTCTTCTTTTGCTCAACAAACTTAGTTTTGATTATGGGAATTGTAATATTTGGTACATACAATGCTAAACTTCAATAAGACTTTTTTTTAATAATACTTCTAAGTTCAATGGAAGCAAGCTCCTACAAAATTTTCCCTTATCTTTTAAATTAACTCACACTGAAGTTACAATCAGTATAATAAGAGAATCAATTAGTTGCAAAGCCAATACTTTAAATATTGCTTATTAAGTTAACAGTTAATGTGAAATTTTCAAAACTGAGCCATCAATAAACTGTATACTAAAATTCCCTATTATTTTGTCACTAGCATTTTAATGATAATACAACAAAATTTAGTTTCATCAAAAAAAAAAAAAGAAAGAAAGAAAGAAAGGAAAAAAAAATAAATAATTATTACCTTCTTGTAATACAAGAATCAGTACTATTATTAGCTAAATCGATTAAGAAATAGTGCTTATTTGTTAACATCTAAGTATGGGACAATATCCCAAATGACATTCAACACTTTTAGACGTGCTACTTCACACTGAAACAAGTTAAACGCTAAACAGTAGTAATTTCAAAAATAGGCTGAAAAACAACTGGATAGTTCATGATTATTACTGTATGAACATTCTTATTATTTTATAAAAAGGTAAAGTTTTCCAAACTTCATAAAAATAATTTCAGCATTCTCCTAGAAAAAGTTAAGGCACCTGTATCTAATGCTTTTCTGGGACAAAAGTAGCCAACTAGTTTATCTAATGGGCTCAACTCGTTTTAGTTTATCACTTAAGATTTGTCTAAGCCTTTCCACTGTAACACAAAAAGTGCCTGAAAAATTACTTGATACTGTCTTTTTAACTAAATTTAGGCTATACAAAATAATAAATGCAGCCAGAACCTGGGAACAAGTGTCAACTATACAATTTTTAAACGGTAGATTATCAGTAGCTTAATGCACATACTGAACTATAAATTCAATATTCTAGGTCAGACAAAAATTTGAAGACGCAGTTTTTAGAGATTATTCATTGACTTATGTAGGTCAAGTTTGGGAGATATGAATTTGGGAAAGCAAATTCCTTCGATGGCACGATAGTTAATGAATATCGGGGTGGGGGGCCCAAACCAAACAAGGCTTTTATTAAAACATTAAGAATAATTTATTAATACTATTATAACCTATCAAAATGTAAGATGACGACCTTCCTAAAGCCCCTGTCAATCAGCTATAACAAAGACGCAACTAAACCTAAAATTGTTAGCAATGAAAATAAATCATAGAGGACTTAAATTTTAATAAAACAAAAATATTATGATCATCAGAATCACGGGCAAAAAGGAAAATCATGAAAATAAATTTTGGCACAAGTAGCACTTCAGATATTTTTTTTTTGTTAAAAAAAAAAGTATGCTAAAGAACACAAACATGCTCAAAATTCAACTGTTGGGAATATTCTTTAATCCAATGAAATGAAAAAAACAAAAACAAAACAAAACAAAACAAAACAAAAAAAAACTGCAAAAATACGAGAATAATTATAATACTGAAATCAAAAGAATAAAGGTTACTTCACTTATGTTATCTTTTTGCTCAAGTAAAAAAAAAAAATGTACATAAAAACTTACACTGTATCAAACTACTGGAAGATCAATCTTTTAAAAATAAGTTTTCATGCTATTCTATTTTGCTTAGCTATCAAACAACTCTTAATAAAACATAAGTTTGATTATAATAGATTATTTTTAAGGCAAAACTGAAATTATTCATTTATAACAAGAAATCAGTAGTGCTTAATAGGTAAAACTTTACTACTGAATACTTTGTAAAGACAAGAGAGGCAAAGTTTCCTCTTTTTCCTGAAGTTTTATCGCCTGTCAACACTTCTGAGGCTGATGGAATAGCTTTCTTTTATTTTTAAAAATTGTCAAAGATGAAAAGCCATTTTCAAATGCTTGCTTGCTTCTTAAGGATAATTCTAAAGCTTAATAAAGTAAATCAAATTGGAAAAAAAAGAAAAGAAAAAGAAAAAATGAAATGAAAGCATTCACTAAACTTACAAAACAGCGTTGATCTAAGATTTCCTATCATTTAATTTGCATTTTAGTCAGACCTTAGGAATAAATTTTCAATACCATCTAACCCTTGCAGAAATCTACTACTAGAAAGAAAGTCACTTCAATGAAGACAGATAAAGCTGGCGATTTGGAAAACGTATCCATCGGCCAGCATTTTTTTATTGGCTTTTGGTTTTCTTCCTTTCTTCAATTTAAATTTATTTCCAAAACAGACAAACAAATAATATTTAAAAGAAAAAAAAAAAAAGAAAAAAAAAGAAAGAAAAATGCAAAACATCTTATAAGATTAAATTGCTGAGAAGTTGTTGATTATGATTGTTAGTTATAACCACTCAATAAAAAAAAATAATAATATTTATAAATTAAGAATTTGAGAAATATCTTAAGGTTAATTGTCTTTAAAAAAAAAATATAGCAACAGTCATTAAACGCTTTGAAAATTTCAAGCTCGTCGTTTTCCTTAAGACTGAATATCTGTTTAAAGGAACTAATGAAAAAAATGAAAAGCAAGACTAGAAGAAAATTTCTTTTAAGAATTATCGTTGAGGTGAGTTAATCTACATATCAAGACGAAAAATGATCTATAAGTTAAATAATGGAAACATCTGCTTATCAACAATAACACCAATAATAAAGGACTATTCAGTAATAATTTATGTAGTAAAAGTCGTTTAAAATATAGATCTTAAAATTTTTAATAAAAATAAATAATTTCATTTTTATATAACAATGTTATAATGTTTAAAAATATAATTTTTTTCACTTCATGCTGATGCACTTATGATTTACATTTGTATCATATTTTTTTTTTCTTTAGATGAATTTATGCAAATAAATTGTATAAAAAGCCTTATGAAAATATCTTATTAAAAGGATTCTGCAAAACACTAAGGATTATACTGTTAATATTATTTATAAAAACAGGTATGATGCTGTTAACTTTATAGAGGTTCCTATTATTAATTAGTATTTCAAAAGGAAATTTCTAAATTTACAATACATAGATTGAAGACCAATTATCCAGTGATATTTTATATAATGAACCTTTTCATCTTTATACTGCAGAGAAAAGGAGTCGGGGAGATTAAAAACATTAATCCCACTTTTGAAAGTACATGAGACACACACAAATAGATATGACCAGAAGGCTGTCATGGACAAAAACAATGAATTTGTTTGTATAAGAAAACTGTACATACTGAACAAACTTGGAGTACATTTTAAAGTTCGATGGTTGCAACACTTCTTAAATCAGTAATATTGTCAGACAGATTATTATCCTATACAAGATAAATTGTCATCAGCTCATATTTTGTTTATAACCACTGCAATCTCAATGCCTTCTTTCCAATAATACATACAGCATTTTATAAAAACTTAATTATCTCAAATAAACAATAATTTTGGCTGTAATATAGTTCCTGCTAACCCTTTGCAAATTATTCAGACAACACACAACCTGATAAAATAATGTTTTTCTCCCTCTCTTGCTTGTTTTCTTTTTCTACAAATTCTGTTGGTTTCACAGACTTTCTAGGCTGAACTTGTAACCAATTTCTATGAATCAATTCTTGAAAAAAAAAAAACCTACAAATGTAGTGTCAATATTTTAATAATTATTAATGTGTACGAGTTTCCCATCAGGCTTCATAGTCGATGTTTATGGCTTTAATATTGTTTCACAGAAAATAACAAAATAAATTTACCTTTTCTAAAATTATTTTAATCAACCACTGAAGAAAATGCAGTGGCCATTATCCAATTGATTGAAAGTTTAGTGTGCAGTGATTATAGCAGCACTGGATCAAAGAACACTCAAAACCTTCATAATAATAATAATAATAAAGCAAACACAATTTTAAACAGAATAAAGACGTAATATTTTACATATTTCAGAGTAGGTGTTCTCAACTGAAAACCTAGTTTTCTTTAATAATGATTTCAATTTTTGTTTTAATAAATTTTGGGGAGATCTCATCCAATGTCGAAAAATAAAACAACTCAAATTTATTAAATCAATGGAAAAAGTTTAATTAACTTTAAACAATTAACAATACTGTCCTAATGTGTTACTCATTTACATATTTTTTTAAAGTAAAGAAGTGCTTTTGTTAAACACAGGAAACTGGAGAATAATGAATAAAAACAAAAAATACTAAGAAATTTTTAATGGAAAATGTGAAAAGACAAAGGAATAAGTGTGCACTCCCAGATAAACAATATACAAATGGAAGACAAGAGGTATACACATTCGGATAAAAACTTAACTCAACTGAGTCCAATTTGGGCAGAGGCAGAAACGGACAACTGTTTAGTAGTTAAGATACTTTGTGGTATGCTTGGCACATAGATATTTTAATGAACCAAATGAATTCTTAGAATTCACATATCCTGTTAGAATCTTATTTTAAGTTCTGTAAGGCAACTGAAACACAGAAAAACAGAGAAAGCTATATTTACATAGTTTCATCAAAAATACTCCTTAGAATTCTTAAAAATTTATTCAATTAAAATCCACGTAATGCAGCCTTATCCCACCAATGCCAAGGAAAAAACACAAAAATTCTTTTTCCTTGAGCGAGCTGTTAACCATTGAATTCTTGCCCTAGTTTTACCAGCCTGGAGCAACACTAAGATGATACTTAACAAAATTAATAAAATAAAACTAAATGACAAAAGGAAAAAAAAAAAAAGATATAATGATGAAGATGAAAAATGGAATAGTTCATGCAGTTTAGCAATATTCCTTACATCCAAAACAAAGCTTATGATTAGTCTCTACGATAACAATTCATTATCACTGAAACTATTATTTTATTACCGTTATCATTATGACCAACTCAAGTTACCAAATAAAAAAAAAAAAAACTATCTGACAGTAAATTCAATCATTCTAAACCCTTGCAAAATCATTCATACCTTATTCGATCCACACAATGATTAGATACTTCATTAATTGCAGTTTTTGTTTAACAAATGGGGGAGATGGTTAAAAAAAATAATAATAATAATAATAAATAAAATGCTTTTCATTGGTATACACTAAAAAAAAAAAAAAGTCCTATATTGTATTATTTATGAAATGCTTATGGGACAACTTTTCTTTTCAAAAATAAAAAGACAAACAGTTGCTTTCAGTAAATATAGAAAAAAGTTTTTTCAGGAACTTTATTTAGCTTTTTGAATATTATGGTTTTTTTTTTTTAACTGTTTAAAGATGATAATAGAGTAATGATCTCTTTCGTAATTTTATCATGTACTTTATAATATTGCCTTATAAAGTTGTCTTTCATTGTCAGTTGCAAGAAATATTGTAAATGTAGGAGATCCTCCCATAAACAAACACTTCGTTTTCTTTTGCAAACTCAATGCTCTCCGAGGATATGCCTCAAGAACAATGTTGTCAAATTTCATCAATTTTTTAAATCTGTTCATTCTCAATGAAATAAGACTAATACATCACCCTCGATCTTAAACAATTCAATCTCCTTGTACTGCTGCCATTTAAAACGCAAATATGTCTTTTAAGGCAAGTAAAAAAAAAAAGAAGAAATCTGTCCAGTTCTTGGAAGTACACAATAAAGTGACACACTGACATAACGTAAAAGAAATATCTTTTAAGTCAAACCAGTGTTACTGAAATATCGGAAAAGCTCTGAAACAAATGATTGGGTTTCAAGGTAATTTCCCCATAAAAATGGGAGAAACAAATATTCTCATCACTTATCAGCAAACATTTCAACAATTACCACTCATTTTCTTCGATTTGTCTTGCAAATTTTCCATTCAACATTTGCATAGAGTACTGTAATGCACAAAAATACTTAAGAATAATTTATTAACTTTACATGGAAAAAAAAAAAAATCCTCAAAATCATAAAGATACTTTTCCTTTCTACTATAAAAGTCTGATATAGAAAAAGTGAAAAATCAAACAAGAATCTGTATTGTTAAATTGAGCAATATCCAAATAGATCAAGTCCAATTAGCAAATCAAACAGAATTTTCACTTTGTTTCTGTTCCTAGAGAATTAGCTTTCATAGGGAAATCTTTCATTAATGTTATCAATGTCACAAACAATATTTGGACAAGTACATTATATGGTTTACTAAAACCAAAGTTTTCAGTGAACCAGTTTGCTGGTCCTTTGAGCAATAGTACTATAAGTTCTCCATCTAGAAGAACTTATTATTAATATTTTAAAGTTTATATTACAAAAATACACACAAGCATTTTTGCTTAAATATATAAGTCTTTAAGACATTTTGTTTTAAAAAGGAAATCAGTTTTAATTCCTTAACTTATAACAACATTTATTAACGTATGTTTACCGTACTTCTCTATCTTTAAAAAAAAGAGAAAAAAAATAGTAATTCTGTTTCAGCTATCACAGAAAGGTAAAAATTTATTTAAAGAAATGAAACACTATTAAAAATACTTCAATAGAAAATTGCTCCTACAACAGTTAATACAGTAAAGCAGTTCCATTTTTAGTCTCAAACATTATACGGAGCAATCTTTCTATGAACATCATTTAATTGGCACTTTTTCATTTTGTTTTTTTAAATATTAAAACAAAAAAGGCAAAAGGCAAATGGATTATGTCATTTTTAAAAGATGGAAATAAAAGAAAAACAAATCTAATATTATGAAGCAATTAATATAATGCTTCATTAATTTCTTTAGTGGTTTTCAATAAAAATAACTACAAAATGGCACTTTCATGAAAGTTTCAAAAAAAATAATTTTAAAAAAATAATTAATAAATAAATAAAAAATATTTACTTGTAATGTTTCTGACTTCAAAACCCCCAAATAATAAAAATAATGATAAAGTATCAAATAAAAAATCTTAATTATTTTTTTATTTTTTTTAAATATGGAAACTAACACTGCAGAATTTTCAAAATTATTTAATTCAAATCCAAATTTAAAGTAAATTCAAAAGAATTTAGGAGATTTGAAGCAATATGGTAAGACTGGATAAATAAATAAAAATTTTAAAGAATAAAGAGAAAAACAAAAACAAAACAAAAAAAAAGAATGACAAGGATAAAAGTTAATAGCCGAGTTGGGCAAGGGATCTACAACAGGGCAGGCTGCAGCACATATGACATGCTATTAAAAAGCAAAATAATTTTTAGTACATCTGATTAAAATGCGGTTAATACCTTTAATGTTAAAAAAAAAAAAAAAAAGGAGTGGAATGTTTT